>JAOUQZ010000010.1:7700136-7734913 GCA_028564935.1 Neosilurus hyrtlii | reverse complement strand
ATATATATATATATATATATATATATATATATATATAGAGAGAGAGAGAGAGAGAGAGAGAGAGAGAGAGAGAGAGTGTGAGATCAAGAATATATAAATATAGAGCTGAAGAATATTATTTATATATATATATATATATATATGAGAGAGAGATGTGCGCCAGCCTCCCTGCAACTCTTATTAGGATTAAGCGGCTTAGAAAATGAATGAATGAATGACTGAATGAAGAATGTGTTCAATTCAATTAAATTCAACTTAGTTTTATTTGTATAGCACTTTTTACAGCGGACACTGTCGCAAAGCAACTTTACATAATAGAAACAAATTTTTTTAAACATTTTTATAGATTGAGATCTGAAGTCTTTTAGATGTATTAAAGGTACAGAACTTTTCTAGAGAAACAGTAGGTTACGGACAAAATCTCTGCTTAAGCCATGCCACTTTCACCTTCTACAGCTGATGAAGCTCTTTTGTCTGAATTGTACTGTTTTGCTGGAAACCTTGTGTAATATGCTTTTGTACACATCCAATGTATGACATAAAAATAAGAACATTACCATCTGTTGAATGACAAACACATAATCATGCACTTATCTAAGACTTATTTTAGTAGTCTCACTGCAATAATGAAGAAACTTTCAACACTCACTCATTTGCTGAACTGCTTAATCATACTAGGGTTGTGGGAGGCTGAAGTCTATCTCAGCTGACAAGAAGGCTAGGTACACCCTGAACGGCTTGCCTGAACACCGTGAACAGTCCATTGCAGGGCCAACACACACAACCATTCACATTCACATTCACACTTAGGGGCAATCTGGACAAGCCAAGCACATGGAGAACATGCAATATTCACACAGAAATGAACCGGACTCGAACCCAGGACCTTCTTACTATGAGGCAGTTGTGCTAACAACTTAACCACCATGCTGCCCTGAAAAGATTTTACCCCATGAAATGTAAAATTTCTTCATTACTGCAGAAGGACTGCAAAAATTAGGATTCTGGCTCTAGAAGCTTGATTTAGGAGAATGATTTAGGAGATTTTGATTCTTTAAGCTAACTTCAAATTAAATGTCACACAGCTTTGAATAAAGTATTATAAATACAACAAAAACAGAGGCTAGAGCAAAATGTCATAACATTGTGGAGAGATGCTGAATTGCTATGTCTTGTGTCAGGCTGTTTCAGCCTTCTCTGACCTTTCCCAGGCTGCAAGGGTACAATCTGATTCAAATATATACTTGCTAACAAAAGCCTTTTTCTACTGCAACAACATTCTATTGCCATTTCCTCTAGTAAGCTATAGATCCAAAATTCATGAACAGCTCCCAATGGTCAAATACCGATGCACTTAGCACATTTCACTTTCTTAATCAAAGGATAATCAGATGCAAGGGTGAAAATGTGTGAACTAAAACCCAAATGTATAAAGTTAAAATGAGAGTGTCCAGAAATAGAGTCTTTCTTCTTGGGAATTTCTGCTTAATCCACTGATCCAGCATTAATCTTTCATGCTGTTTGATATGGATTATGAGTAAAATACCAGGGTGCATTCATTATGCTTGACGCTCAATTTTACCCACACAGAAAGCAGTGTTCACTGCACTGTTTTATCATTCACACTTGTACAGCAAATATACACATTTGCAGAATATTCTGATATGATGAAAACATCTGGGTTTTAGGTGAGAAACAGAAGAACAGCAAAGATAGAACTGTAGGCTCTTGCCAAGGTGGAATATTTACATTTATTCAGCAGGGGCGCTTAGTAACTTTCCAAGGTGCATGGGTATGGGTATTATGTGACATTTTTTGGCTGATATTTATGGCTGATTTAATTATTTAAAGTAATTGAGGCACCAGAAGTGTATCTGTTATCTGGTATCAGTTATCAGCATTTTCAGCACTCTCTTATACTTATCTGCTTTTGCCATACAATGAGAATGAAAACAAAAATAATACACAATTAGCTGCTATCTGTTTTCTATCACAATTAATTTTTTTTGCATTGGGCACAAGGTGAAATGTCTGCAGATTTTGTTTTTTTGACACACTACCTCCTTTATCTTTTCCCTGCCAATGTGATGTACAATGCTGTGGACTTGATACTCAGCTCCGTCCTGCTGGAAAAACAATGACCTTTGGTTTAATTTTTCTCCATGACTCTGATAAGCCTGATGTTAGATTTAAGCAATCATTAAATCCTTTTTCCTTGACATCAGTAGACTGTACAGTAGTGTGGCATGAAGATTATACACCACCACTTTAGTCTAAAAGAGCTCCTAATAAAAAGAAGTAAAAAAATACTTCTCTATAATTTTTTTGGTGAAAATGTATTGAACAATGCTAATGGGATCCAAAAAAATAATAATAATTCTGACAGGTATATTGAGGTAAAAGTATGGCTAATAAACAAAAACACTGAAAATACCATTTTTCAGAAAAATTTAAAAACTTTCTTTGTTTGACTTTTGCATAACATGGATGAACTTCAAACCATATGGAATGGTTTAGCAAGTGAAGAAATAAAAAAATATATGAACACTACGCCTGAAAGGTTAAATGCTGTAATCAAAGTAAACAGTGGACACACTAAATATTGACTTTTTTCCTCAAAAAAGAGACTGTTATTTTTATTATTACTATATACTGTTGTTTGTTTACTTATTCTCATCAATATGATCCAATATTACATGAATTAAATACTTGACTAGTACTTTGTTTCTGATTTATCTTCATTTTGGTAGGTGTATAATCATCACTGCATCACTGTATTTTTTCCTTTCTTCACTCGCTAAACCATTCCATATGGTTTGAAGTTCATTTGTGCAATGCAAAAGTAAAAAAAAAAAGAATAAAAAAATTGTGACACCTTTCAATTTTTCTGAAAAATTTGTATTAGCCATACTTTTACCTCAATATATTTGTTGGAATTATTTTTTTTGCTTCTTATTGCCTACAATAACATTGTTTAATACATTTTTACCTAAAAATTCTAGAGAAGTAATTATTTTACTTCTTTTTTTAGGAGCCCTTTTAGACAAAAGTGGTGGTGTATAATCTTCACTGCACTCTACTGTACTTTATTAGTCTTATCTCTATCACTAATGTAATTTTCACTGAGCACAACTCTTAGTAGTTACAGTATAACAACCTTATAAAAAATAAAAGAACTGCATTCTGTTGTACATTTACATATGATATGTTCTGTTGTTTTGTGCAGGTGAAAAGTGAAGGCCCAAAGCTGGTGCCATTCTTCAAAGCCACCTGCGTCTATTTTGTGCTGTGGCTACCTACCTCCAGCCCATCTTGGTTCAGTGCTCTTATTAAATGTTTGCCCATTTTTTGTCTCTGGGTCTTCCTGCTTGCCCATGGCATCAATTTTTTAGGAGCCCACTCAAGTGCTAGAAAGATCCTTGCAGGACTTATATTCTCAGCTCTCGGAGATGCCTTTCTGATATGGCAGGAGCAGGGCTACTTCAGTCACGGTGAATTCACATTTTCATTTGATTGCTTTGATGTAATGTTAAGACAAATCAGAGGTAGTACTTGGGGTAGTTGGCAGAAGCCTTGAATGAAACTGACCATCCTTCTTTCTAATTTCATTGGTTATCACATGTATAACGCTTATGTAAACATAATGTAACACATATGTAATACTTATATTTTTGTCTTTTTTTCATTTATGACACCTTCGACAATTGTTTGTAACAGGGCTGCTGATGTTTGCCATTACGCACATCTTGTACTCATCTGCTTTTGGGATGAAACCACTCAACTTACGAGCAGGCCTGGTCATAGCCACGATCTCCGGCCTTTGCTACACCCTCCTCTACCCTTATCTGTCTGGTACCTTCACCTACCTCGTGGCTGTCTACATTGCTCTTATAGGCTTCATGGGATGGAGGGCCATCGCTGGTGTGCAGCTGGCCAACGACCTGTGGACATGGACCAAGCTTTCGGCCTGTTTGGGAGCTGTTCTCTTCATGGTGTCGGACCTCACCATTGCCGTCAATAAGTTCTGCTTCCCTGTGCCACATTCGCGTGCCATCATCATGGCGACATACTATGCAGCACAGATGCTGATCGCCCTTTCAGCCGTGGAGTGCCAGGATGCTGACATGGCCAGGAAGAGAGTGTGAGGAGCTTAAAATCTGAAGAGGGTGGAGGCTTCACTCGTTCGGGTCCATTTCCCCAATACCATTCATCTTAAACATCCTCTTCTTAGCATGATTCTGTCTGTTTTATGTGTCTGTAGGGGTTTGATGAGTGTTTGAGAGTTTGTGGGATCTGGTCTTTCATAGTACTTGATGCTGGATTTGTGGTTGAGTTCAAACCTGATTAATTTTTTTTCACTTTAATATAATGTTCCAGTGTTAGAATCGCGGTCATGTGCAAAAGGAAATCGAGAAGGAAAGAATTAATGTGATAAAGGCAATGTCTCTTAGCTGTCTCTATAGGAATTAAGAATATTGCTGTCTTTTAAAGTAGCATTTTGCTTTAATTTCACATACAACCACATTGCCTACTTTAGGTTTCTCCTTTCACCTCCTTTTAGGGTCTCACCTGGGCTGAAGAAGTGTGAGGTGTGCCTGTTATGTAGCCATTATTATTACTGCTAGCTGCATGCTGATGTAAAAAAGAACAGCGTAGCCTACATACAGTATATATTCTACACTGTCCTACTGTATACTTGGAACAACTTATCTTAGGATGCTGGTTATTCCAAATTATTTTTTTATAAATATTAATTTGTTGAAACAAAACATATTTGTTGAATGCCAGATCCTATGTCTGTATCAGTATTTTGCACTTTTTTTGACGTTCAAACGGTTTGTGGTGTTGCTGGTTTTTCTGGCTCTTATTCAAACAGAAGCTTGCCACCTTTCCTACCGTATGCACACCGCCCACACCCCCCTTCCCCCCCCATCGACTTTTTTCTTGTGGTTAGTCATCAGTGAAACCTCTTGAAAGTGTGCTGTTTTTATTAGAAAGTGCTGATGATATTTATACTTATGTACTAGTTTAAACTTACAACTGAGGCTCAGTAGCGCAAAACAAATAAAAGAAAACCAGATCAATGACCCTATAAAAAGGAAAGTCCACTTTAGAGGACATTCACAGAAATGCCTCATGACTTTTAAGATGCCTTGATAGTCAATCGTTTGCATTCGTTCACTGCTGTACCTCTATGTCTGTGTGAAGAGTGATGTTCTGATTCAAGAGTGACATTTTAAAGATGATGCGAAGGATTGTTAGTAGGAATTAATCTACATATACTGTATATTCTTTGTTTTACTAACAGGTCACAGCCTATTCAAGTGGTTACAGGGAGTCCGCTCAATAGCAGTTGCACTGCACTGAGCTATAATTTAGACCAATCTGGTAATCCATCTGTGTGTGTGTGTGTGTGTGTGTGTGTGTGTGTGTGTGTGTGTGTGTGTGTGTGTGTGTGTGTGTCTGTCGGTTTTGGGTTTTTGGTTCGTTTTCTTTGTTCAAATTTGTGGCATTAATTTTTTTTAAAAGGAAGTACAATCAAAGCAAAGGTGGTACTAGATATCTTACATTATTTTCATAATAGTCAGATATGCTGTACTATGAACACAAGATGGACAATCCAGGAGTGGCCAGACTGATCAACCAACCACATCCATGTTTTATTTATTTATTTATTGGGGGATTTAAAGAAAAATACTCAGATTTCACTCTGTATACTTGTCTCTTAATCCACTTATTATCCTTATGTCTATAATGGGAAATTGGTTCCAGATACCTCATACACTGTATTTGAAACAATGTGTTTAACCCACTGAGTTCTTCGACATTCTTGGAGGACTTTAGTGTGATTGCATTTTTTAAAAATCCACCCATTCTGTCCCTACTTGTCTCTTTGATATATGGTGGACTGTACAGCTCATTAAGCCTCATCATTCAGTTTACCGGATGCCTTGTGATGTTGCAAATCTTTTCCACTGAATAGTCTATGAAAGGGATCAGCATAATTTCTCCTATTGCTGCTAAACAAGAGGGAACAATCTTGCAAATGCTGTTGGGTGCTTTCTGTACTCAGCTGTCATACCTGAGCTAGATATGCAAACAATCCAGCGTACAAGGCCCTGTTTCCATCACGGTTAAGTAGCAGAGAGATCCATGTATATCACCTAAACCTGAGCTAAACATATTTTCTTCCCACCACTTCCCCTAAAAAACACATTGCATGTTTATATTTTGAATATTAAATATTCATCTTTTAATGTTTTTTTAAAGAAATTTATTGCATGTATAATCTATATTAAACAATGCAATATAAAATTATCAGTAATTCATGGTATTCCTTTTACTTGCAACTTAATTTTGTTAATTTTATTTGCAATATTGATTCTCTTTACCTGCATTCAGATTTAATGGGGGAAAAAATCCAATACGTGGGGGATTTTAAATCCTACATAGAGCATTGTGCTTAAGAATGTGCACATACACACACACATATACTTCAACACTACGGCAACATGCTGGTCACTTTAGTTTATAGCTGTGTGCAGTTTCACAGGCTTCTTCTTCCCTATTGACAGTCATGCAGTCAGCAAAACATTCGCTTACTCAGAGTAAAACATACCAGTTTTCGCGTGGTCATCAAAAAAAAAAAGTCTCTTTAGAGCTCACGTGTTGTCCTTTTTTCCAAGATCAGTATTTAATTGTGTCATCATCTGAGCATGACACAACTGACTGATGATTCATGGGGAATATGTAACATGTAAAATCTCACTTCTAGTGCTTTTTCCCCAGAGTGTGTTAAGGATTTAAGCTAATGGTTAAAATGGTTTAAATGGGGCTGCATGGTAGCATAGTGGTTATCTTGTCCACCTTCCAGCAGTCATGGGTTCAATTCCCAGGTTTGGCGAGGATGCTTCTGTGTGAAGTTTGCATGTTTTTGAATAGGTTTCTTCCAGGTACTCCGGTTTCCTCCCACAGTCCAAAGACATCCACATTAGGCTAATTGGCTATTCCAAATTGACCTTAGGTGTGTGTGTGTGTGTGTGTGTGTGTGTGTGTGTGTGTATGAATGGTGATGTGTGTTGGCCCTGTGATGGACTGGCAAACTGTTCAGGGAGTACCTCGCCTTCACCCAGAGTTGGCTGAGATAGGCAGCCTCCCGATGACCCTAACAGGATTAAGTGGTTCAGCAAATAAATTAACGCTTCAAATGATTTCTTGATGAAAGCTCAGGCCAATAATATGATTTTCTTTCAAACAAATCTATAAATGCTCAGATGATGGCAGGTTAAACTGGAATGTTGAATGCAGGCTCTGTGATGTGATTATACATGTTGTCATAAGTGAACTACTCAAAAGAACTTCCGTGTGCAACTTACTGTATACTAAAAGTGTATAAGTTCCCTGCCTCTCTTCTGCTTTCAGAAAGTAACCAATGCTTGCCTGCATGTGTTTCCCCTGAGAACTGATCAGGTTCAGACTAACGTCCCACCCACGGCCTAGCCGTTGTTTAGAGCCTGTCCTGTAGATGAGAACAGGTGTAGTCAAAGATTGCTGCATGGAAACCCAATCCATAGAGAGGGGCATTCTGAGTGAGGAAATGCAGGGGGCGGGAGGGATGTTTCCATCTGGCCTTGAGCTTACAGAAGGCTTCATTTGACCCCAGCTATGACTGATCACTTTACACTCTGTCAACACTTCTACTGTTACTGTCTTTGAGTATGCAGACAGAGGGGTGTAGAAGAACACACCATGAATGCAATGTTGATTAGTGTTGTTGCATACCTGCTCTCTCTCTCTCTCTCTCTCTCTCTCTCTCTCTCTCTCTCTCTCTCTCTCGCTCTCTCTCTCTCTCTTGGTTGCACTTTTCATAAGCACTCATAGTTCTCCAAGAGTCTATAAATGAAAGGCTGCTTAGAGTGTTTTGTGTGTTATCCTTTGAGATATATTGTATTTAAAAGAAAAAAAAAACAACAAAAAAAAAAACCCCACACACAAGTCTTAGCAATATCACTTTTGGTACATAACAAAACTCTACTGGGAACAAATGTAAAGATTCTGAGCCTAAACATCTGTGTATATTTCATTACTTTTTTTTTTTTTTTTTTAACATCTGATCCAAGTCTAATTTCACTGAGTTTTCTGTGTTAATATACCTGCTGGCTGACATCATCAGACAAGATCTCAGATTTAACTTATTCACCTTACTACTTATGTAAATTGTATATATTTGCATAAATATGTATTCTGCCTTGTAGTATGGTGAAATGTGAATATGACTTTGGGAGTTGTACCAGATATAATGTTTTGGTTGTTTTGGTTGCTGTGGTCATCTGTTCATATAGACAGATTAGGAAAACTTAATTAAATATTTTAGTTAAAAAAAAGACATTTCAACTACATAAAAACGGATAACACACTTTATAGCTGGTCACAACTGTAAATATGGACACACAAAACCATAATCATATAATAATCAGTGTAACAATAATCTGATCCATTATAAAGCAGGGATTGTGTTCTGTGTGAATGTTGGAAATGTTTGCTAAATTGTTCGATATATTTTAGGGTTTGCCTTACATTTCTGCACATAAACTAGTTTATTTTATTTGTTCTATTTTCTGTAATAAATGACCATATTGCTCATTACCTGTAGTGAAACTGCTATGAATGTGATTCAATCTGTAGAATAAATAAATGCAATCACAATGCAATTGATATGTATTGTATGTGTTGTTAATTACAATGTAATCTTTGTAACAGATGTTAGTCAAAGGCAAAAAAAAAAAAGGCATTGTTAGCCCAGTGTTAGGTTGACCTCAAGAGTAAACACTTAGGTCAGTTGTTTACACAGTGAAAGTTGAGCATGTTATTATCCAGGTGACCTTCACAGCATAACACCATTCAATCAGTATGTCATTCTATCTGTATAAATAAAAGGCCACGGGGCCAAATATCTTTAACATCTCTAATTAAAAGCAATGTGGCTGAATGTGTCAGTGCTTGCCCTTGAACTCCAGAGAAGTGACCAAAATTTCCCTTTTCTTACCAAAAAATAAATAAATAAACCCCAACTATGGAACAAATGTATAATGTAAAGTCTGAAATACACAATTCTCCAATTTTAAACACAGCTACTAGCATAGCTCTAAGGCTGCACTTATACATAGGCCATAAAGGTTTACTGATACTTCCTCTGCTTACTAATGTTTTCACTTCTTTTAGCTTTGGTCTTATTCATTTAGCTAGATTAAGGACAGAACACAGTAAACAAGAGGCTTTGTTTCATCTATAAAAGGGAAATAGGCCTGTGGCTCTAGCCAAGAGAGTGTGATTTCCTGTGTAGAACCAGGACTCTAAAAGAAACCACTGTGGACTGGGGCACTGCACCAGGTCAGACTGCTAGTGAGCTGCATTTTGATCGAAAAGTCTGACACCATGCCACAGCCAGCTGCACAGCTCGAATATGTAACAGTTCACCTTACAAGCCTTCTTGTGGCCATAGAAAGGAATAAGGTCTAGGAAAAAATGCACTATATGTACAGTTCCTGGCATAAGTGTTCTCCCCATTCAGAGCTTTGTAGAGTTTTACTCTGTAGCTTAAATTACAAATCAGGAGTTTAATACAAAAAGAAAGGGTAAAAAAGACTGTTCCTTTCGATCCCTTCTTCTCTTCAAGCATCATGCTGAGAGTACCATTAACCTTTTGATTGCTCCTTTCAATGATGCTACTTCTCCCCTGGATGGCTTCATCTAGGAAAAATCGTGCTGTATTCCTTCTATTTTTAAAGAGATGTTATAGTGATCTGTAAGATTTTCTAAGTATGGGATTTATTTTTAAATAGCCATACCCTTACTGACTTTTTCAGAACTTCCTGCCCCAGACTTGTTTTGATAGTTTCTTGGTCGTCTTGACTTTCGTCAAGAGTAGGCTGCATTGCCGTCAGCGTGTTAGCAACCATAATCCTAATATTTCATAAATTTTTACTATGTTTGATGTTGACTGGTGTTTGATGTTGACTGAGGAACATAGGGTCTGGGGAACATAGGGTCTGTGGAGCATAGGGACCGGGAAACATTGGCATGGGGAACATAAGGACTGGGGAACATAAAGACTGGGGAACATAGGGTCCAGGGAACATAGGGACCGAGGAACATTGGCATGGGGAACATAGGGACTGGGGAACATCGGTATGTGGAACATAGGGACTGGGGAACATGGGGCTGGTCCCATACTTCTGATGCCAACTAGTTGTACCAGAAGTGTACTGATATTTCCTCAGTTCAACATTATAGGTTATTTTGTGTAGAATGATGCCATACAATTCCTAATAAGTATGTTTCACACATTGCTGGTCTGAACACTAAAATGACTGTATAAAGGGCAAAAATATAAAAGTATTCTGACAGAAAGGACAAAACTTTTTCCCACCCCTAAAGTGGCTAGTTAGAGAGCTGTATGATGATTTAGCTTCGTTTTGCCAGCATAAAATTTATGAACATTACACAACACTGGATGAAAATTAGTCAGTCAACAAAACACTATCTTGCCGCTGAGGGCCACTAGGTGCTGCCCTCTTATGACCAGTGCATAGCATTGTACTTAAATACGCATGTCTTAAATCATGCTTGTCTCTGATAACAGCAAACATCGCTGCCTTGCTGTACAGAATCTTTCCATCATACTACACTTGACACCGAATACCTTTTTTCACACTACTGTAAAGCAAGTACAAACCTGCCCGCAACTTTCTAAATAAGTCGTGACTGATTCAGGCTTGAGGACTATTCACTAACTTTCCCTCGGGTTTTAAACTTGATTTCACTCACTATCCTTGTGACCATCTAACAGTCTTGTTAGTTATTTATAAAAGTCACTCATGTGAGTTTTCCTCTTACACACCTGATGGATCTGTTACATGATTAACAGATCATGCCATCCTGACAATTCATGCAGAAAGGTCAATTCCAAAACAGTATTTTGTACGTTATGATCTGCAGTTTAGTACACTCTCAGACACAGACTGTAAAATTTAAGGTAAAATACTATCAATTTTGGCTGCCAACAAAATACCATAAATTTAACGATGGCCGTAAATCAAAATTATGGTAATTCACCGTAATATTTATATGCAAACGTATTCTTGAAAAATTACGGGCACCGTATTTTTTAAGGTAATATACTGTAATTCAGCAAAACTTACACCGTATTTCTTAAATACAGTGACAGTAATGTCTGAGAGTGTATTGTTCTGAAAAAATCCACACCATTAAAGGCATACATTATTTGCTGACATGCAGATTTTATTTAGCTGTAATAAAAAGGCAGTTGAATACATACTATATGGGATCTATGCAGAATATATATATTAAAATGCAGCTTGAACTAGTTTGCATTTCAAAGGATAATTATACAGGGTAAAAAGTATTGCTTAGAATCACTAATTCTGCTTTGAACATGTTTAACATCAGTACTATAATTTAAACATGTGATAATTTATTATGCTCAAAGCCGTGGTTGCTTCTGCTATTAATATGAAACTGCAGTCTTTCCAAGTTCCAAACCCAACATTCCACTTTCAAAACCTCTGTGGTGCAATTTAGTAATAACTGATTCTGTCTGTTTATATCTCAAACGATAAAGATCAAGTTAATTATCTGTTTATCTGTGTGATGTATTTTAGTCTCAGTATCATGGATAAGATTTTCTAATGAATTGTGTAATAAAATCTCACAGCAATGTGCACTCTGTTTCTGCCAGATTGATTGATTGATTGATTGATTGATTTATCTATCTATCTATCTATCTATCTATCTATCTATCTATCTATCTATCTATCTATCTATCTATCTATCTATTTATTTATTTAGGAAGAATCTTCTTGAGATAATTAGCAGAGCTTATTTGGAAGCTCTGATAATTGCAGATAAGTTGCATTGGCTTTGTAATGTGTTTTTCTTTCCCAAAATCCTGATTCAGGTACTTCAGCAGTCTATTATTATCTTTATCTGCCACAGAAAGAACATTTTAATTTGAATTATAACATAAAAGTAAATGTGTGTCATGTCAGTCACTGTAAATCAGTGAAAACCAGTAAAGAACATGACCCATGCAATGTAGTGGAAACTTTTATTTTATTTTATTTTATTTTTATTTTATTTTAACTTACGTACCAAAGACTAGGTTTTGCTTACATTTGGTTTTCCTCAGCTTATCCTTTACTAACAGGATGTACTCTCAACTGTATGAGCTTGGCAAATGAGGAGAATGAGGTTGCAGACCCCGACATATGTGGCACGGGCAAGCCCCGGAAGGCACAACTCATGGTACTTTTCCACAGTGCATAGCCTGATCCACCAATGGAAAAATGAAGGCAGTCTTGGCCTTTTGGTTTCAAATGCAAGATGAAGTGTTCTGCAAAGTAAAATTTACAAAAAAACAACAACACAGTTCATTAATTTTTATGAATTGCAGGAGTCTCAAGAAGGACCTGGAGATTCATATATAATACTGTAGTAGTGAGTGAGTAGTGAGAGCAAACCTGATTTAAATTAGATTGCTTGTGTAAATTGGTTATTAATGTCAATGTGTGTATTAAATAATCTACTTAGTCTACTAGCTTTAATTTATTGCCACAGATGAACTTGAAATGGGCAGCCATGGCCTAGAGGTTAAAAAAACAAGTTTTGGACTATAAAACTTTTGCTTTGATTTCTTCAGCCAGCAGGAAAAAATATTTGTGGCTGTGGGATTGAGCAGTGCCTTCCTTTCCCTTTACCTTCACAGCTGAAGTGTCCTTGAACAAGGTACCTGACCCCCAACTGCTCCCCAGGTGCTGGATGGATGGCTGCCCACTGCTCTCCAGCATAGACCTGTTCAGTTTTCAAAGGTTCACCCAAACCCTGGGGGTTGAGTGTTCTGATGAAGTATTCATATGCCTTCTCTTCCTCAACCTTGTCATTACAGAAAGTGGTGGTGTCTCGATCCACCTCTATAACCTTGGTCCAGGACTTTTTTCCATCTATTCACCGCTTTATGACATAGCTGATCACCTTCTGCCCTCCATTATCTCGTGGCACTTTCCCCTTCATGGCTATGCACTTGTAACTACACTCCATAAAATCCACTTTACCCTGAGGGGGTTAGAATGATCTAGAAAATAAGAGAAAGACGTCTCTACATTCTGTTAAATATGGTGACCTGAATTACTCCATTGATTTGTCATTTTGCAAGTTCAGTGATTTGTCATTGTGCTACTATTATTTGTTGTGTCTAAGAATACTAATGAGAGTCTTCATAAAGTAGCACATATGACTAAGAAATAGAAATATACATTTATACACCATACGTATTTCTAAAGTAAAACCTCAACAGAGTATTTTTATACTGTGCTTATAATACAGGTATTTATCCATGATCTTGGCAATTACAGTGAGCTGCACGGTGACAATAACTGAGCCACAGTCACCTTTAAGTTTAAGTGTGACAGTGCCACTATCTTCTTTATATGTTAACTGAGTATCAGAGTGCTGGAGGCTGCATTCGAAGACCATGCAGTGGTCCTTTACTAGCTCCACCACATCCTTATATCATGTCATCTTTGAGGCAGGTTTGCCCTTGAACGGAATGCTGGTGGTGGCTGTCTCACCAGCTTTTACTGTCACTGGCTGGCTGGATAGCATTTCTAGCATTGTGTGATCAATAAGAGGAAGATCTGCAGGGACAGTTTTACTCAGCTCAAGTTTGCATGCAATATACCACTATATTGATTTCATTGATAAATTAAAGTCATGGATCATATAGCAAATTAAATGTTGAGATGGGCTGTAATTGATGTCACATCGATCAAGCCCATAATGAATTAGGAATATCAACCCTGTAAAACCAAATAAAAATACCATTATAAACATTTGTAAACATGACAATTTACATCATCATCATCATCACCATCATTATCACCATCACAGAAATAAGAACTAGCAGGGCTTTCATAGAGTGAAAGTCACCTCCATCACACAAATGGACCGTTATAATTTGGCTTCTTTATAATGAAATGTCTCCCCCCTATTGAGTGTAAAATAAATATTTTACCCCATGTTAAAGATTAACATTTTTTTTTTCTCAACATGATCCCATACACAGCATGTGGTGTAGTGGTTAGTATCTTTGCCTCACAGCACAAAATTTCCCGGTTTGATTCCCGGACTCGTGGTGTTCCTGTGTGGAATTTGCATGTTCTCCCCATGCTTGTGTGGGTTTCGTCCGGATACGCACCATCCAAAAATGTGCACAGTAGGCTAATTGGCTGTTCCAAATCGCCCAAGGTTTGAGATTGTGAATGGTTGTGTGTGTGTTGACCCTGTAATGGTCTGGTGAGCTGTTCAGGGTGTACCCTGCACTTGCCCAGAGTCGGCAGAGATGGGCGCCAGCCATCCTGCAACTGAAATTAGGATTAGACGGCCAAGTGAATGAATGAATGAATGATCCCATACATGGATCATCTCCAAAATGTAATGGGTTCATTCCAGGCCCAGACCCTACCCCTCTACCAAGTTTAATAAAAACAGATTGGTAGTTTTTACCTAATGATAATTACCTTTGAAAATGGTTGTTGAAAAGAATTTTATAAATTCATAGATCTGGATCGTGATCCGAATCTATTGCAAAATGTAACAGGCTCTTGCTAGGCGCATCACCCATCCCTCCAACATGTTTGTTGAAAATCAGTTCAGTAGTTTTTGTATGGTCATGCTGATAGACAAACAAACTAACTAACTAACAGATGTTGGTGAATACATCAGGGCGATTATACAATTTCTGTCTTAAATGGGTGCAGCATGGAATAAAGATCTCTTGTTCATTTTCTCCCTAACATATTCTAAAACAAATTTATGAGAAATAATGAAAATAATTTTACCCCACTAAACTATGAGAAAAGTCAGACTTTCATATTCTGGCCTCAGAAATTATGGCTGTCATGGTGGGACATGAATAAACCTATATTGTGTTCAAGTAATTTTTTTTGTTTTTTACTTTCCCCTTCTGTATTATTATCTTCTGGGGAAGTGATGTGTACCTTGAGATGCCTGCCACATAATGGTTATATTTTGATTTGAAAAATCCTTTCTTTTTTGTAGGTTATTCAAGTTTAAAATGTTCACTAATGGACGTCACCCTGTCTGTGAAGATAGTTACGTACATGAAATATGAAGTAGCAGGAAACAGCAATAACTTTTTGTCCACATAGTAACTGAAAAAGTTATAGGATAATCACCTCAAGCAGAGTTTACAACCTTATTTTCATAGGTCAAAAATAAGTTGATGAAAACTAAGATAAAATTAGAGATTGTTCTTAAGAGCTCATTGTCCTGACATTTTGCCCGTAATTGTGGAATCGCCCACCACCACCTTCCAAGCAGCAGAGGTCATATCATGAAAGCCAAAATTATCTATGCCAGTCACATGTTCTAGAGTTTGGATATGAAGGGAGAAAATATAATCCATTTTTCAGAAACGTGTGTGACGCCATGCTCATTTTAAGTCTCTAAAGAATATCATTCCTAAAAAAAGTTAACCGACTAGTAACACTTCACACTTTTGGTTAAAGAGTACCAAAATACATTCACAGCTGAGGTGAGCAGAAAGAAAGCCCACTCATTATCAGTATTGTGACATCTTAATCTCAGACATATTATACACAGCAAATCTTTCCTTGAATTTGTATGACCCGCTATACGGAACTTCCTCACTCTCAGCTCATTTAGCACTATATTCTATATTCATCCTGTACATTAATGAACACCAGCTAATGAACTGCCCCCTGCTTTATCACCTGTAGTCAAATCTGATCTATAACCTGCAACATCATGTTGACATCAATACCTATTTGGTAGCGCATAAAAACACTCTGTGAATACCTTAATAAAAGGCCTCGTACCTCATCTTTTAAGCAGACACCATCTACATTTTCATCATTCAAAACCACACAACGTTTTGCAGCTGAGCCTGTGGGACTCTGAACATCTGGCAAGCCACTTTTCACAGTGGCAAATCTCTCTGCAAATATTTATATTCATGTTTTTAAAAGGGTAAGAGATCTAGGCAAAATTTTTGTTGATTTTTTGATTATTATTATTTTTGCTTTTTTTATTATTATAATTATTGCATTGGCCGGCAATCATGCTTAGCAAGATCTATTGAACAACATACCAAGCCAGCTAGCCAACAATCCATCTATTCATCTGTCCATCCATTCTTTCATTAGCTCCATTTGCAAGTCTATCAAGAGCCATGAATCCATGGAGAAATCCATTTATCCATCAATTTCCTTTTTTTCTGAACCAAGCATTAATTAACACATGCATCCACTCACTAAAGAATTATCCACCAATCCATGTATCAAGCAATTCAGTCAGTTCAGTCCATTTATTAACTGGCCCACCCATCTAACTATACATCTATCAATTGATCCATCCATCCCTCCCTCCAACTTTCCATCCACCCATGCATACATTCATTAACCTTTCCTTTCATCTATTTTTACTCTATTATTATTTATTGTATGTATACACAACATATAGACATATCTGCATATCAAATAATCTATTTTGTGTAGCTACTTAACATCCACAGTGAGGTTTGAGGAGCTGACATACTTGTAAGTATCATTATCCTGTGTGCAAATGCTAGTGTATTTTCTAGTGTCTGAAAGTTTAAAATCTTGAAGGATAAGCTCAGCACTTTTTCCTTCCCTCATGAAGATGTATTGTTGATTGTTAGTAATGTATTTTCCATCCTTTACCGACATCGTATGAATATCCTCCAAAGCCATCTCAGCCTCCAACCCGGCCTTGTCCTTCTCTGCCACACGAACATTTTTTTCCACAAATTCACAAATTTGAAGGAGATTCCCAACCAAGAAAAAGAACTTATCAGAGACTCACTCAAGAAAAGCTGATGGAACTTACAGTTTTTCAGTGAATACAAGGCTCATGTCTATTATGACAATTTCACAAAGCCTGGGTACTTTTGGAAACATTACATTTTTGTAACTTTGAGTTACTTCTTACTTGGTGCTCTGACATGAATGTAATGAAAAAAGGTTTTAAAAGTTTTTAAGTCTCTTACGTTCGATAAACAGAGAGGCTGTCATAGTCAAATGTCCTATACCGATGGTATAGTCACCAGTATCCCTACGACACCCATCTTTCATATTTAAAGTGTATGTAAAGCCATCACCAAAAACACATGCATCAAACTTCTCATCTCGCTTTAAATCCTTCTTTTCTAACTGCTTTTCTTTTTCAAGAGTCCCAATTCAAACACAGTGATCTGTCTCTTCATCATTCATAAGGTCCTTAGATCTGTGAGGAACTTCAGCTGGTGGTGAATAGAGAAATAAAAGACAGAAGGAAAGGGTGATCAGAAGCTGGCATCTTGTTGAAGTTCAGGGTTTTTCAGGCTGTGCAAGGCTTATAAGTTTTAAACCTCTTGTAGGTGTCAGAGAGAATGAAGAAGTTGAAGAGGCTTGGATATGATTATAGATTATACATATTAAACATGCACTTGTATCTTGAAAGCAGATAAATGCAGACAGCGTGCAGTAAGGACACTCGCCTTTGAAAGTGAGTTTGGCAGGCAGACTCACTTTCTCCGTCTTTAAGAGTGTATGTGCCAGAGTCGGCCATGGACACACTGGTGATGCACAGCATGTGTTTAGTACCCAGCTGTTTAACTTCATACTTCTCAGAAGAGCTCTGGATCCGCAGCAGCTCACTGCCCTGAATATGAAAGGGTTATCTATGCACACTCACGCACGCACACACACACACACACAAACAGACACACACACACGGTATGACAGATGTCTGTAAATATTTAGAAATTATTTCTCAACTGTAACTAATAACAAACTGAAGATTTTATGTTTTTTATTTAATAATGTAGAAAATCACTGATAGATAAACACAGTAAAGAAACTTAAAGGATCCTGTAGGTTTAATGTGTAACCCGATTTCACAAATTCTCCACAAATAAATATTAATTCCAACAATTCCTACACAATATTTATGATGTATTCAGAATGGGAGACAGGCAGAACGTCCGCGTCACAGCAGGAAGGTTCCAGGAGGGTTTGAGTCCCAGGCTTGACGAGGGCGTTTCTATGTAAAGGTTGCATGTTCTCCTAATGCTTGCATGGGTATCCTCCAGGTACTCTGGTTTCCTCCCACAGACCAGAAAAATGCACATCAGGCTAATTGGCTGTTCCGAATTGCCCATAGGTGTGAGTGCAACTGTATTTCGATTTGTTGTGGTGAGTCTGAAAAATGTCTCCATGAAACTCAATGCATTTGCATCAGGAACTGCCATGGCTGTTGATACCATTGTTCATGAAAAAACTGGACTATGAAAGACATTCAGTTTTGGAAAAATGTGGGACTTGTGCATCAGCAGTACACGAGACCACTATAGCTTGCAACCTAGCTGGCTTGTCAACTTTTTATTATCAGTGTGCCTTATCAAATCCATTACCAACGATTCAAAAAAACCTTTTTTTTTGCATTTTCCAAGTCATTTTATCCTTTATTGAGGTTGCAGGGAGGCTGGAGCACTCCTGATCATCGCAGCGCCAACACAGATATACAACAATTTGCCCTCACATTCACAACTAGGGGCAATCGAGAATATCCAGTTAGCCTAATGTGCATGTCTTTGGGCTGTGTGGGCTGGATGTAACCCATGTATGCAAGGGAAGAACATGCAAAAACGTCCAAGACTGGGACTCAAACCTAGGACTTTCTTGCTCTGACGCAGAGATGCTAATCTCTACACCAATCTGTGAATAAACATTATCATCCTGTAGCAGGTACAGGTAACAGAGCCCATTGCTCACAGAATGGTTTCAACATGCAACACAGCATGACATCATTTCACATGACAGTTGTGAAATGTCATTTTGCTGTTTCTGTTCCACCTAAAACCCACTTCCACATCCATGTTATTCTCCATCTCCTTTTTTTTTGCAGATGCCTCTGAAGCCATATTCATTGAATATATGCTCATAGTCCTTCTTATCAGCTTCAGACAGAATCTTAAGCATCTCCTCTTCGGTTGGAGGCTTCTTCTCTCCCTTCTCTACACACCTGCATCACACAATTACTGCTTTCAAAGCCTTTAACAAAGCATGCAGTGTACTCCACCTGGCAGGAATCTACCAGAACCAACAATGAAAAATAGATGGTTGAAAGTAGCAAGAGCACATCTTTACTAATAATGCACCTCATGCATGCATGCAAAAGTGGTATCGAGTTGGTGTATAGTTAAGGAATAAGTCTTAGTCTGAACTAAACTACAGCAGTTTGTTTTTGTCCCTGGGGTGGAAATTAGTTACTATCTGCAAATCTGAATCCTGAAAAAAGAAAAAGAAAAATCTAGCAAATCCGTAGATTTTGCATTTTGTTGTTTCTTCAACTTTTTCATAAAGCCCAGCGCAGGATCTAAGGGGAAGACGAGATAAATGAATTGAAATGAATTGAATCTTGTGAAATCTGTAACACTTGCACTTTCTGAATCACAAATGAAATGAAGTAAAGGGCATCAGCATTCCTGTTAGATACAATGCACTTTTACACATTGCAATCCTTCAGAGTTAGGTTTTTAATAAGTGCATGTAATTAAAATAAAATGAAGATAAAAGAAAAAAGTATGTGTGTAAGACATAATAACCTGTTAGAGAAGTTAAAAGTTGCAGTGCTCCCCATGGCCAACAGGGAGCAGTTTAGCATCTATGGATCAATTCTTCATTACCGGAGCTTGTTTCAGTCAGAAAACAGATGGTAGAAGACAAGGAATATGTCAGTATGTATATCCTAATTACTTCCTAATGGCAAATTAAGCTTCTCTGAAGGCGAAAGACTGGAAATAGCACACATTACAAAATCTACTCATTAACTTTCTTTAAATGTTTATTAACCATGCTTTCATGATAAATGAGATTATTGTTGAGGCATTTAAAATACAAATGCATGACTGATGGTACTGACTCATCCGTACTCAAAATCCACATACATTTAACACATGATCACAAGTTTGTCCACCCCTTTGTTGCCCCCCCAACATGGTAAAGCAACTCAACAGTACAATATGTTTAATCACTGCTGTAAAACTGGTAGCTGTCATCAGGAAAAGGTGCAGAAGTTGGAAATGGAGTTAGTTGTTAACCTAAGTAGCACCAAATGTTCAACACTTTATAAGTAAGAAATAAAACATAATGGGAAATATAGAAATAAGAAAATAATCACTGGTGGGACACTGGTGAAGCACCCTCATGCACAGCAGTTGTTAATATCTTGAAGCTGATTTATTTAAAAAAAACAAAACAACAACAGCAGTACACATATCACACATATCAGATAACCTTCTCCTCACTGAAACACGTTTTTAAGCATTTTATATGAAGCATTTATCATACAAGTCCATGTGTACACTGTTACTATAGAAGCAAAAACCATTCAGAACCTGTACATTAATACACTATCATTTACCTTTATAGAATATTAAACAGCACCTAACATGACTTCAACTGAAGTAAATCAAACTGAAGTATTCAACAGCACTGCGGAATATCAGCTTATTTAAAAGAATATAATATGTGTGAGTGATGTACATATGGAGTTCCCACCTGTTGCAACTTACACTAAAACCTTAAAGGAAAACAAAACACCAGGTAATATTCTTATCTTATTATTTTTATCAGATTCAGTTTACATAATTTGTGCAATATATTATGTCAAAACAAGTTTTGAGACAACACCCGGAAATAGGCACTGCCATGTTTCAAAAAAAACTTGGAAAAGGTATCAATGAGGCATGTTTTCAACTCTGTTCCCTGTTTACATTACATTTAATGACCACGTTGTTAATTGCAGATTGGTTTGTAAAAAAAAAAATTTAAGAAATCATAATAAAACCTCCAAAGCATGGCAAAATATATTAATAATAAAACCTGTACATATACCAGCCGTGGGCAGCACAGTGGCAGCCCAGGGATACAGAAGTTCATAATCTTGCCTCAAAGCAAGCTGGTTCTGGTTTCAGCCCCGTGGCTGGTGTCTACAGTTTCCTCCCATATTCCAGAGGTATGCAAATTAGGTCAACTGGCCACTCTAAATTGCCTATATGCATAAATGAAAAAGAGTGTGAATGGTTATTTGTACAGTTTTAGCCCTGTGGTAAACTGGTGACCTGTCCTTAAAAAAATAAGCAATACTAATAATGAATAAATAAATGTGCAAAGCAGAATAGGAATCTGATAAATGGGGACATTTTCGGTCCCTGGTAATATATATTTGTCTCCAAAATAGTGCATGCAAAAATTTAGTGTTGTGTTTGCTTTTAAATGCAAATGAGAATAAAGCTTCATGAAGAAACATTCGTTACTTTCTCCCATGGGACAAACTTTCCTTAGTTTAAGATACTCAGAGATTGAGGATCAAACAATATACATGTATTACTGCAGCTGGAAGTTTTGTCTTATTAATGTCTCTCTCATTTTTCACTGCAGCTTGATAAATTGTCTTAGATGCGTTAAATGACATCACACTATATTAATAAACCATATTTCTCTGGTCGGCTATAAGGATGTCAGGGACATTCTGACATAATAGATATAAAGAACTTAATCACCACATTATTATACCTCACATGATCTACTGCATCTTTCACTCCTTCAGAATACTAAAAATATCACTGATGTAAATGCCACATTATAAACCCTGATCCACTCATTTTTCTGCATGTGTCCAGAATTACAGAATGAATTTCGAGGCCTGGTATAAATAGAGTTCAATAGAGTCTCTCACCTTTAAGACATACCACTTACAGATGTCATTGTAGAAAGTCTTGGCACCCTTGGTCAATTGATTGTTACATTCTCTGCCCCAGATAACATTAGAAGTGGGGTCTGCCATGCAAAGACCTACATCTACAGACCAACGATGACCAGGCCTCAGTTGATTTAGCTATAAAGTATAGGATTCAGTTCACCTTAAAAACTTTTAAAATGGGACTAGTTTTTTGGTGCTTCTGAAACAGCATTTCTGTGTTCTTGCTCCATATCATGATGAGCACCACTGTCTGATGGACTTCACAATGTATAATTCAGGAGCACCTGTTCTAGGTCTGTCTAAAAGATTTTTTAACTACTTGCATTACAAGTAGAGTGTTTTCGAGAGGCAAAAATTGTTTCTTTAGTCCTGCAGCTTTGGCCTTATAAGGTTTCTTGTGTTCATCCTGGTACACATTGATTTGGGAGTTAAAATTTCAGCAGCAGCCAATCATCCAATTCTTAGGATAATCCTTCCATTGTGAATGTTGTGAATGGTAAATGTCTGTCTAAAATATGTGTAATGGCCTATTTATAATATATAACAGCTGTTATATTGATCAATTCAGCATGTAGGACACTACATATCCTATCTATCTATTTATTTTATATGTATCATTTTCATATTTCTTTAGTTACTTTTTTTACTCTACTTTCACTGTTTCTTTTCTTAAACACATGAACTATGACTTTTATGATTTAAATGTTTCTCATTATCAGTATCAGTAACCAGTGTTATTCATAGATAAACATCCACATCTAATTGTAATAGGATACAATAAAATAAAATAAAAGTTCACTGTAAAAAACACATATGTGGCAATCCAGCTGATTACCTCAACTATTCATACAAACATTTTTAAATAAAATTTTGCTAGAGACACAGTAAAAATTCATGGTATTTACAGAAGCACATATGCCTAGAGACCAACACACCAAGATATGAAAACTGAAATAGCTTACCAGCCAAGGTAATTACATTATTTCTGTTATATACGTGAATGTTCTGCGTATTTTGCAGACTGGATTAAGGTGTGCTGCAAAGTATTACCTATTTTGTTCAACAGCACTACAGTGCAATAATTACTAAGAGTTACTAAGAGAAGGCTGGTGTTTATTTTTTTTTTGTGAAGGGACACAAGTAACAGAAAAATTTGTGAAGTATGCACCTTGTGACACCTATAAGAATGGCATTTCTTATTAAGTTCTGAATAATTGTGTAAATATAGGCCATCCAGGGTGTACTCTGCCCTCGTCCAGAGTCGGCTGAGATGGGCGCCAGCCTCCCCCACAACCCTAATTAGGATTAAGTGGTTCAGAAAATGAATGAATGAAGTTGCTAAAATGTGACACAGAATATATACTAGACATTAGTCATACATAGCTAACACTCAGCATTGTGCAGCATTATTGTGACATTGCATAAAGGTCATATTTTGGTTTGTTGCACAGAATGTTTTCTAAACATGACATTGTGAAACAGTAATGTTAATTGAGATAACATGTACATGACTTTCATGCACAACATGATTTTGATGTCACCAAAATTCCACACATATTCAGGCCCCTGGTATACAGCCATCCAATGTGGGACAAGGACTGTGCACATCCATACTGGGGTTTCCATTTCAGTGAAATACATAGATACTGAAAAGGAAACCACAGTAAACATCCGCACTGTCCTTGTATATTAAAGTTACTGTAACTTTTTCTGACATTTTTTGAGACACTCACTTGATGTAACCTGTAACAACATCTACAACATCGTCACCACATTCTGCAGCTTTGCCTTGTGTCATATTTCTCACCATTTCTGTGTAATCTGTTTATGTCGAGTGAAGTGACTGCGGTTATGTGAGAAGGAGTTTAATTTGAAATGGTGTCGTGTTAGAATTTTGACACTATTTGTGATTATGAAACCTGCACATTGTGACAGATACAATAGACAATATACAGAATGGAGTGATGTGTGTTACTGTCACATCTGTTCAATTTTAGAAGTGTGAGTAATTTATAAATTCAGGTAGAAATTAAATTCCTTGAAGCAGTGGGATGCTAAAGAGGGGAAGATTTTTCAGCTGTGATTTAATAAGCAGTTAAACACTTCTGCTTGGTTTGCTTCTGAGTATTATTATATATTAGAAATTGTTATATAGAGATTATAGAGATTATAACTGAAATTATGGTTAATATTTGGAGTGTCACCCTGGAGATAATAAAAAAAGGACAATATAAGCATTCATACTGAAGTGGTATTTTACCAATGATGTGAACGGTGATGTCATCTCAACTTTCTGAGCTGTAACTGGTTGAGGTTTTGTCTCAAACTCAGGAATACCCTCTCCCAGACAGATTTCAGAGCTTCTCTGTGCATGACTGAATGACTCCATCACAGCCGAACTCTTACACTGCACTGCAGGCTATACTGTCAGACAAAATG
This sequence comes from Neosilurus hyrtlii, assembly GCA_028564935.1. Classification (NCBI taxonomy): domain Eukaryota; kingdom Metazoa; phylum Chordata; class Actinopteri; order Siluriformes; family Plotosidae; genus Neosilurus; species Neosilurus hyrtlii. The sequence goes on along the minus strand of JAOUQZ010000010.1, from coordinate 7,710,592 downwards.
TAGGGTGCATATAAAACATACTTACACGATACAGTTTACATGCATACAGACAATAAATATAGACACACAAGAAATCATTAATTTAATAGTCAACCCTTATTTACACAGATATAAACAGTCAGAATTGACATCTATAATAAATCCAGATGTATACAATCAGAAGGAAACCCATAGTGGTCTGTTTTCATTATAATTATCCCACTCAATTAATCATTGTACACGGAGGCGAAGCATAGCTTGTTGAATATCTGCCATGTTTAATGTGTAAATAACTGACAAAGAATATCAAAGTAAAAACAATAAAACACCATTCACTCATGTAGCCCAAGTCACAGTGTCTGCCACCCCCTTACAGCAAGTGTTCAGCTGCACTCCTTTCTATTCGTTGTTCATTTGCCGTACCACTTCATATTATTATGGTTGCAGGGAGGATGGAGCCCATCTGAGCTCACACTGGTAGCTTTAAAAATTGACATGCATAAACTATCCTTGGGTCTGATTATGATGGCTAGATGACTGAGTCACAGTGTCTTCAAAACCACAGGTCTTGTGGTGTGTTCCTGGTACACAGTGGTCAGTACCTACCAACACTGGTATAAGGAAGGACAAATGGTGAACCAGTAACAGATTCATGGGCACCTCGGGCTCACTGACACGCATGGGGAGTGAAGGCTAACCCATGTGGTCTATTCTTACAGGAGTGCATAAATTGCTGAAAAAGTTCATGCTGGCTATAAGGGAAAGACATCAGAACACAGCGCATTGCAGATTACTGCATATGAGGCTGCATAGCTGCATACCAGTCACCAGTGAAAACTCAAAACTGGACTATATAGCAATGGAAGATGGAGGACTGGTCTGGTGAATCACATTTTCTTTTACATCATATGGACAACTGGGCCATGTGTGTCATTTTCATTGTTAAGAGATTGCAGCATGACGGACTATGCAAAGAACACTGTCGGGTATGTAGTAGAAGAATGTTCTGCTGGGAAATTTTGTTTCCAGACCAAGTATAATCCTTAATAGCAATGATGTTCCTTAACAGCAGTAGGCTCATTTGGCAGGAAAACTTGACCTCCAAATTTCCCATATGTGGGATGTGATGGACAAACAAGTCTAAACCATGCAAGCCCAACCTTGCATCTAAGGAATTAACAGATGTGCTGTGATCTGCTTGGTGCCAGGTACATTGGAAATAAAATGAAATCAATTCAATTCAATTCAGTTTTATTTGTATAACGCTTTTTACAATTGACATTGTCACAAAGCAGCTTTACATAGTAAAATTAATTTAAGGAGAAATTAGATACAATGAAACAATTTTTGGTTTCTTTCTAAAAAACCATTTGCTTACTCTTTTACATAACCCCTGAAATAGGCACAATGATATTAGTAAACATTCGTTCATTCATTTTCTTAGCTGCCTAATCCTAGTTAGGGTCATGGAGAGGCTGACGCCCATCTTAGACCAGAGTACACCCTGGACAGCTCGCCAGGCCATTGCAGTAGTAAACATTTCCATCTTTTTTATTTTTGTTGAAATCGTAACCTTTCTATTTTTCTTAATACTTGATCTTGGACCTTGAACCTTGGACCTGTCCATTGATTTCTACAAATCAATGTTTCACTGCTAAGTTATCACACATGTGCATGATCATTTCTCTGATCATGCAGTCTTGTTATTGTTATTGTAATTATAAACAGACATAGAAACAAAACAAGATATAAACCAAGTGAATAAGAGATACTAAGTCTGTGAGCTGGGGAGGTTTTGCCATGTTATTGCTTATCAGTGTATGCATGGAGGAAAAACTGTGCAAAACTGTTCATAACTATTATCTGTACAAATGGCTCTTGTATTATATTTTTCATTCTATTATATTTTATAAAAAATATAAGCCTTCAAAATTTATTTCCATTATACAAATTTGATGTTGTAATGTTTGGTTCTGACTTTACCATAATAAAACATCTAGTCAATGAGTGAGCTGTATTTGACAAACATCTATTAGTATATAATATATAGACCCAATTCAGTGAAAGTGAATTATTGAAAGTTTTAGTGTGGGGGACTTCAAAAAGACATATTATTTAAGTGCTCAATTTAATGGTGTAAGTCTTGCTTAAGAAATTGTTCTGCGATTGTTAGCAGATCCTAAAACTCAATGCATTCATTCATTCATTCATTTTCCGAACCGCTTAATCCTAGCTATGTTCGTGAGGATGATGTCAGGTGACTCTGGGCAGAAGCAGGGTATGCCCTGAACAGCTTGCTGATCCATCACAGGACAACATTTTAGACAAATTTAGACTTGTCCTAAGCTTCAATGCTGTATGACTCATTTGAGACTGGACTTGGACCTGGTGGTAAGGGACTGAACTATCTTATCCTCGAGCACCTTGGAGTTAAGAGTCACCTTGTGCAGACGTGTGAACTGATGGAATAAGAGCTGCTGGAGGAGGACATGTGGAAGTGCTCCTTTTTACTTCCACTGAGCTGGATCACTTCAGTAGACATGCTGGGCTTCTTCATAAAGAATTTAAAGAGGAAGAAAAAAATGTAAATAAACAGTGAAGGCTTGTAAGAACGTGGGAAGGCATGAAAGAAAACCGAAACGAGGGAGACTCATATAAAATGTTGCCCGTTAGATATGTTTACATTGAGGATAAAAGTAAAGAGAAATGTGCTATTGTCATGGCCCAGGTGACATTTTCCCACAGTTCTTTTTCCCCCTCTCATCTTTAGCTTTGTTTTTGACCCGCTTTGAAATGAGGTCCACTTTTCACTGCGGTATCAAAGAGAACAAAGGAGAGAGGAGACCAAATAGGGAGCAGCACCTTATTCTCCGTGAAAAGCTTTCACTGTTATTGTAAAGTGGATTGCGTTCATGAGCACGAGCTGTTTCACTGGCTGACCCTTTCTGCCTGTTTCTCTCTCTGCCTATCTCACTCTCATTGGCAGTGAGCAGCTTTCTGTACAGCCAGTAGACAAATAACCCATTGTGGAAGACAGCCTCATCTGTCTTTTGAATCATAGATCAATTCTGCTTTGCTGTATCCTGTATCAATTCCTCCAGCTCAAGACTGAGACACAGACATATATTACTTTTTTAGCCTTATGTAAGTTGTTTATGTAAACACCCCCCCCCCCGCCCCAACCAACACCACCACCACTATTTTGTTTTGTTGTACCCAATTTGATCACTTGTCAATTCCCACCCACAGGACAGCTAAACTCTATTATATGACAGCTACCCACTAGGGAGGGTGAACACTGATGTAAAATGTTTTTTTCCTTTGAGACATGCATTACAAAGCAGCATAACACATTCAAAGGAGAGCACTATCTACCCTCTTCTACAAACATAAACTCATGCATACAAGCCTGTAAGCAGTGTTGGCTACACTGAACATAATTCCAATGGTTTAAACAGCAAAATTACTGTAAATTACTGTGTTCTCATTTTACAATCTATAGTTTTATTTTCCAGTGCACTGGGGGTAAGAAAAACAATTGCAATATTTTACAGTATTTTTTACAGTGAGTGCAATTAGAGTCGAGAAGTGCTGCATATGCATTTTATACACTTCACAACAATAGATCGTTAAATGAATTACCTTTGCATTATGGGTATACGGGGTAAGGGCAGTGGTGGCTTAGTGGCTAGGGTTACCTCAACTGCTCAACTATATGGAATTGATAAATGTAAGTCGCTCTGGATAAGGGCAACTGCCAAATGGCATAAATGTTACTGTTTATTTTGCTTAAAAGAGAAGACAACACTTATTAAAAGTCTCCTTCAAGTATCTAGATGAATTTCTTTCTGTGTGCAAAATCTTAGACCAATAGCTTTTGATTTAACGATATTATGGACAGTTTTCTGAAAACTAAGGGCCAGCTTTGCTAACAAGTTATAACCATCACAAACCCATATTTAGTGCTAAAATGTCCTGTGGGTATTTACTAAAAAGGTACAGTGAAAAGATTGTAACTGAGAGTTGGGGACTCAGAGATATTTGTGTCTGGCTCTTTTATATATGCATTTCTGGGAGTTCCCTTCTTAAGGTGCAAAATATGGGAAGGAGAATATTTAAATCAGATATGCAGGCTGATTTACTATAGAGACTTACTTCTAACAACGATAGTGGTTTTATTCATCATCAAAAAAGTCTTTTTATTTATTTATTTTTTTGCGTTTATTTTATGACATCTCATTCATGGCGCATAGTAGAAGACACCCTCTCCACAGCTCGAGACGGCAGCAGCAGACAGCTCGAACTGAGCAGTTTAGAAGACCCTTCGACATTCATTCATTCATTCGTTCATTCATTCATCATTTCATTTGCCAAACCACTCAATACTTCTAGGGTCACTGGGAGGCTGAAGCCTATCTCAGGCGACTGTGAGGTGAGGCTCACCATGGACAGCTTGCCAATCCATCTCAAGGCCAACACACACAATTATCACACTCACATTCACACCTAGCGACAAATTGGAACAGCCAGTTTGCGTAACGTGCATACCTTTGGACTGGACTGTGGGAGGAAACCAAAGTACCCAGAGGAAGCCCATTTAGGGGTTAATTCCACCGATTCAGCCAGATTAGGACATGCAAACTCCACACAGAAACGCCTTCGCCAAGAATAGGACTTGAACCCAGGACCTTCTTGAGTGAGGAGGACATGATGACCACCATGCCACCCAGATCTTTTGTTCCCACTGCAGTAAGACTTTTTAACACCCCCTCCCCCATCAACACTCTTATATGTACACTTTTTATTCATTGTTATCCTGCTTCTTTTTATTTGTGCTATTTTATTTATGTCTTTTATTTATTCAGGAATGTTTCTATGAATGGAAGAGCGGCTGTTTTAATATGTGCTGCTGAATATTTGAATTTCTCCATGGGGATGAATAAAGTATTATTTATCTGTCTATTCTGCATCACCATGGTGTTTCCCGAGAGTGTGTATATGTTTACAAGCTTTTTTGATTACAACCAACAAGCTGCGCCTGTCCCGTTAGTAAATTACCCACAGCTGAATGCTAACTGCTTGTTTGCGACCCTGCACTAAATTGTGCAGCTCTTGGTAGATTGGACTTGTCATATTAAACAGAACTGATTCTGCCTGTGTTTAGGAAGCAGCACATTGTTTGTACATCACCCACAACATTGTCCACACATATTAGCACTATTTTATGATAGCAACCACATGCTATTTTGCGCCGCTAAGTAATTCTGTCCCTGAGTCTCAGAATGAAGATGTCATCGAAGCCAAAGTTAATATACACAAATATATAATATATTTTGATACTTTCATTACATTAGTTGACAGATTTATGTTAGAGGTGTCTAAAGGCTCGGATTAAAATAGTTTACTCTGTGCAAAGAGCTAAAATACAGGATGAAATTATGTTTGAAGCCATATTTCTCTATGTTATGTGTTCAAATAAACACCCAAAAAAATTATTAAAATAGCAGCTATTAATTAAAGATTTTGCACACAGACAGATTTTGCTGGAGTTTTGACTGGGATTAACTTTCAACAAGTGCTGTCTTCTTCTTTAACCTGTATATAAACTATTACATCTACAACTACCTCAAGCAAGATGCAGGTGACCAAACAAATGAGATGACATAGAACGTGGTTATTTGTTTGTTTGTTTATTTATTTAACTAAAATGAAGTAATCTGCAAGCAAGCTTCATGGCCGTAATAAAACACAAACACTTGACTTGAAACACACAGACTAATATGATTTACTCAATGTTGCTGGAGCAAAGGGGAGAGGTTCCAGACATGGAAGTGGAGACGCTAAGGTATGACAGTATTTGTTGGTCATGTACTTGTGTGAGTGGGTGACAAAATGAGCGAGGGAGTGACGGGTGATTTGCGATTAGGTCTTTGTGTTTTGAAGTTTTACTCTCGATAAGAAACTAATGTTACATCACCTGCAAATATTTTAGATAGGCATGCTGCTTTGCTAAAGCGGTGAACGAGGGGGAAAGAAACATATTCATGTAAGTTACAATTTCACCAGAGGGCAAACTAGCATTTATTATATCTGTCTTTTTTCCAGACTATGTTTGTCATTTGGCTACAGCATCCTGTAGAAGAAACACTATAATTTGTGTTAAAGGAAGTCATTCGCACACATTTACTCTGACTTTCATTCTTCTTCATTCCAGTACACACCAACATCTCTCAAGACTCATCTCTACCCATCTTACTACAGATCACAATGTCATCCACAAATATTACAGTCCATGGATTCTCTTGTCTAACCTAGTTGTCTGTCCATGACTATTGCAAACAAGAAAGGGCTCAGGGCTGCTCTTTGATGTAATTCCACCTCCATCTGGAACCAGTCTGTCATTTTTGCCACACACCTCACTGCTGTCACGGTGTCCTTATACATATCCTGTACCACCCTCACACTCATATTATATCCTGTACCACCCTCACTTCTCTGCCACACTCCTTTGCTGGTACCCTGTCATACACTTTCTCCAAGCCCCAGCCACTGGGGTGCTCTTTTGCCAGTCCTAAGCTTGGGTAAATGGGGAGGGTTACATCAGTAAGGGTGTCCGGTGGAAAACCTGTGCCAAATCAAACATGTGAATCTAAAAGAGAACGATAATGTTAAAGAAGAGTACTTGCATGCAACCTGTGTAATTTTAGTCAGTATCATTAGCATAACATGTACACCACTATAAAAGTAATCAGTGAAGCAGCAATGCATATTTTTTTATTTTTAAAAAGCAAACACTATGTACTAATTCAAGCGAGTGTACAGTATTTTTTAACTACATGAAAAAGAGCTCGGAAACCTACAACTGTCAGTGGTGTAGCCATAAGACAGATCATTTTAGCTTTTATTCAGCTACACACTAATGCATCAAACTGCCCATTCACCTGCAGTGTACCAAACTGCTGCTACACATTTACAAAATTTGCAGTCTAAGTCTCATCCTTACATTAAATCTGTCAGGAGTGCTAAATTTGAACACATGCGAGGCACTGATGTAAATTTTTAATTTCAGATGTACATTTTTCATAATAAAACTGATATTCCACAATTTTTGTTAGGTCACAGTTAATTTCCCTATTCCATTATATGAACACTTTTTTTAATTTATTATTTGAAGAGTTTGAGTTCAGTGCCATTTTTAATTATGAGGAAAAAAAATTTTAAGTAGCTATACAAAAAAAAACTTTTTTCAGTAGCTTTCAAAAGCTTTTTTTCAGTAGCTTTAAAATAAAACTATTGAGTTTTCGGCACTTATCTGTTTTTTGATCTCAAACTCCTCATTTAATCATTTTTATGTATGTGAATGTAAAAAATAGCTCATGGATAATGTGAACCCTTACACATGAAAATCACACTTGGCTGTAGGCAGTTTGCACCAATAAATAATTTTATCTTTGTGTTTTCATGTTTAACCCCTGAGGTGTTGGCAAGAACTGCTTATGTTCAAAGAGAAATATCACTTTATGACACTTAGAAGACTGACTGATTTAAGTAATATGACATACTGTTGACTGTATGAGCAACTAAATGGCTTTATTTTTGTTTAAGAATGAGTAATTATTTGCATATCAGTAATTAGTACACTACACAGAGACAATACGATTTGATTGGTCTGTGACTGTATCTCTGGATTAATAATCATTATTCTGAGTAGATAATGCATGAATTAAAATGATGGACATGCACAGTTTGTCATATAGAAAAACATAACCATGCTAATACTCCTATACTGAAGGATTAACCAAACACAGTATTATTTAACCAAGTAAATTTTATAGTATTTAACAATAAAAAGCAATAATGTTAGTGTGCTTATCCGTCTACTATAATGTATGGCAACTTATCAATATGTGCTAATTTATTACAGCAATTAATGTGTACTTATTCATGTATTAATCAAGTATTAACCAATTATTACTGAATTGATGATTGTATTAGTTAAGCATTGTATTAGATCTGGTTGAACAATGTATGAAACCTTCTCTGGCACTGTAAGTGATTCAGGTGATTACACATTATAGCACAGTATGAGATGTATTTTTATGGTCATCAGGAAGCACTGAATTGTATTAGACAATGAGAATATTGTTCACAAGGAAGAACTGAAATGTATTAGCTAATCACAAAACTTATGTTACACTGTTATCAAAAATATATTTTTGATATCCATATTTGAGCTATGAAATAAGCATGGAGCCTCGGAAGATCACAGAAGTATGCACCTTTAAAGGGTAGATAATAGTAGTGGAAGCATCCCAAGACCGAAAGACGTTGCAAAAAGAGATAAGATAAGGGGACCAGAGCCTATATAAACCATCTTTCAGAGGGATTTTTTGGAGAACTGCCCAGGCTTCCTCAGAAATTGTTTGTCAGTTTGAATAAACAATTTCTTTGCAAGATTCTTGGCTCATTTAATTAAATTTACATTTTTTTTTGGCAATTTGGAACAGCCAGTGAGCCTAATGCGCATGTCTTTGGACTGTGGGAGGAAACTGGAGAAAGCCCATGCAAGCACAAGGAGAACATGCAAACTCCACATAGAAACGCTCGAACCCAGGAATTGAGCCGAGATACTGCTTGCTATGAGGCAAACATGCTAACCACTATGCCACCATGCCAATGTGAGGAAAAAATACCAAAGTGCGGTAATTTACATACAACAATGAACTGTAATTTGGTGTACAGAAACATGTTATAGATCACTTGTACAGCAATTAACAAAATTATCAGCAATTTCTACAGGATATTTCCTACAGTGTAGTGTTAATGTCCGTTGGAACCCCAACGTGCTAAGACCACTTGGCAAGGTCTTAACCACAAGTGTGCCTCTGTCCACCTAGCACTATAAATGGGTACCAGTAAAAATACTGGCAAGGTAACCTGCGATGAACTAGCATCCCATCCAGGAGGAGTTGAACTCCTAGTCGCTTCATGCTACAGAAACCGGGGATAAGCACCGGCCTGATGAGCCACTAGGCTCAGGTATAAAAGCTATATTGTTTCTATTATGTCATTGAGAGAAGAAAGAGTAATGTGTTTATTCTTTCAGTCAGAGAGCATGTTAATTTTCTCTCTTGGACTCACAACTACAGATGTTTGTGTCATCATCAGGATGTGATCCTGTTATCACCCGACAAAACAGTGTAAGCTTTTCTCTCACTTTACTATAGCACCCTGATCATTAACAATTAAAAACACATGGTTAAAAAAACAAATCTAATCTTTCATTCACACTCTCATGACCCCTCCTTGATCCAAAAGGGAAGAGAGGAGCAAGGGCATTACAGATTGTACTTGTTTGCCTTTAATGCCTTATGATATGCAGGGTGTAAGATTAATTAAATGGATTAAGGCAAAATAGAACTTGTTTGTGGCTTGTTCCTTTTGTGCAATTAACAGCTGCCTAAATGAACTAATTACCCCTTTGAGCCAAAGATGCTAAATGTTATCATTGCCCCATTTTCCATGCGAATGTGGTCACAAAAAGCCCACAGGACAGCAGTAACCTGCACATATTCATATTTATGTCAGCCTCAGGGTAATCAGTGTTGAATATTCAGGCTCAATTTTAAATTCTATTTGAGCTTTTTTTCTTTTTTTATACATTTGCAATAACATACCATCATAACAGGTTCACTGAGAGCTCTGTCACTTAGTTTTGAAGAAGCAGCTGCATTGATGTTATCTCACAGATGCTGAAGCAAGCATAATGTTGTTCCTATTTCTTCTGTCTCACATGCCAAAACTTTTTCTTCTGCCCTTCGTCCAGCTCAGGTCAATGCAGCTACTGCAGAAATAAGGCTCTGTATAAGAGAGTGTGAGCCCTGCTCAGTGCAGCATCCCCCATGAGTACAACTGACAGTGTCTGACCCATCTGCCAGATTTACCTGTTATACCCAGACAGCCAGAGACATGATATTTTAGGATAGCTATAATTACTTCATCAATCTATTTTCTTCCTTTACTAAGATCCCTTACAGTACACGCACACACACACACACGCACACACACACACTCACACGCATGCACGCACGCACGCACGCACGCACGCACACATATGTGAATAAGAATCAGAATACTTTATTGATCTCGGAGGAAACTGTATACAACAGTTGCTCCATACCAAGTAAATGAAGGATAAGATAAAGATAAAGTCTCAATAAGAAAATACAAATATCTATCTATCTATCTATATATATAGATAGATAGATAGATAGATAGATATTTGTATTTACTTATTGAGACTTTATCTTTATCTTATCCTTCATTTACTTGGTATGGAGCAACTGTTGTATATATATATATTCATTCATTCATTCATCTTCTGAACCGCTTATTCCTAACTAGGGTCGCGGGGAGGCTGGCGCCCATCTCAGCCGACTCTGGGCGAGGGCAGGGTACACCCTGGACAGCTCGCCAG
>JAOUQZ010000010.1:7677023-7696989 GCA_028564935.1 Neosilurus hyrtlii | reverse complement strand
TGTGTGTGTGTGTGTGTGTGTGTGTGTGTGTGTGTGTGTGTGTGTGTGTGTGTGTGTGTGTTTGTGTGTGTGTGGTGGTGGCACATCGAGGATGTTCAATCAGCTCTTTCACTTTGAAAAAAAGAAAAATAAATTACAGATGCAACAAAAAGTTTTTTAGTTTAAAAGCTGAACATTTTGGTTTTGCAAAGTATACATCAACCTAATGAAATTATTTTTAAATAATGCCTTTTTTTAATCAATCCAAATCAATCAGTATACTATTATGGCAGTGGTGGCTCAGTGGTTTAAGTCTCAGCACCACCAAGCTGCCACTGTTAACAGAACAAGGCACTTAACCCTCAAATGCTCAACTGTGTAAAAATGATACATGTAAGTCGCTCTGGATAAGGGTGTCTACCAAATGCTGTAAATGTAAAATGTGAAACAGCTGTGACACAGAACCATCCAAAAAATATAAACTTCAGATTTATTTATTTAATATTAAAAGTATTTATTTAATTAATACTTATTAATTTTTATTATGTACGTATTTATGTACGTATTTATATATTTATTCTTTTATATATTCCATCTGCCTGTCTGGAGCCAAACAATTAGGCAATGTGTGTGCATGATTCATTTTTGTGTTTTAAAGAGCTGTAGATGTGTATGAGGTGCATGATACAGCTGTTCGTTGCCATAGAGATTAAGTTGGCAGGTAGTAACAATTACGCAAACATTTTTGAATTAAAAAGGCAATGGCCCACATCTCACTTTTAGACTCCTGATTTGAAAACTGTATTTCCCATCATGATGAGGTTGACAGCCTTTGTGAGCCAAGAATTTGGTGAAGGCAGTGATATATAAATTATTTCGCTTTACAGTAAAAAAGTGTTTAAACAGTCACGATTTAAATATGACCCTCATAATGATTTTAAATGATTTTAAAAAGCTCTATTTAGTAATGAATTCTGTATTCTGTATAAATTCACAGTACAGCTGTCAGTCAGAAGCTCACCAGTTAACGTCTACAAGTGGTGTTGACTCAAAAATTACATGGTCAGAACCACCACAAATTTTCGTCCATTTTGATTTAAAATGTATTGGTGTAGAGTAACAATTATGGGAGTAGGAACGAGTTAAAAAACTTTTTCTAAGATAATCTTCTCTTTTCTCACACTCGCTGATGACATTACCCACTCTAGCCCAGAACATTCCACACAATACACACCCATTATGAATACACAAACAGACTCAGAAATCCTTATGACACTTGATCAAAGATTAAAAAAAAATGTATAAGCTGGCAAAAAAAGCCATTTTGAAAGTTGAAATGTCAACTTCAGTATCTACGTTTAAAAACCTCAGCCAAGTTTCTATGTGAAAGTATGGCCTCTTTGCGAGGCGTCAAAGTGAGGAGAGATTCATGATTGTTTGTCAACCTCTCCCCATTCATTTCAATGGGATTTTTTGGCATGTTTTTTGGATAATTGTGTCACCTTGGTAATGCAAAATGCCAATAAAAGTATTAGCACACTTCACGGTGCCTCATGTTTTGATACATACATTGCGTGGGTGCACTTTGCCATTCGGGCTGCAATAAGTGCAATGGAAGAAGAAGAATAAAAAGAAGTATAAAGAGAATCACTTTTTCTTTTTGTATAGTAATATGTCTGTTCTTAAGCGCAGAAACATATTTTGTAAGTGCTAATATAAAGTAGTACAATAGATTATAGAATTCATATTTCCTTAAAGTATAGCCCCATATTTTAGAAGGCAATAGGTGATATACTAAAAAAAAGTCCTGTACTCTAATATTTTGATGGGCCACCTTAAGCCTTGATTACATTACGTAAATGGTATGGCATTGTTGCTTCAGTTGTCCAGGTTGAGGCTCAGCAACAATATGTGCCAACAAAATGATGTCAGCTGATGACCTGAATGATCAGGTTGTCCCATCAAATGACTTCCTTCCTTGATGGCATGGATATAAAACAAGGGCTCAGATAATGAAAGAGTGGCTCAGGGAGCGTGAGGAATCATTTTCACACATGAACTGGCACCACAGAGTCCTGACGTTAAAACTATTGAAAGTTTTTGTAGTGTGCTGGAGAAGACTCTGTGGAGTGGTCCAATTTTCCTGCCATCATTTCATGTTGTTGATAAATAACCCCAACTCTGGATGGAAATAAATGTGATGGTGTTTAAGTTTGTCAAAACTAGCAGTAGTTCCTAATAGATGAAGGAAAATTTTTTGGTAAACTCCTCAAATTGCAGCTGAAAGTCTACACTTCACTCACATTCTGGCTACTTAATTTCAAGTGCATTATGGAGACAAAACTATATACATGGTGATGCTAGCAAGCTTGTTTAATATGGATGTAACTGTGATTTCCAATATTGCAGTATTCACTACATATAATTCATTAAATAGTATAATGATAATAATGGGCAGCATTGTGATGTCGTTAGCATGTCTGCCTCACAGCAAGAAGGTACTGGGTTTGAGTACCAGGCTTGGACATTTCTGTGTGGAGTTTGAATGTTCTACTCATGCTTGTGTGGGATTTCTCTCGGAACTCCGGTTTCCTCCCACAGTCCAAAGACATGCACATTTAGCTAACTGGCTGTTCCAAATTGCCTCTAGGTGTGAGTGTGAGTGGATGTGTGTGTGCACACGTGTTACTCTGCAATCTGTTCAGGGATCCGCCTTCACCCAGTGATGGGTAAGAGAGGTTTCAGACTCCCCACCCCCGTAGTTTAAATGGTTTTAGCAAATTGGGGGCAGCTGTAGGCAAATGGTTAGAGAAGCGACTTTGAAACCGAAAGGTTGCTGGTTCAATTCCCGAAACAGCAGGAAAAATGTGTGGCGGTGGAGGAGTGAGCTGCACCTTCCCTTCCTCCACCTTCATGACTGAAGTGCCCTTGAGCAAGGCACCAAACCCCCAACTGCTCCCTGGGTGCCCCAATGTTTGTGGCAGCCCACTGCTCTGAGTGTGTGTGTACTCATTGTTTACCTGTGTGTGCTCCCTTTGGATGGGTTAAATGCAGAGGTAATAATTTCCCTTGAGGGATTAATACAGTATAGCATAAATAAATACATACATGAGTGATGGATGATAATATTAATATCATAAAATTAACTATTATTTAGGTCTCTGAAAGAAATAAACTGGGAAGTGTTGCCATTTCACAGCTTTTGGTTTCTTGGATCAATCTCTATGTGGAGATATATGTAATCATAGTATCAGAGAGGATTTTCTCTGGACTCTTTTCTGGTTTCCTTTCACCTCCCACAAAAACTCCAGTAAGTGCTATGGTAAATTTTCCCCTGGCATAAATAAGTGTGTGAATGAAGAAAGATATGTTGTTAATTAATAAACAAACAAACAAACAAATAATTAATTAATAAAAGTAAACGAAAAAAAAAAAGATCAAAATAACATACTGCTTATATCTATCTACATTCCTTTTAAATGATTACAAATGCTCAAAGTCTCCACATATATAAAAATATGTGACAAAACAAGAACAACAACAACTACAAGAAATAACATCCACCCATCCATACATCCATCCATTTGTTTAATCCTACCCAAGTCATGTGGAGGCTAAAGCCTATTGAAGCTGACTCTGAGTGAAGACGAGGTTCATCTTGAACAGCTCACCACACCATCACAGTGTACTGATCCCAAGGTTGGGGGTTCAAGCCCCACTATCAACGGAAAGTCACTGCTGTGCCCCCAGTGCAGCTAACTGGGTTATAAAAGGCCACCACCCATGTCTCTCATTGTCTGTGGTGAGAGGCATGTAAAAGAACCATTGCTGATTTTCATCAAGAGCTGTACTTGTAGGCTGCATAGCTGTCAGCGTGTTTCTGCCCTGCGATGGCCTGGCAGGGTGTACTCTGCCCTCGCCCAGAGTTGGCTGATATGGGCGCCAGCCTCCACATGACCCTAATTCGGATAAAGTGGTTCAGAAAATGAATGAATGAATGAATAATAATAATGATAATAATAATAATAATAATAATAATAATAATAATAATAATAATAATAATAACAACAACAACAATAATACTAATAATAATAATAATTATTATTATTATTATTGTTCTATTTTTATATAATATTATTGTTGTTACTATTATTATTATCATCATCATCATTTTTTTAAAAATAAAAAATCAGTAACTTTTCATGGTGTGAACTTAAGGGAAATATTAGAAGATAAAGTGAGTCTAACAATGGCTTTTAAAAGTACATATTTTAAAAATAGTTTACAGCTGCTCTTCTTAACAGGTGCTTTAGTTTAAAAAAACAACCCTGTGCTGATTGCAAATGGCGAGATTTTCTATGCAGAGTACACTAAGTACAACACAGAACCCGTTTCCTTGATGCCCTACACAATACGCCTAAATAGGCTGCAGGGAACCATTTGAGATGCGGCCGCTGATTTGCTTTTTGCGGTGACGCTCGTCGTTCGGCCTATGATAGGTCAAAGCTCACTGCGGCCCCGCCCAAGTTCGGTTGCCCGGCAGCGTCATGGATGCTCAACTGAGAAGCGACGGAAACAAGAGCAGGAGAGACTCATTGTGCTGGGAATGGAGTGGCGACTCCTCAGTTTTGGGGGAATCCGAATAAAATGAATCGCTTTGAAAACGAGCCACATTAAACCGGAGGTACTTTCCTAAAATCGCGGCGCAGAGGCAGATGAGCGGCGGGCGGGAGTCGCGCGCGCGCGCGAGTGGAAACGGAGCTCGCAGTGTGTTTGTAGCAAATCCTCCTCTCGGGAAAGAGGAGAGAGTCGGTAGCGTTTCCGGTGGCGGGTTTGCCAGATCGGAGGCATGTGCATGGTGAAACAGCTCGTTCTAGGTGAGAAAAATCGAGATCGAGCGCGTGAGAAAGGTGCGCGTTCACCTCCGCGAGGATGCTGAACCACACGGCGCGTTTTATTTCCCACCTGCACAGAGTTCGAGCTGGGCATCACCGACTCCCCCGGATTCACATCCTCACATAATCCAGCCACTTACTGATGATATCACTCAGTGCGCACCTGTTTAACCAAGTCCTGCGTCTTTGGGCCCTGAGTAAAGCTGGGAATTTTAAAGAATCCAGCCAGAGATGTACCAAAATACCCCGTGTGTTGGTCTAACAGTGCGTGCAGTGCGTGCAGCGGCTCACTGGGGCGCCTTCAGTGACATGTAGGTGGCTGGGGGTTCATAGCTCTTGAGCGTTATATTGGTATGCAGTTCGTTATTAAGTGACATTATTATTATTGAATGCAATTATTAACGCAATAAAAGGAAACATCCTGCTTTAAAAGAGCCCGTACAGGCTAAAGAAGAGTGGAGGAGCGACAGCCATGTGCACCTCCCAGAAAGTTGAATGTAAAGCCGTTTAAAAGGCTGTAGAAGGGGGTGGAGGTGTGTCAGCTTGCTGTCAGACCCTGAAACTGACGGATGATCAGAGTGTCGGTGAGGCCACGCAGAAAGAGGATTGCACCGGATTAGTGCGCAACTCCTACCACTTTAAAGTCAGGAGTCTCACTGTGGGCTTTGATTCGTCATTACTGCACACAGTGACGCGCTCGAACCTGACAGCCGTCCAGTGCGGATCTCCGTGTCCTGCGTTCCGGGATCTGAAGCTCCCACAATGACTCGAGAATCCAGACGGACGTCACTCAGTGTGTGAGTCTGCGTGTGCGCGCGCGCGTGTGTGTGGGTTAAGCAAGCGCGCGCTTGGAGTCGGGACCTGTTGACGGCGCACCTCGGCGGGGAATGTCGTTGAGCACGAGCCCGGTGTGGCGGAGGTGAGCGCGCGCTGTCCGTTTCCGCTCCGAGCCGCCGCGAGGATGCTGCGCTTCCCGGTGAAGAAAATCAGGAAGCAGTTCAAGCTGCTGTTGTTGCTGGTGCTTCTCACCTTCGCCGTGTGGTTCACCTACCTGCACATCAACCAGGGCAAGACTATCCGACTGCACTTCAACTACGGCAGAGGTACGGGACGAGCGCGTGCGCTTATTCAGTGAGGTTCATTTTTATAGGCTACCTAAAACAAACAAACAAGAATTTATTTATTTAATTATTTTTTAAACAATTTTTTTAGATTTTAATGCATGTTTTTCTGTAGCATTATTATGTTTATCTTTTTCTAACTCACTTAGAAAAGTTGTGTGTTGTTTCTAAGTAACAGACAAAAAGGAAAAACAAGCAAAAAAAGAAAGAAAGAAATCAAAAAAGAAAGAAAGAAGGCAGCACCGCATGCAGATTTTCTATTTCTGAATGTCGAGCTGTACACGTGCTGTGAAACATGATACCCCTCTGTAACTTACATCACTATAGTAACCAAAAGAACTCTATAGTTCTAAAGTTCCCCCAAAACATTAGAGGTGTGATACTGACATGCACTAACACAGTGTGTTCACTCACAGTCAGTAACAGGGCTTTTTTATTTCACATCATTCTTTACTGTATCTTTCGCATCACCTGAAATTCCTGTATCTTATTATTTAGGGCACGTTCAGACATTTGACTTGTAATGTAAATGCACGCACCTTTGTTGAAGTATAAAAATGCAAAATTAAGGTATTGAAGTTGTATGCTCGAGTGTACCATCCCAGCTGTGATATAGGTCCCTGATCTGTTATTAGTCAACTGCGTACACGTTCATGCCATAAAATACATCAGAATGTCAAAGCAACTTCAGACCCAGGATTTTAGCCTTGTATTAGTCTTAATATTAATACTGGACCTGTGCATCTATGAAGCACATGAGTAGTTTACAAAAACAGTCCATACTCTTACAGTCTCATCATCATACACAGTCCTGATTTAAAAAATCGTTTTAGCACAGCAGAGTCCTCGGTGTGGTAAATTAACACCTACGGTGTATACTATACAAGTCCAGATGGACCCAAATGAGCAATGGATCATGAGCAATCTGGTGGTATCGTAACACTTGTGTTCTCAAGTTCTGTGGTTCCAGTTGTGCCCTTTCACTCTGCTAATGGAAAAAAAAACAACAACAAAGTGTACAAGCAACATGTATTTATTGTATTTAACACTTACCTCTCAGGGCTATGGGAGAAGCTGGAGCCAATCCTAGCCGAGTTCGGGTGGGAGGTGGGGTATACTCCGGATCGGTCGCCGGTCTATCGCAGGGATAACACGGACACAAACAACCATTCACACTCACATTCACCCTCAAGGACAATTTCGAGTAATAAGGTTATCTCATCTGTATGTGTTTGGATTGTCAGAGGAAACCAGAGTGCCCAAAGGAAACCCACACAGGCACAGAACCTTCTTGCCCTGAGGTACCAATTGCACTGCTGTGCAAGCAGCAAAAAATATCACCAGGCTAATTAATTATACACTTTCTCCACAGTGAGTTTTACTTGAGCTGAGCGTAACATGATACAGGAACTGTGGTCCTCTCATTAAAGAATAAAGACTAAGGACTGATGCTAAGGTCATATTATGATGTTAAGCCGAAGTAATGATAAGTAATGCTGCCGAGTGGCAATATTACTATTTTCTCTAGTCATCAGCATGTGGATTTCCATAGCTTGCCGCATTAGGAGCATAAAATGGAATTTTATAATGGCTAATGAGGTATTTATTCTCCTCTGTTGGAATAACAGTGGACCATAAAACCTTAAGTGGTTCTTGTAATTGAAAATGATTTAAGAGAGTAAAAGAAGTGTCTGGAAGTGTGTGTAAAAAGTGTAGATTTCAAGCCAGCCACTTTCATGCCTTCGCATTGCATTTATTGCCTGTTTTGAAGGTGAGGGCAATCAGGTAATGCTGTGTGCAAAGCTTTGCTATTTCCCTGCCAACAAATTTATGATTGTCACAGTAAAGACTGGGCTGAATTTGGCCTGTAGTTAATACATTGCTGGGTGATTTAGGCAGTGAGCTAAGAAGTCTGTTTTCCTCTCTGACAGTGTGGGGGCATACACACAGGAAGGGATTTGTTTGCTGCTCATCCCTTTGCCACTGGAATTTTGTGGCTTGGGCCTTGCGCACATAAAGTGATCCGCTCAATGACTGGATATTCTAGGCAATGGTTGCCAAGGTAACCCTCATGCATAGTCCCCACCTTCGATTGTTTAAGTATTTTGCTTCAAGATCATAAATAGTGTATGTTGTGAGTCTATGAACAGCGCTAGGTTTAACAGTGACTTCACCCACATTTAATTTCTCTTTGTTCGCACATTTATTCCATTTATAGAGCAAAGCTACAACTTATTCTGATTTCTGTAACACTTTGTTAAGGCACATATTAGGTTGGTTGCCTAGATAACCGAATAGATATCTTGTAACTGGTTGTATTATTAAATCTTCCTTTCAAAACCTTGTAATTTGTTATAAATATAACATGCTGTAACCTAAACTGCAGGAGGGTCATGATAGATAATACTTAGCAGAAGCAGGATCAAAACAAAGAAATACTGTATGCTTTAAAAAAAAAGTAGTTATTTATGTATTTGTTTATTTATTTATTTATACGTCTTCTTTGTGCAAAATGAAAATAAATATACAGTTGTAAGTCTTTTCTGATCTGTTCGCTTAGTACCTGATTTATTTTTCATTTGTCAGCACTCAGCTGTAAAATGACTCCAATGCAAGATGTTTTAAGCTAACAGAAATATTTGCATAGGTTAACCAGTTTACCCCCATAATGAACTTTATGTAAACCTTTAAATAAACGGATATAAGTGTAGACTCACAGGGAATGCCAGCAGTCTCAGAAATGCAGAACTGGGCATCATGTTTTAGGTTGTTGTCCTTAATCAACTTGTGAGTGCAGGGTAATGCAGTGTAAGCGGAGGAGCAGCTCTGCCATTGTTAACACAGGAATCAAACTCATGGATGTTGCCTTATATTAAATATTAATATAAAAAGTAAATATCTTGACAAACTAAGAATTGGCAGCATCTGTCAGCCACCTGTATCTTTTTGCTCTCATCGGCAATCAAATAGTCATGTTCCATAAAAGTTAAGAACAATTTAAACCTGTACCCACCCACTTTGTGTCACTTGTGTTAATGTTGCCTGCCATACGAGTGTATTTGCTGTTATGAACAAAATGTTAACTATTAGCTTATGGTGTCACTATATAATGGCACACTTTTCTTAACCCCAGATTCTCCTCATTTGGTTATTTGATGATTTTCAAGCTACCAGACAAGGAAGGTGAAGACTAGCAGTAGCTTTCACCAAAGCATTTGAAATTGGTCTCCACAGTGTTTTAAAATGCTGCTCCTACTACAGAGGACGATGTAAAACACTTAGGAAAGCTCTTTAAACTCTTCCACGTACACCAGCTCACAGACAACCGTGGTTGATCAGTGTAGCTGTTATTAATAAGAGAAAGAGTAATGTGCTCACTTCCAGTCAGTGAGCATGCCCAGTTTTGATGTTTTGCTCTCCAGGAAATGGAACTAATAAAGAGAGGGCAAAAAAGGTCTGCTGTGTCACTCCGGATACGATGTATTGTACAGTAGTATGTGCTTTGTAACATGGACAAGCTAAATACCCTGGTCTAACCTTTTTAAAACAAAATGTTTGTTTATTGAAAAACTCTTATAGAAACAAGTATATATACTTGTGTGTATATATATATATATATATATATATATATATATATATATACATGTATATATACACATATTCTTGAATAATTTTACTTATTTCCTGACCTTATACTCTCTTGTTTATAGCAGACTTTCCACATATGAAATACGTGAACCACATATAGAAAGGAAATTGTCGACAGACTGCTGCATTCTAAATTCTAAATTTAATTTAAGCCTAAAGGCTCCATTATCTTATTTATATTATATTACTTACTCCATTATATTACTGACATTATATTACCTACTTCATGATACTACCTATATTAGATAAAAACTAGGGGGAAACCCTTTGAATATTGAACCCACGAAAAAGTTTTTTTGAAGGCAATTTTAATACAGAATATAGTTTCTGTGTTTTAAAATATAGCTAGCAAATCAGCGAGTGAGTGTTATCTCAGTATCTGAAGCCGATTCAGCATTCCTCACAGGCTCAGACCCGGGCTGAAATCACCAGAGGTAAAGACAGACTGCAAAACCTACACAGGGTTGTGAGCTATTGGCACTTGTTCATATCCAATAACTGATATGTGTCAGGACCATACTGGTTACCTGGGCACACATTTGCATATTGGAAAGTGAAAGTAATGCATGCTAGTGCTGTGAGTGGGATAGTGTAGCGTATTTGGTGGATCATTTGATGATGAAAATGTTTAATACATGTTAGTAAAGTATGGAGTTGTAACTAAGATGTGTCATACTGTGCTACAGAATACTATCTAGTATAGCAAATTACTGAATAAATTCTGACAATTTCTCATTTAAGTGCTGCTAAACTTGTTGTTCTTCATCTCCTTTCTCTGCTTGCCCCAGAGTGACCCCAATCATATCCCAGAGACGTCTACTTCTGGCTACACTAGTCTTCAAGTACACACTAAATCAGTCTGCTTCAAGCACAGAAAGCTCTCTTTTAGACTGCTTCTGCCTGTGGAATCATTCAAGTGCAAATTGCTTCACTAATCCTAAATTGGCTTAGTAATAGCTATGGAAAATTCAAGTTTACCACACCAAAGTGAGGTGGGACACAAATATAAATAAATAATCATGTAATAATAATAATAATAATAATAATAATAATAATAATTATTATTATTATTATTATTATAATGTAATAATACAACAACAACTAATACTAATGCACACACAGTGGTCACTTTATATCCGAGGATTCAGGAAAATGTTCTAAGGGGGTGGTTTTAGTTCCACACACATGACCTGTTCCCGGAACAAAAGTCTTTTTAGCTGTGTGAAAAGTAAAGTAAAGACACAAATAGACACGAGCGCATGGTGTAGGTAAGAGTTGCACTCTGATTTTTTGTATAAAGGATGTGTTGTGTTCAGTGTGAAAAAGTGAGATCCTATTCCCAAAGCTCATTTAAATAGAGAAGTGGAAAAGGGTGAAGTAGCGGGAGCATTCAAGGACGCAGTTGGAGAGTGACAGGTTGGTTACAGGGAGAGACAGAGCCTATGCCAATGGGGAAAGATCACAGGAGTGAGTGTGACTAGAGCTTAAAGGGGAAAAAACACCACTCCTGCTCTTCTTTTATCGCTCCAATGTATACAATGAAGAATCCAGCTTTTATAAGATTACTCAGAATAAATCATTTAACCTCAGTGTCAGGTCAGTGTCACCAATGCAAGTGATGGTATAGGAATAATTAAGGTTAGACTGAGGTCGGGATTAAACCCAGTGTGAAGTTTAATAAATTACTTCAGTTGATGGGTCCATCCATGTGCATAAGAGTTGTCTGAAGTTGTTGATAGGTTCTTTTCATCTCATCTTCATATACTTTACTGATTCTACATTTACTCCCTCTGCGATGTTAAATTCCTAAATCTGATTGGTCAGTCGGTGTTGTTGAATAATTTTTATATTACAGCAGCTCTGAAAATAGTGTCATAATTCAAATCACAGGGTTGTATTAATGCACTTGTTCTCATATATTATCATTTCTGTAGTAACAGCTTTATCACAGCGACTCAAGGGGTATTATAGTATTTTCAGTTTCTCTGTAACATGAAAAACAGTATTTTTTTAAAATATATTTTTATTTTCAATAGAGTGAGAGTGGAAGAGGCTGGTAAGAAAATGACTGTTGAAAGCTGAAGTAATGAGTGATAATAAAACAGATTTCTTTAAAACAGTATAACTTGTAAAAATTATTTAACGGGAGACGAAAGGAAATCCTTCCAAAAAACTTTCTTGTTAAAATAAATATGTATATTTTCATCAGCAGGTGGTTTTTATTTACATGTACGCAGTTACTATTTTCTAAAACATATTCGATAGTTTGTATTAACCTGTCTGAAAAGGCCATCATTTGTAGTTCGCTTCACTTTTGTGAAAGTGCGAAATCACGAGAATCGGATGTAGACCCGTCAGTTCTAAGAAGGCAAGAAGCCATCAACAATAACAGTATACAAACTATAAACTAACAAATCTGACAAAAACTAATGAAGTACAGTATCAGACAGACATCTGCTCGTTTACATGAGGGTTCATTTAATGCACAAAACTTCTCTGGCAACTGTTGCTTCAGTGTCACTGACACCCCACTTTTCTCGGTACAAAGTGTGTTCTGATGGGCATGGACACACTATTTATGCAAGCTCTTATTTAATTTGGTTATAATTCCCCTTTAATAATTTATACACGACAAAGTATATGGCAGCAAGGTGACACAGTGGTTAGCACGCCCGCCTCACAGTAAGAAGCTCCTGGGTTCGAGCCCCCATGCTTGCATGGGTTTCCTATTGGTATTCCGGTTTCTTCTCATCAGTCCAAATACATGCACAATAGCCTTATTGGCTGTTCCAAATTGCTCCAGGTGTGAGTGTGAGTACGAATGTGTTTGTCGCCCTGTGATGGATTCGCCCAGAATTGGCCGAGATAGGCTCCAGTATATGAATGAATGATTGGATGAAAATTTTATTTAATTAATTAAACCTTAAATTCAGCTGAAAAAAATTGTAGTTGTATAAATATAGGTGTGGAATAAAAGGAATAAACAATTTATTTTGTGCTCTTATCAGAATCAGAATAATTTATTGATCCCGGAGGAAATTGTGTTGGGTCCATTATTGTGTAATAATTGGAAAATTATAGGAAAATTATAATTATTGTATAATATGATAATAATAACTTACTTAGCAAAAAATATCTAGATCAACTTTCAAGATCAAATCAAATGCCCAATGCTTGCCCAATTCCTGTTTTATCCAATATCCAATATGGATCCAATAATCACAGTATAAATTATTTTCCTATTAAAGCAGATGCTGTCATGTTTTATTCTTTATTTAAAGTATTTAGAGCATCTTTAGCTACACACTGTGTCACAGCATTACAAGACAATAATAACCAGCCTCATTTACAACCACTGTGAGGTGCAGCTTAATATGAAAATTTAGCCACACACACACACACATACACACACACACACACACACACACACACACACACACTCGCACACACACACACACACACACACTCGCACACACACACACATATTCTGATTTCTGTTACCAGACCTGGGGTGCGACACTTTTCGAGGCCCTTTCAATAAGAAATGAAGCAGAAGGCATTTTTGCATGTCATTTACCAGAAGCCAATTCAGCAGTAAAATGTTTTCTTCTCATTGTCATTTTTTGTTGGTGTGTACACAAATTGTCTGGCTGCTAATAATTGAATTTTCTTTTCTCCTGTGTTAGGAATTTTAGGTTGCTTGCTACCGTTAAAAGAACCTAAGCCTGATTTATATAAACAAGGGGTTTGGAACACAGCCATCCCCATTCTTCCCACAGGATTGTATTGGTTTTAAGCACTGCCAGACTACTTTCACACCCAGTGCACTCGAATACCATTGTCTACATTGTGCACAGGGATAATGTGGGTCCTGTACATAACACTGTCCCATTTTTGCTTTAACAGATGATGGTAAATGTAAGAAGTTTATAAGCACATTACAGTAATATGATGAGCAGTTACAATGTTTCTGGGCTTCTGTAAGATCCAGGATTTTAATAATCGAGATTTTCAGTCACTAAATGGTATGTTTATGTGATGCAATGACCACTGAGGAACTATACGAGGAGTCCAATTGTAAAACCTGCTAAGCCAAGTTAGTCAATTTTTAAGAAAAATCTACATTTTTATAAGCATAGAAATTATCTGACAGTTTCGCTTCTGCTACACTTTATAACACGAGTTGGCAGGTTTTGAAACTGGAGCTATCAGTGGGACATGCACGGGTGCCTGAAAAAAGAGGCTAAGGGAAAACTTGACTTAGCAGGTTTTTCAAGTGGACTGCTCATACTATACATCTTTTAAAACCCTGTAGCACACTCATATATAGGGCGTACTCTGTTTCCAGATACTGCTAAAAAAGCTGAGTCGCAAAGAAGTTGGCATTATTTTACAGTAAGCGATCCAGCTGAAGAAGCAAGATTACAATCTACCATGAAAGAGCCACTTCCCCCAACTGATCACTGCAGAGGCTTTTGTTGTGGTTGTAAATGAAAAGGTCACCTTCTTATTGTGATTTTCAATTACGAGCACATGGGTTGAGCTGCATGGAGACCACCACTCAGATTCCCAACACTGAGAAACATTTTCCTCTTATCAAATGCATGTCGAATGAGTGATCCAGTCACAAAGACACACACACACACACACACACACACACACACACACACACACACACACACACACACACACACACCATTAAAAAAAATTCCTATCATTTCCTGGCTTACTGTCATAGGATATTCTTGCCACTAACCACTACAAAATTGGTCTGAGTGTTATAAACATTATAAGTGATATTTACTGTAAGAAGGTGTTAAAAACCAGACAAGCTGTATGATCAGACAATGAGAAGGAAAGCGACTTTACAAATGAGTAAATGTAGCCACACTGCACAACCAAACTCAGTTTCAGACTTGTCACATATGTGCTGTTGCGTCTATGTGCTGTGTTGAGATCTGCATTTTATGATAACTTGCTTCAGAGGTACTGGGTGTATGAGTAACACAGGCAATGCATCACCATGCATTTCCTCTGTACGTGATGTACAAATCCGTCTTTCTGCTATGCTCAGATATACCTCACCTGCTATTTGGGAAGTAACAGTGAAAGATTTCCCTTAAAACACAAGGGAGATTCTCTTAACCACATTTTCTACTAATTTGGTCATTTTCCAGTTCCGTCCACAGTCAACTCTCCACTAACATACGATGTCTATCAACTAGGAGGGGGAAGTCTAGGATGTGCTGCATCGGAGACATGTGAAACCAGCTACTACATCTTTTTAAACTGCTACTGATACATCACAGGGTAGCATGTAACACACTCACAGGAAAATATTGCCCTCTTTCATAAACATGAGCTCAGATATTGGTTAGACTCACTCTGATTGACAGAAGAAAGAGTAAAGCCATGTCTGCATCTCCTGCCTCCTATGTTTCTGGCCCCATGGGGCAGTTATGGCTGTGGTGTTTCATTCTTTTTTCTCTTCTTGGTGCAGCCTCCATTTCCGATTAACAACACAGCACCAAGTCTCGGTTTGTCTAGCTTACACGGTCCAAATTTTAACCCTTTCCCTCTGCGGCACTGTCAGAGTAAAACGTTCTAATAAATAAACACTTAATATTTGACCAAATGTCATTGTCCTGATTCCTGCTAAATAAAAAGCATGAAGGTGTCTGGTTGTGACTTCTGATGTCTGTGGTGTGACTGACATCTAAAGTGGCTTTGCCTCTAGGGGGTCTGATCAAAAGCAGCTTTCAACAGTGCCCATGCTGGGATGCGCTATTGCACTTTGACTTACATTGTCATGGTTTGATTCACCTTTAAGCCACAGAGCCCCTTAACACATTTCCTTCAAGAAAAATGAGAGTTTTAAACACTGCACATAAAATAAAAGGAATACAGCTACTGCAGGAGTGAGAGATGTAATGTAAACATAGCATTACATTTCTATAATACATATACAGTAGATCTGTTAACATAAATTATGACATCATGACATATGGGCTTCTTTACAAACTACGAGGCAAAACAGTAGTGCGTTCCGTTTAAAAAGAAACCTTAAGTGTAAAACCTTATGAGTTTGATTATTTTATTTAACAACTACAAAAATACTTAAAAATGAAAACCTGTAAAAATGCAACATTTGAAAAATTCAACAACAAATGTTTCTTACAAAGAGTTTATTACAAAGTACATCAAGGAAAAATAAAGTGATGCATATAATTATTAATTTTCACAGAAAATTATTGTAAGATGGCTCATCTCAATTTTAATTGGTCTATTTTGGTATTTGTTAGTCTGTTGTTTCTTTATAATAGACCATGGCTAAGTGTAACAGACAGTTGCTGTGGAATGTGTCATTAAAGCAATTAATAGTTTTTTTAATCTGTAAAATCAGTTTTTAAAATCAATATTTTGTAAGTAGCCATGTAGAACAATATGATAATTTACAGCTTGACAGTCATTATAAAATAAACCCATTAAAGGGGGACCAGGATGTTGCATAATAATTCCCTGAGGTGGATTCTTTAACGCTAATGACTGTTTCACTCTATTATTTCACTTGTTCAACTTTATAAAAAAGGAAAAAACTTAATACAGAGCTAACAATAAATTAAACAAATGGTTCGCTATCTGGGAAATAATTAACAGTTATGCACCTAAGGCAAGGTGGATGTTCTGTCTTGGGGAATATTCATTTTAGCGACATCCACTAAGCCTGAGGTGCATAATTGTTTTAGTTTATTCTTATGGAGCATCTGTGTATATGGAGATGTGTAACGATGTCTCTTAAAACCCTTTTTAGAATTTTAGTAATACAATGCAGAAACAATCAAAATCAAACTAAAATGAGATTTTTATAGATTATTTTTACATATTTTATCCAAGTGGTCAGCTCCATGCTTTGAGTTGGGTAATAGTTCTGTGTAGTTTGTTCTGGTCTGTCCACCATACTCATTTATACAGGAAAGTAAACCGCACTCTGTAAAGGTGTTTTAGTGTATACTGTAGGAGACAAGAATAACAAGCAAAATGAAATTTCTGTAATTTATGTTTACAGATTTTAGCCATGACAGTGAGACAGGTCAGGTGAACTCTGCACCTTGAGACGGATTAAAGCGTCATTCCATTTCATTCTATTCCAGTCTATGATCTGTACCGCTGTATCCTGTTTAGGGTCACGGAGAAACTGCAGCCAATCCCCGCCAACTCTGGGTGAAGGAGGGGGACATCCTGAACCGTGTAGCTAATGGCACCTGTTCTGTTCACTCTGCTCATTCAGAAACAAAAGGAAGCAGCGCTTCCTAAAGGTGTTTTACTATATTCTTCGGGAAACAAACACATAAACAAAAATGAGATTTTAATGGTTTATTTTTAAATGAGTATTCAAGACAAACTGTGAGTCAACTGTTTTAATTTAGGCATTATCCACTCGGAATAATATCTATTATCTTCAAGATATTTTCTGGAGGGGATAGTGTTTAAATTAAAATGGCGAATAAAGACTCAAAACTTGTCAAGGTCACTGATTATGAAATCCTAAAAGTAAACAAAATGCCATTTCAAAAATATGAAGAAAGCCTTTTGCACTTGACAGTATCGCAATACAGCTTAGATTGGAGCAAACAGATTAAGTATTTAATTTTTCTATAAGTATATAAACAAATATACTATACTTCCCAAATTACCCATGATAGGAAGAAATCTTGAGAGACTTCCTGGCCAGACTCAAAAGTGAAACCCATCCTTATCTGGGTGATCAAAGATGCCGTTATGAAGCCCACAGAGCTTACCTGCCGCTGTTATGTTTAAATATGTAAAGACTATAAAGTCTTCAGTTTTTTCCTCTGTGTTCATGTGTAGTATGTACAAAAATAATTATTTTTTTCATGCTCAGTGGATATCTGTTCATTATTCCATCTCAGGAACTATTCCTCCAGCTTGCTTTCAGCTAATAATTGTTCATTTTAACGTGACCAGTAGGAATGAAGAAAGCCACACCTTGTATAAGATTGTAATGCATATATAAAAGTCAGCTGACTAAAAATCAGAAAAGAGTGTAAATATTGGAGCAATGGCAAGTTCTTTCTCATGAAAATAGGCTGTCCTGTCATTAACAGCAGAAAATAAGAATGGTGTCTTGTTCAATCCTGCATTTGTACTCAGGAGGAGATTTCTGAACACTGACTTTGCAAGTCAGCAATTTTTGAAGCCGTATGATAATAACCAGCCTAATTAATACACCAGAATCTTTATTGCTATATAAAAAAGTGCATTAAGTGCTGCTGTTGTCATCATCACTATAGCTTGCAGCTTTGCACCTCCACTAGACCCTCAAGGCTTTCAGAAAGATCTACAAGTTTTCTGACTCAGAGCGTGCACTTTGCAAATGAACTGTCAAGCTTACACTCATTTCCATTTTTGGCTGAGAGATTCATATGTGTCAGCAAGAAGTCTACTCTAACTCTGACACCTGCTTACATGCTTTTTCACCTCTTCATATAATTTTCTCTCCTTTTTTAGTCTCTGTTTATTTCTTGGTCATTAGATGAGACATCTGTCAGCTTGTCACAGTGGAGGAGAGATGAATGTATATGTAGTACTGTGGTGAAGTCACATGAGAAACAGCAATGCTCACAATAATGTTTTTGCGAAGGGAAAGATACACATTTGCTATATGTGTATTTTTTTTAATCAAATCTAGATTAATTGGGTTCTACCAAACAAATATACAGATAAATAGTAAAAGTCAAATATCTGAATAACCAATGATCTGTATATGTGACATTTATCACCACATGTTCATTCACTAATAGAGTGAAATGACCAAGTAGAATAGAAAAAGAAAAAAAACATGACCGATATACTGTACAGAGTAAGCAAGGGTTAACAAAGTCATAATCATTAGCAATGTGTCTTAACATTTCAGGGTATTTTAAGGTCAGTAATCAGTATTTTTGAATAAATCCGAAACAGAATAATGTAAATCATGATAATGAACAGACTGGATTGAACTGACAGGAATGCTACAGTAATTTAAATAACAACTCTTTACAACTGTGACTAACAGAAAAGCATTGCATATTGCGCAGTATGTTGACTTTTAAGGAGGAAACAACAGAAAACCACAAACTCTATCTCACAGCATACTTCACAATAACAGGCTTGCCTTAATTGCATACAATTGAGGAAAAACTCGCTCATTACAAGCTTTTTCTCCATGACTCCTACCCAGTGACTAACCATGCTCCCACAGCCATACTGACATTTTATTTATTAATGATTCTTTTCAGAAGTATTTGTTATCTCTCATATAATGCATAATTGCTGTAGTTATTCCAAATTTCCTATGCAAGTAATCTTGCATGGCTTCAGTTATTTATGTGAGAGGACTGGGTTGATTTAATAGTGTAATTGTCTGACCTTGGCTGCAAGCTGGTCTTAATTGCGTTGTCAGTGTGTTTGGACAGACATTATTGAGCTGAAAGAATTTTCAAGCGTACCATGAAAAAATCCAAATCTGTTTACTTTTCTCCATCGTTTTTCCACCAAATCATCACTGTTACATCATTAGCTGAAAAGCACTCAGACCCTGACTGTGCTGTCACTATGCTTCACAGTATCCCGGACATGTGCACCAGTATACTTTTCACCTGCTCATTTGTGATGGCACAGATTTGTGAGGGCGGTTAGGCTTAGTGGTTAAGGCAAAGGGGTTACTGATCTGAAGGTTCAAGCCCCACTAACACCACATTAACTCTCAGTTGCTTAGTTGTATAAAAATGATAATTGTAAGTTGCTCTGGATAAGAGCGTTTGCCAAATGCTGTAAATGATGGTTCACCTTTGTAAACACCCATCCATTATCTCTACCAATTATCTGTCAGGAGAATCTGGAGTCAATCCCAGCTGACTTTGGGCAAGAAACAAGGTCCACCCTGAACAGGTCACCAGTCTGTCACAATGCTAACACAGACACAAGCCTGTGGAAGGAAACTGAAATGCTCTTGATGAGATTTGAAGCCTGAAACTTCTAGCAAACCACTGAGCCACACATTTGTGAACCGATGGTCTCCAATTTGGTTTAGTTGGTCAAATCTGAATATTTATACCAGCTTCACTCAAATCACCTTGGAACATTCATCATTCTTTCATTCTTTTGCTGAACCTCTTAATCCTACTAGGGTCACAGGGAAGCTGGGGTCTATCTCAGCTTGCCAGCTCATTGCAGGGACAACACACACATACAGTTGTGTTCAAAATTATTCAACCCCCACTGAAATTGAATGTTTTGGCCAGTTTGACATTGATTTTGATC
>JAOUQZ010000010.1:7659084-7669934 GCA_028564935.1 Neosilurus hyrtlii | reverse complement strand
ACACACACACACACACACACACACACACACACACACACACACACACACACTCACACACACACACACACACACACAAACATTGTATACTCTGATTAGCTGTAACATTAAAACGTTATGATAACTAACAGGTGAAGGGAATAACATTGATTAGTATATGGGTCATTCTGGGATAAATGGCAACATTTCTGGGACATAGAATCTCAAAATAAGAGTTTTGGTTAATAATACAATTTTTGACAGTCTATCCTTTGACAAATGATAATGAAAGATAGCTGCACAAGTTCTTATGAGAGAACTTTTTTATCAACTATTTTGAACCATTTTCCGGGTTAAACTCCAAATAATTTCTTCACATAAAATGTTTGATACACTTATGCTGATTGTCTACAAAAACATTTTAATCTGCAGATATTATCAGATAAATTAATTGCATTAGTTAAGCGTGATGGACGTTACCCAGTCGGTTCCCTGAATTAATTTTTTTATTACATGATACAGTGGATTTAATAATGGCTAATATACTAGAAATTGGAATTACGTAAACATTTGATGTAATTTCATAAATTTTAAAGTTTGTTTACTTCCATTTATGCAAGCACTAAATAAATCCAGATGAATTTGTGATTCTATGTCACGGAAATGTTGCTGTTTATTCCAGAATGAGCCATATACTACACAGGAATCTGTGTACGATCTGATTGGTCCATTATGAGAGGAAAAACTTTAGTGTTGAAACAGTTCAATCTGACTGTTGAAAGCAGTAAAAATGAACAAGTGTGCATGGTGTATGCTGCTCGCTACAGTTTCGGCTATGTGTGGTAGATATTAGAATGTGTCCTGGTGGATATGGGGTTCAGTTGTACAAAAAAAAGAGTTGGAGAAAATACAGTCCCTTTAAGTTCATAGTCAGAAAGAGAGTAAGGTCTGAAAATGCAGTCACTTAATGGGGAACATCATTAACAGCTAGCTTAGGTGAGTTAAAAACAAAAGCACTGTTTTTGCATGAGAGGCAAAAACAGAGATGTTGGAAGTGCATGAAGATATCAAGACCCGTAAACAAGACTGAACTTAATTTTTTTTCCCAAATGATTTGACTTTTTTTTGCAAATTCAAAGTCACTACATTAATCCCGACCATTAGGAAAAAACAAAAAGAGCAGAATAAAGGACTGATCTTGAATATGTAATGAAGTCTTCTCTGGGCCAGTGGACTGTGTGTCAGACTTACATTATGATTATCTTCTTCATACTGCAGCTGGTCAGCTAGCATGCTACTGAATTAGTTATACCCATAGATGATATTTTTGAAGGATCAGCTCCAGTGATTTTAGGCGAGGTGGATGTTTTATTAATCAGAAGTGTAAAGGCCATCATGCCTGAGGGGTAGTTTTGAAGTTTAAACTCAGATGAGCTGCAGTGTTTCTAGGGATAGAGACTTTAGACTTACTACCCCTGGCTCTGGTTGATGCCGCTGACCTTTAGTACATGGCACCATTTCCACCACTAAGGGTAATCAAAATATTACACAAATAGAGATGGTATGAATTAGCCAGAAATAGAAAAGCAGCAACCAATTAATATATTGGCTCAGGCTATTCTGTTTCTTTTCCTATCTATTTCTTCCCCATGAAATTGATTCAGAATATTGTTAGTGTTATTGTCTGGCAGTGAGAGCACTGATATTAATCAGCGCTATAAATCCTGTTCAAGCTGTGATACTGAGTACAAACACTGTTAAAGCTGCTTCTACAGAGAAACGTATGATTCTGCAATAATGTAGTTATATAGTAATGGCATGGTGGTTGGTGATCTTATTTGAATGGCAAAATTAAACAGTGAGTTGTGCTTCTAACACCAAAAAAAAAAAAAAAAAAAAAAAAAAACATTACAAAAGACCTACTGTCTGTTTACACAGGTACACAGACAGGTATAGTTGTTTTCATCATCATCATCATCATCATCATCCTCATCATCATCATCAACATCATTATTATTATTATTATTATTATTATTATTATTATTATTATTATTATGACTTGAACTTTTTTTTGTTGCCTTGATTTAGATTTGGATGCTGTTCAGCAGGTAATTACATAATCACAATTTAACTCAAATAACATATAACTAGCTAAAGAACAAACATAAAAGGTACGCAGATAATATGATGACTTACAGACTAAAAGTGGCCTGAACCACTCTAAGCGTTTCATACATTAGGGTTCCCTGACAGTGTGCTCTATAAACACACCTGATGCATTGAGACGTCTTCTGTCCAATTCTGTCTGCATGTAAACACCCACAGCAAGCCTCCAGGAGCTGTCCTCTTTGCTGTTCTTGTATCTTTCCTTCCGTAACACATTTCCATGTATGAATATAGAGTGAACATATTGCAGTTCATTCTGTCCCTATCTGTGACCACTGCCAGAAATTTTCTATCTCGCATCCTCTTTTTTCTCTCTCTCCATCTGTGCACATTTTAATTCTGGACTGTAGCAACGGCAAAAATTTGTCTCGCTTTCTGCCTTCATGCTTTTTTGATGAGACAGTATAATTCAGGTACATGATAAGAAATTAAATATGTTAACTATCTATCTTTATATCTATCTATCTATCCATCTATCTATCTATCTGTTTGTCCATTCACATATTCACATCCTTCAATCAGTGTGTATGTCTGACCATCCATTCGTCAATTTCCTTTTGTCCATCCATTCATCCTTCCATCCAACCATCCATCCAACCATTCATCAATCTGTCTCCATCCTGCTATCCATCATGTAACCACCCATTGATCCTAAAATCTGTGTATTTGCACATCCATCCACAAGTTTCCATTCATCTGACCATCCCTCTGTCAATCACGTAACCACCCATTAATCTTAAAATCTGTGTTTGTCTATCCATCCATAAATTTCCACCTGTCCATCCATCCATCCATCCATCTGTCCATTCATGCATCCAGCAGAAAATGGTCTGCACTTGAGTTTTATTATCATATATACTATTTTAGCCCAGGATAATAAGTCTTCAGGGCTAATGTGGTGAATCTGGTTAATGTTTAGGCATTGATGGTGAGTAGGTGGGTGAAGAATAAATTTGTGCCATGGATGGAGCAAATCATGAGTCATCACAAACAAACAGCTGCTCATCCTCATTTAGTTTGGCTGGAATGTGGTTGGCCATGGATGAGCTAGCCTGTATTTTTCACTTAATTATTTTCATCTCTGATGCCAAAGCAGTAGAAACTCTTTGAGAAGGGAGAAGTAACTAGAATAAATTGAAAACAGTATATATTATAGTAGTAGGAAGTACATTTGCTAAACATTTTTTGTTGGGTTTTTCCTGCAAATACATTTATTTAGCTTCAGCTTTCAGGAAAAATGCCTGTTTTTATAGTAATAGGTAGATGTGTTTTCAGTAAGAATCCCAACAGGTTGTTATTTGTGTGTGAGTAAATCAGTGTTTTGAATGTGAATAAATGTCTTTTATTGTAATGGAATGTTACCTTCTTTGTAGATTTGTAAAGTTATCATGTATCCTCCTTTGATCAATCTCAGTATGGCAAGGTAATGCAGGTCAAACACAGGAAGGCAACACAGGAAATGTCTGGCATGTGAACTGATCAGTGGATGGACGAAAAAATGCAATATTTTGAGAGGGAGTGATTGAGGTATATACCTGAGTTTGACTTCTGCATTCAGTCCAGCTTTATCTAAGACATCCCACAAATTTGGGGCAGAATGTACTGATGATCCCATCCTCTATCTTCCCATTTCCTTTCCTCATCTTCCATGTTCTGTGGTGTTTAGAATTCAAAAAGAGTTTTTCTGCATTCTGTAATGTATTTCACTGTGTGCATGTGCGAGAGAGTAAGCGAGTGAGAGAGATCTATGGAGCTGCTGATTGTTGCCAGTAGTGACAGATTGATATTTTTTTATGTCTCGAAGTGAGCATGAGGCCGTTACAGCTTTTGCACTTGATGAGATGAGTGTAGGGACACAGAACATGAGGAGAATAGTGAAGGGTGAGGGTTAAAACGTCGATTCTCTCTCAATTTTTCTTTTGCTCTTGTTTTTCTTTGTCAGCTGAATGCTGCATTCTCCTTGCCATATCTCCCTGCTCCGGGCTCCATTGGGCTTCCAGTGACATGCATTAATTCAGCCGCAGCCTGCATACGTTCATGCGTGCACAAATGTGTGGAGGTGATTTCAAAGGCATGATTGGCCTGATTGTGGGGTTTAGTTGTATGCAAAGCAAAACAGATTGAGGACGTACTTAGTGTGTACTACTTGTGTGTGGCTTTCAGTGCACTTTTTTACTGGCGTGTATGGTGTGTCAATGTGTGTACACACATCATTGTGTTATTTGACAGAATAACAGAGAATTTCAGAATGACTGCAAATTACAAAGCAAATGCATAATATATTTATTTATTTATTTATATGTAATTTTTTTTTTTTTACCTCATATATCAACACATAATACGTTTCCTATTCCCATTTAGGCTGATGAAATTCTGTTCTATCATTTATCGCAAGCTTTGTCTCGTCCCGCATGTGAGGACAAAGGCTCTCCGCAGCCCCCTCCTCCCCACATGTATGCAGTTTGATTGGGTGGGATGAAGAACATGATCATTACTGTGAAATGATTGTTATCAGGAAAAAGGAAAAGATAGAGGCCATGTGCCAATTCCAGATATTTTTACAATCAAATACTAATTGCCTGTGCCTCATAATGTAATGGAGGTACGCATAAAAAGAGGACAAGGCGGCAGGCTGGGTATCATGTGTCACGCTTCTGGTATGATAGCAGCATTTTCCTGCTGCGTCCTGAATGCTTCTTCCCTAATTCTCTCCTAATTTACTTGTTGATGGCTAACACATGCTTCCTCTGTGGTGCATGAAGCCAACCACTGCAGCATTTTGAAGGAAAGCTGAAAGCTCTTGGAGAAGAGCGCTAACTAGCCTGTTCATTATGCATGAATGGTCAGTGTCACAATAATCACTGTCTTGGACTGGTGACAATGGTATCATCACTTTTCAATGATTGGGGGAAAAAAAAACATTAGACAGCTGCACCACTCAGGAGCCTGAAAAGCTTTTTGAAAAGAGTTGAATGAAAACTTCACTGCCTGAGCCAAAAAAGAAAAAAAAAATACTGCTCTCTAATATTTTGTTGGATCGTCTTTACTCTTGATTACAGCGCATAATCTTCATGGCATTGCTTCAGAAAGCTTAAGCAATATCACACAATTTATTTCCATCCAAAGTTGGTTTATTTTTCACAGACATCTTAAAGTGATGATGGGAAAATCAAACCACTCTATAAAGTCTTCTCCAGCACATCACAGAGATTATCAATAGGGTTAAGTTCAGGACTCTGTTGTTCCAGTTCATGTGTAAAAATGACTCCTCATGCTCTCTGAACCACTCTTTCACTATCTGAGGCCAAAATTTATATCCGTGCCATCAGGAAAGAAAAAGGCCATTGATGGGATAACCTGGTCATTCAGTACATTCAGGTCGTCGCTGACTTCATTTTATTGCCGCAAAATGTTGCTGAAGCAGCACCTTCGCTTAGTGGTTAGCATGTCCACCTCACAGCTAGAAGGTTTTTGGTTCAAGTCCTGGGCTTGGGCGTTTCTGTGTGGGTTTACATGTTCTTCTCATGCATGTGTGGGTTTCCTCCCACTGACCAAAGACATGCACATTTGGCTGATTGGCTGTTTCAAATTGCCCCTAGGTGTGAGTGTGAATGGTTGTGTATTTATGTTGGCCCTTCAATGGTCTGGCGAGCTGTTCAGGGTGTTCCCCGACTTTGTCTAGTGTCGACTGAGATAGGCTCCAGCCTCTCCACGACCAAAACAGGATTATGTGGTTCAGTAAATGAATCAGTGACTAATGTTGTTTAGCCTCGACTTCACCAACTGAAGCAACACCGCCACGGCGATTACACGCTATAATCAAGGATAAAAGGGGTTCAACTAAATTTAGAGTGTACATGTATTTAGAGTGGACATTTTTGGTCAGGCAGTGTATTTTGACAGCCTTAAACAACTTTCATAAATCATCCTGTATTTTTTTTCCTTTTCTGTTTACTTATTTATTTATTTTTAGCTGTTGTACAAACTTTGTTGTTTAAAACAACACGAGGGAATGATGTAAATTTGGGTGAGGTGGCTTTGAAAGCTGTGTAGTTGCGTTCACATATAAAATATGTGTTTTCTCTTGTGTGGAAAATAAATTTATAAACTAGATTAATCTGTCAGTAATATTGTACGATATTCATACAAAGCTGATATGACTGCTGCAAGACAAAAAAACTCCTTGTATGACATTTCTGCAATTCTCAGTTGACATATGACCACTGTACGCCTCAAACTAACACTGACACAAAAATGCAATAAAAATCATAGGAATAATGTAGGAAAACAGTATAATTCTGATTGCTTCAGAAGACTCAAAAGGCATATGAAGTCTGTATGTCTATTGTAACACAGAGTCGTAGGGCATCGCATAACAGACCTAGGAAATGGACCTGAAATCAAGACTTGCTTTACAAGACGGGAAATTTTTCACATGTTCAAAACCACACAGAGCTTTTACACACCCAGAGCTGTCCTCATAATTTACCCAGTTTTCTGTTGTCGACCTGCTGTATGCAACATATGTGACAGATTTAAACTAAAACTAAAACTTTCCATTTTTAAATGGATGTGATCTCTACCAATAAGAATAGAATAAATTATTTGTGCTGTGCTTGGATTATACCCAAGGTAAGACTTGAATGCGCTTGCAGCTATTGTCAGTTCACTTCAATGGGAACAGCAAAAATAAGTATCCAAAGACAAGAATACTCACTATGTTGCTCTTGCTAATCATCTCATTCTTATCATCTCTTACTTTTCCTTTACTTTCATTCTTACATTTTCTTTATTACTCTCTCTCACTCTCTCTCTCTCTCTCTCTCTCATTCTCTCTCTCCCATTCTCATATTCACCCTCTACCACTTTTTCTCTCATTAAACATGCAGCTCTTGATTTTCTTCCACACTTGAGCTGTCTCTTCTTCTCTGCCCTTTACACCCATTTATCGGCTATTAATGTGCAAATAATTATAAACATTTTTTGATGTTTTGACTTGCTTTCCCATTTATTTACCACATATCTATATCTATATTTAAGCAGTGATATATTATAGGAACCCTTACTTCCTGTTGAATGCTGAAATATGGCGAGTGTATGCATGCTTTCAGAATGTATGTGTATATGTTTGTGGTCGGTATGTGACAGCGAGGGGGAAGCAGGGAGGTAGCCAGTATTCACTGAGAGATGTGTGTGTGTGTGTGTTGAAGTCTGGAGGAAAAATAGAGCTCTTTGTACAGAGCAGTAAGCTTTGAGTTTATTCACTTGGTTAGGAGTCGGCCGACGCGTCCTCTCCTTGAACAAGCCGCACATTCATCTACAGACTTTCAGATGGACGCTGTATTCACTAGCTCACATTCACCAGAGACACCCAATCCTCTTGTGTGTCTAGCTGATGTATGCACACTTTTGTGTGTGTTTGTGTGTACAAGCAGTAGGGCTGTTAGAACCAATTTTACTGCTTAAATTCTATATTAAGTATTTCTATTAGAATATTTGCAAGCATGAAGGAAGAGAAATGTTTCAAATCCTTGATTTTAGGTTTCTAAATATATATTGACAAAATTATGTTTCTTACTTGTCAGAAAGTGGCTCAAAAGAAACTCCTCCTTTTTTGATTATTTATGAAAATGTCGATATATGAGGAGGTGGACTATAATGATATATTCTCTTCAAGAAGAGCACAGGTTTCCTTTTACATTTACATTACATTTATAGCATTTGGCAGATGCTCTTATCCAGAGCAAATTACAATTATCATTTTTATCCAACTTTTAGGTCTGGTTCATCTCAATAACTCTTCTTCATGCTGTCTCCAGGGTTTTTTTTTATTTGCCAGTGTCCTTTCTGGTTTGCACTTTAGGGATCTAAATCTACATACAGTCCTGTAAGGCTGCTTTGTGAAAAAAGGCTGCTGTTAAAAGTGCTTTACAAATAAATTGTATTGAATTGCACAGCTGCAGGGTCCACAGGGCTGATCCTGAGTTTGGGTTATTGTCAGTAGATGGACTGACTGCAATAAACTGCTCTTAGGTGTACATGAATCTGTGTGTGTGTGTGTGTGTGTGTGTGTGTGTGCGCATGCGTGGTGCCCTGTACTGATGTATGTGTGGTGTCACATCCAGGGTGTATTAAGACATCCATTGCCCAATGTTCCTGGGTGTCGTCCTCCACCAGGATATGATGAATAACTGAATAAATTAAAGATTAGTGGGATGTGGAATATTACGTAGATCTTGGGCGGTGTAATAAATATTACATTTGGCTCAAGGTTTGATGGAAGACAGCAGCTTTGATGCTTAGGTAGTAAAGTGACTTGTCCAGAGAAATCAGCCAAATACTAGGATGTAAGAAGGCAGAAAATCCTACCATACAGACTCGAATTTCCTGAAGAAATATTCTTGTAGATGAATGAATGTATGAATGATATCAGTGAATCAGGGTATGATAGTTAATGCTATTTTTTTTATCCTTTTGTGGATTATATGACAGGACAGTCTATTGTGTGTCTGTATGTAGCAGATTGTAAGTTCATTAATAATTGAAGGCATCACTTAAGTAAATCAAATTGGATTCCATGTGTGCATGGGGGGTATGTTTTTATCTGCAGGTGGGGATCAAATTTCATCATTATAATAGGATTATGTAACAGTTTGCGTCGGTCAGGATAAAAGCAGCACATGGATTTTAAAAATGGAAGCCTTTATTAAAGAAAAAGGAAAAAAAGAAATAAAGAAGGGTTTTTACACACAAAGTGGAGGATGCATTATGTTTTTGAGCTGTCCGTCTGCTGTCCTTCCCTCCTTCCATGCTGCATCCAAGATTAGATTAGAGACATTAGAGCACTATCTCAAAAACAGGTTATGATTGTAACCATCAATCATTACTGAAACCAGCAGATGAACCAATTTGGCAGAACCATTTTTATTTATTTATTTTGTTGCATTTAGAAGAACTAGACTGGATTGTGGAGGCGGCATCCCTGTAAATGTCATTGACATCTTTTGTTTGTTTAACAATATGCTGTGCAACAATAAATCACAGTAAAAATTTTTGAGGCTTTGAGTCATAGAAGTAAACTATTATTCATATTATTATTATTATTAGGCTGCACAGTTTCTTAGTTCTTTCTCAGATGTAGTTGCATTGCCTAGACAGCAGTTCACGCAATAGAGTACAATATAGGGAATGCCTGTGGCACTGGAAGTAACATATCTTGAATGCTGCATGCTGAATAAACATAACAAAAATTGAAAATAAAAAACTTCGAATTTGGAAAAGAGCTGTTGTGCAACTGACTGTACAAGTAGATTTAACAAAAAATTGGAGGTTTTTACAGACTGCCAAAGCTAAGGATTAGAGAAGCAAAAAAAGGTAGTTGTTTTATATTAAAGCCTGACTACAACCTTCACAAATGTTTATAAATGGTTAATAAGAAAAGGCCTATTTTTATAAATGTTTTTTCATTTATAATAAAAGGAATATTTTAGTTAACAGACGCACACTATATTTTACTCCAACTTTTAAAAGTGTTTGTAAATAATTATTGCTGATAATTAAGAAAATCAAACAAAACTAGTTTTAATTTAACAAAAGGAACATTTGTGGTAAATAAAGAATATGAAAAAAATGTACATTTTGTAGTAATAATTCTGTGTGCTGCTTTCTTTACTTTTTAATAAATAAATCATGAAATTGAATCATGAAGCTATTTTTTGAATTAAGGCAAATCATGAAC
Organism: Neosilurus hyrtlii; assembly: GCA_028564935.1. NCBI lineage: Eukaryota > Metazoa > Chordata > Actinopteri > Siluriformes > Plotosidae > Neosilurus > Neosilurus hyrtlii. The sequence continues at coordinate 7,660,054 of JAOUQZ010000010.1, read as the reverse complement.
GAGATGAATTGTTACATACCTATCAGTTACTGAGGTTTAGGTCAGGGTTAGGTTTAGCGAAATTATTAATTTTGTAAATGGAAGGATTTTTACAAGGCTAGTAAGATCAACATGTATGTTTATGAATGTGAAAGAGGCTGACTTCTGGTGCTGATATTTATTAGCTGTGATGGAACTGTTTTTGTTTCGCTGGTCTGGTTGCCTTGGTTACAGTTTATCATCACTGTCCATGAGCCTTGAAAAGTGTGAGGTCATAATGTCTCTGTCATAGGAAAGAGCAAGGGAGGGAGGATGAGGGAGGGAAAGTGAAAAAAAGTTGTAATGGAGAGTGATATGATATGATATGATATGATATGATATGAAGAACTATGAAACATTTCTCCTTGTCACTTTTTACCATTATTTCTCATTTACAGTGAAAGTAATTATGTAGAGATCAGCATTAATGGTGCTACTTTACTGTTTACTCTTCATACACGCACACACACACACACGTGTGCAAACACTGCACGCACATACACACACACACACACACACACACACACACACACACACACACACAGACACACACACACACACACACACCTACATGCTTATTCACACAGTCCACCTGCAGCTTTGCCTCTCGCCATTTGGCAGAGCACACAACTCGCTTGCTTGTTGGTGTATCGGAGTGAAAGTATCTACAGGTGGCTAATCGCTGCTCTATTGAACTCTTCAGCTTGATCTGATTACATGATTCCATTAAATTAATCTACTAATGCAAAAGGTCAAAGCTTAAGATACACAGATTTGCATAGTCTAGAACCTAGAAGGAGAGAAAGAAAGCAAAAGTGGGATAAATAGGTGCTGAATGTTCAGTACATTAGGCTGTGCTAATGATGCTACAAGACATACTGTGTGTGTATTTGTGTGTGTGTGTGTGTGTGTGTGTGTGTGTGTGTGTGTGTGTGTGTGTGTGTGTGTGTGT
>JAOUQZ010000010.1:7629070-7648883 GCA_028564935.1 Neosilurus hyrtlii | reverse complement strand
ACACACACACACACACACACACACACACACACACACACACACACACACACACACACACATACACACACACACACACAATGTGTGACATTGAGTTAAAGTGCCTTTTATGCTGCTTGCAGCCAGACAGAAAGCACCTCTCAATCCTGCCAGGATTGTTTGTCTTCATTTGCTCCTTGCAATAATATAAGATTTTAAAAAATTAGGAAGAACCTAAAATAATGAAATGACAGAAAGAAAGGATGGTGCTAGAAGAATATATAGGTTTATAGTTGCTATAATGTAAGTGATAAAATAATCTTTATTTTTTGGAGGGCATAACAGTTGAGTTTAAAATATGATGTGTTTTTCATTAGTAAATAAAAATCTTAGTGTCAATAAATTTCTGCTGTATAGAAGGAATAAAACACTTCTGCAATTCCACAATTATTACAATATCAGTTTTTGGATTAATAACAATAACTTTTTTGTATGGCTGTATCATATCACTGTCTCATTGATTCATTTCCTATAGTGTATCTTCTTCACATTCACATTACCTTGCACAATATTACACTGGGCTGGGAGCTACAAGGGGGATTTGTACAATCAGGATGGAAAGGAGGTCATGCTGTCAACAGCGTGTGGACATGGTGAAGGGACATCTTTGTCTTTATTGATTCACATGGACAGAAATGAGTATAACTCCAGACAGGGATAGACTGCATATGATGTATATCTCTGAGCATTTCTCTGTGTGTAAGACAGGGTGAGATGTGCTAAGAATAAATCTTAGCCTTTTTTCTTTCTTTTTTTTGTTCTCTGCCTGTTTCACATTCTCATAGTCAAGGACTTTGAAATAGTTAAGAAAAAATGGGTTCATGTGACAATCCACATGAGTTGTCGTTAAAACTACAAGTTGTTATGACAACAGTTTACAATGCAGCTGGATTATTTTTTTAAGCTTCAGTGGTTTAAAAAAAAAGGATGGGATTGGAACACTATTGTGATATTCTTTTCATTTTTTTAACCTTTTAAATAATGCCACAGATTCAGTACTTAAAATTCTATAAATATGTGGCTCGTTTTTTTTACTTAAAATGAATTCATTTTCTTCAACGATTGCTTTCAATAAAGAATAGCCAACATTTTCTCATCTTTTTTGGAACGTTTAACAAAAACTTACTGGTTGAACCTCCCTCAAGGAGCAGGTTGAGGAGACATTAAGAGCTTGCAGCACCTTACAAAGAGTACTTTGAAATATAAAGGGAGGTTTGATAGTGCCCTTTCTTTAGCTTTCAGTTTGCTCTTAACATGTGGTTACTGTCATCCAGAGGTTGCAGTTATGTCCCTCCTCTCAAAAGCATTCCAGTATGTGAAATGCTAACTCTTAGTTTCCCCTAACATGTGCACTATTGTACCTTCTGTTCTTAAGAAATGGAGAAGCCCCTTCCTTGAGCAGGATTTTCCTACTTTTGACTTCCATGAAACTCACTCAAGTTCCACGATAAAAGAATAGGAAAAATCCATCTAATTAGGTTTCAATTTGCCCCCTAGAGAAGAAATTGCTTTTTAGAGAAACCCTTTAGGCAAAATCTTCAAATATACAAAGAACCCTTGGAGAACCATTATATTAGCACCTGGAGGAATGATGTCTCTCAGATATTGAATATCAGACGGAAACTTGTAGTAACACCGGGGGACAAGGTTGCACTCCTTTGACACAAGTGGTTGTAGTCTTGTCGCCATGGTAACACTCAGTGGCAGATCATCTCTAGCCTACATGGAGGATGACATTGATGGTGTGATACATAGTGTGACAGCCATGGGCATGCACGATGTCTCTTGAAGCACTTCTGTGCCTCGTTCATTCATTATTAATCAGGCATTTACCATCTCACCGTTCATCCTATGTTTCTGTGTGAAACACACACACACACACACACACACACAAACACACACACACACAAACACACACACACAGACTTGCTCACTGTGTTTTTGTAGCGCTCAGCAATTTCTGCTATTGAGATCATATGATCATTTTTAACATTCTGAGTCTTGATAAGGCTTAAACTATTCCAGTAATGTGCCTCTTTCACCTTTAACTGTACTCATTAAGTCCCTGAGGGCCCTGTCATCCTCCCAGCTGAACAACAGTATGTGTAAGTGTGTGTGTGTGCGCATGTGACATTGCCTTCTGTCTCATGCATATTAATGTGGCTCTGCTCCAGGTGAGCAATGTCACCTGAGCTCAGTGAATCCATCATTCCTATCAGGTTAACATGGAGAGCTGAGCCTCAGAAGACCTGAGGAACCTAAAATTGTCCCATGTATGGTGGCAGTGTTGTCATTATAACAAAATCTCAGTACCACAGCACAGAAACTAAAATGGTACTCTATCATACTCTTTAAAAATATGCAATATAACAACAAAAATATATGCAAACATACGCACCATCAGTTTATGATCTAATAAGAAGAATGAAGAATGAAGAAAATGTCATGCTGCTATGCAGTGAAAGAGTTCATCAAATATAAATTGCAAATGTTTAAAGCTTTAATAGTGGCAGAAAAATTCAGAAACACAGTTCCGATTCCTAAACGTTAAGCAGACGGGGGGTCAAAGGATCAGACGATAAGCAAAGCAAATACAGCAGACAGATATCATAGATGAGAAAACCATATTATCTGCAAGGCAAATAATCTTAAATGGGACAGCAAAACAAGTCCTACACTAATTAGCACAATAAACAAGGCTTGGTAACAACAGTCAAAGAGAGAGCAATACTTTGCAAAGTGTGTCTCATTTAATTATATATATATTTTTTTATTTCCTTGTAGTGTATACTAAAATGTATTAATTAATGTGCAAACACCTTTACAGAGCCAGTTTTATTCTGTGTTTATGAAGTATGTAGGCTAATATCTGAATAAAAATGCACTCAGTCATTAGCTTGGCAGCACATATGGGGCTCTGCTCACACAGAGCACAGCGCACAGGTCACCGGAGTAATCTGTCACGGTTAACAATCACTGTTTTTCTTGCATTTATTTCTCAATATAAACAAAAAATTTCAATTATTGTGTGAACACACCTTTACAGAGCCTATTTTCTTATGTCTGTGTAGTATGTACTAAAATCTGGACGAGTATACATAACACTCATAACAGTCCATAGTACATATAGACCCTGGGTTTACATTGGGGCATGACGATCTCCACGATTTATGAGCATGCTGATGATAAAACATGCTCCTGCATTATTAAGGTATAAAAAGGAGGCAGGTTGCATCAAGGAGATGAAACTTGAAGCAATCGTATTGCCTAGTTCGTCGTGACGAACAATACGATACAACTACGATAGTGCATCAAGGTCTGTTAAGGTCTGTTAAGCTCTACTCCACATTCTATCTTGATTGCCGTCAAATTGTAATACATTGTAATAATTGTGGCTAAATTTTTGACAGTCAAAACGTTGTGCTGTGATCAGTGTGATCATCATGAATCCCCCAAGTTCCCTCAAGATTATCACAATACAATCCCATGACCCCCATGCTCATCACGAATCTCTCAAATCGTGGAAATCACGGACATCGTGCCCCAGTGCAAATCCAGGGTTAAGGTCTATTAAGGTCTGTTAAGCTGTACTGCGTATACTCTGATACTATTTCCACGTTCTGTTACGATTGGCATCAAATCGTAATACATCGTAATAATTGCGACAAAATTTTTGACAGTAAAAAACTTTCTTTCGATCATCATTATTCCACCAAGTTCCCTCAAGATTATAACAATTTGGATCTATGACCCCTGTGCTCCTCATGGTTCTCTTAAATTGTGGAGATCGCAGACATCGTGCCCCAGTGTAAGCCCAAAAACTGTTGTGTTAAACAAATTATCCAGCTGGCTCAATAATTATGCATGGATTTTGGTGTGCACCAATCCCAGGTGAGGTATCTGTAAGACAAATCCACATAACAAATTTCATCAAAATCCAAGCAAGCATTCTTAAGTTATCGTCCAGAAACCAAACTGTTGTGTTTAACAAATGAAGTCCAGCTGGCTCATTAATTAAGTTCAGATTTTGGCATGCACCAATCCCAGTTGAGGTACCTGTAAGACCAACCCGCATACCAAATTTTATCAAAATCCGAGCAAGCATTCCTAAGTTATCGTCCAAAAACCAAAGTATGACTGAAGGACGGGCAGACAGACGGACGCCACCCATTCCAGTAGCTCCTGCCCCACTATGTAGTGGGAGTTAAAAATGCTTGATTAAATTAGCTCTTTTGCTTAGGTGCCCATGTAGTATATACTAAAACACATGTGACTCAGGCTCAGTGGATGTCAGTAAAATGAATTTTTCCGGCATCATCTTACCTTGGGGAGTATTCAGTGACTTCCACTTCACCTTTGGTGCATAATTGTTAACTATACGTGGATATATCCATCCACGATGCTCTGAGATCCCGATCCTCCGAAAACAACATGGGGCTCACCAGTGGAAATATGAACGAGTACAAGACTTTATCCTACAATGTACGCAGAATGCTGAAGGAGGCGAAGCAGCACTATGGACAGAAACTAGAGTCACAATTTCAACAGAGTGGCTCTAGGAGTCTGTGGCAGGGTTTATGAACTATGAAGGACTACAAAACACCACCTTACAGATCAGTGAATGCAGACTCTTCTCTGGGAGACGAGCTAAACACCTTTTATGCTCGCTTCGAGGATGCAGCTCACAGCACTAACAGTGTTAGCAATGCTAACAGTGCTATGGGCAGCACACTTCTGGAGCATACCGGAGAGGTTAACTCATTCATCATCTTGGAGCACGACGTGAGAAATGCATTCAGAAGAGTGAATACAGGGAAGGCAGCAGGACAAGATGGCATAATGTGTCGGGTCCTGAAGGCCTGTGCCGACCAGCTTGCTCCAGTGTTCACTGGGATATTCAACCTCTTCCTGGATCAGTCTATAATCCTGATGTGCTTCAAACAGTCCATCATTGTTCCGATCCCCAAGAAACCCCAGCCTGCCTGCCTGAACGCCTACCGCCCAGTGGCCCTTACCTCAGTAGTGATGAAGTGCTTCGAAGAACTAATTAGAGACTTCATCGTTTCCTCCCTAATGGCCACCCTGGACTCACTACAGTTTGCGTATCGTCCTAACCGATCTACTGAGGATGCCATTGCGCACTTCCATCATGCAGCCCTGAGCCATCTGGACAGCAGAAAGGGGAATTATGTCAAAATGCTGTTTGTTGACTACAGTTCAGCATTTAACACCATAATTCCCTCCATACTCACCACTGAGTTGGAGATCCTGGGCCTCAGCCCATCCCTGTGTCTCTGGATTTCCAACTTCCTGAGAGACAGACCACAGGCGGTACAGTTGGGCAACCATGTCTCACCCTCACTTACCCTCAGCACTGGAGCCTCCCAGGGCTGTATTCTGAGCCCCCTGCTGTACTATCTATATACCTATGACTGTGTGGCCACTTCTAACTACACCAACATCATTAAGATTGCAGGCAACACTGTGGTGGTGGGCCTGATCTCTAACAACGACGAGATGGCCTACCTAGAGGAGGTTAGAAACCTGGAATCATGGTGTCAGGACAACAATCTCCTCCTAAATATCAGCAAGACTAGGGAGCTGATAGTACACTTAAGGACAAAGCAGGAGAGGAATTACCAGCCGCTGACTATCAACGGGACCCCAGTGGAGAGAGTGGACAGCTTCCGATACTTAAGTGTTTACATCACACAGGACCTGACATGGTCCTGTCATGTAAACACCATGGTGAAGAAGTCCTGGCAGCATCTCTATCATCTTAGATGCCTGAAAGACTTGCCCTCAGGGGTGCCAAAGACTTTCTACACCTGCACTGTTGAGAGCGTTGAGAGAGTTGGTGTTTTTTTTTCTCCTTCAAATAGTTATTGATATTTTATTCTTCTTAATATCGATAGTTTTTATTCTTCTTCAAATATAAGACAGTGGTAATAAGCATTTCACTACATTAAATTTGAATTTGAATTTTACTATAGAAACATGTATTAGATTGACTGTAAGCTGCTCTTTGCCTTGCCTTGAGCTATTGTCAAAGCAACTGTTACAGAAAATACCTCATAATCATAAACTGTTATAATAATGATAATGTAATATTTATTATATGGTACATCATAATTACCATTTTCTGGTTCTATCAGATTTGAGAATTATTTTTGAGAATCAATTTCTATAAGTGGACTTTAATATGGTCATGTGACCAGGCGTTGTCCCTAGTTACAACAGCATGTTCCCATACTGGAGGCTACATGAACAGTTTACCATGCCAAAGGATTCAGGCTGACACAACAGCTCTCTCTAATTAGTTTCGTAGTCTTCCCCTCGCACAGCAGAGATACCTTCAGAAATTAGCTTTGTGCTACGGAATTGATCCTTAAAAACATGTATCACATCCGAGTGCAGACTGAACACCGGGCATTCTGAAATGTTCTCGAAAAAATATTAGTACATAAAAGTGTTGCCCTTTATGTACCGGTAGAAGCACATGCTAACAGTTGGGGCTTCACTCAGCATGGTCTCGACTCGTTGCTTCTGCCCAGCTGAACTAGCTAACCACACACATAACACACAACATAAATGTTTGTACTGAGTGGCATATTATAAACAAATGGCTTATTTACTAGTACATAAAACCGCTGCACATTATGTGCCAGCAGAAAAGAAGCACATGCCATCAGTTAGGGCTTCACTCAGCATAGTCTCGACTCATGGTTTCTATCAAGCCGAACTAACAACACACACCTTCTCTCAGTCTGTGCTTTGCTTTCAATAGAATTCATTCTAATGAGTAGCTTTCTCATCATAAACAAAACAAGACACCAAATATTAGCTTCATAATAAAATGGTCACTGCAAACACGGATCTTTACATCTAGATCTGCTCTGGTGACGTTGCTAAACCATTTAGCTCTCCTTTTCCTGGAGAGTTCTTTAGCATGCTCACCCTGGCTTTTATAAATTACCAGGACACAGAAAAAACGCTTGTCTCTTTCCCTCTCTGTGCAGTTGGAAAAACCGATTACAGCTCATTTACTCTACGTTCCACGTTTACAGCTTCCACAGGGTTATCAATATGGCGCCGGCACTGTGCTTTCTCATTGGCTTCTGGGTTGTGCCGCGTATTGTAGAACATCTATTGGAGAAGTTTTGTTAAGTGTTAATTAAAATGTAGGAATCTGTGCTGATCAAGAAGTTTTGTTAAATTTTAATGAAAAATTTAATGACTTGCCATTTTCTCCAAAATGTATAATAGATTAATTCAGAATGAAAAAAAGGGAAAAGTGAAATGGTTGGAAAAAACAATAAAACTGTGTCTAATCTTTTAATACTGGGGATACTTACAAAATAACGCATTTATGTACAGTTTTTAGTTATGTGGTGTTGCAGTACTATGTCGGTACATATGGCATTGCATAATTCCTCCCTTCACTTGATGAGCAGAGCCAATTCAACCACAGTCTATGAACAAATAAGTGTCTTACTCCCCTGTGTCAGAGAACAATAGCTTTAGTCAATATATGGCCTATGCCTTATTGTACCTGAACACCTGTTCAGGGATCATAATCACATGGCAGGTTCTTGAATGTGATAATGGTTTCAGGGAAGCACTAAATGCCATTGATTGGTTAAATATGTTCCATGGCGAGACTCCATGGCAAAAGAGAGGTGTCTGTAAGAGTGTAATTATTCTCCAACAGAGAAAATCTCTCAGTTATAGTCCCATATATCTGGCTTCATAAGGAGTCGTCCACCTCTCTGACACCCTGATAGGTCTGCTAATGCCTGAGGAGAACGACAAAATCACCTGCAGCTTCTGCAGGATTAATGTCTCAGGCTGCAGGCTGCACTTGATCTTTTGTTCTCCAGGAATGAGAGAGGGAAGAGGGGAATGTGTGAGTCTTTGTGTTTTTGTGTGTGCGTGTGTGTGTGTGTGTGTGTGTGGGTGTGTGTGTGTGTGTGTGTGTGTGTGTGTGTGTGTGTGTGTGTGTGTGTGTGTGTGCGTGTTTGTGTGTGGTATAGGTGTGTGAGAGTACAATTGCCTGTGTGAGTTAAAGAGAGAACAGGATAAGAATGATTCTCTAGGCTTGGATTGAAGTGATAGAATAAGGATTAACTGAGGGAAGGGATGTGGCCCACTGCTTTGTTGAGTTCTGGATGGTTTATAAGGATATTAAATTCATGGTAAATCTAAAATCATTTTACTAATGCACTCAGAATACTTAGTTTTAGCCTTGAATATACAGTATTTAATGAATGCAATATATTGAATATTGCTTTGAATGAATATAATGCAGTGTCTGCTCTGAAGTGAATGTCTTCCTACTAGCAAGAAATATATGCTTGCTTTTAGATTTGTTTAATTTGGAGAAGATTGAAGGCCAGATATTTCTTTCATGCACTGTCTTTCATTGAGTTTATTATATGTCAATACTGGTTCCTCTCTTATTAGTTATTAAAAGGAACACATTAAGAAATAAATTGTGATTTTGTTAAGTAGCAACATTAATATTGACACCAAATGCTTTTCTGTGATTTATTTCTAGCCTGTTTGTCCAGTCATGGCTGATTCTCTGCCACTAAACAGACACTTTTTTGGCATGGGGTTGTTGTAGAGATCAAGTCTATCAAGGCAAGGCGCCTGACTGCATCTTTACTGCTCTGGTGTAACACACTCAGAGAAAAGCACAATCCGACCACCCCCGTGCACATTATTAACTAGAAATTGGTGCTGCGATTGACAGAAAGGAGTCTGCCACCTCTCCCTCACTGACAGCATGGCCTAATTTTTCTTTCTGAGACGCCAGGCCGTGCCATTGCTGTGACATCATGAGGTTTTGATTTTTGGATGATAGAGAGAATGCTTTTCTGTTGGGTCAGTAGCAAATAAAGATTTTTATTACTCCCTTTATTTCCACTAATTTCTATTTCTTACCATAGAATTTATAGTCTTCCCTATTGGAGGAGTTCCTTTTATCTTGCTACATGCATTTGCTCCACATCACTATATAAGAATAACAGAGAAACAGGCAGGTGGTGAGAGAAAATCAATTGTGTGCTTCTCGATCCTCAAGCTCATCTCTATCCTTTTACTTATCATGGCTGTACAGTACAGTTTTGGGACTATCCAGTTGATCATATTTATGATTCTATGCTAGCTACTGTTGTCCTGGAGACATTATATAAGAAGACAGGACTGCAGTTCTTTGAACAATTGAAACTACATCCAAAGTAATGCATGAAAATGTAAAAAGAAATGTATGCAGACATATATACATGCATACATATACTTAGTATAAAATATAAAATAGTTTAAAGGAGTGCCGGTTAGTATGGAGCTTTTAGTAATCCAATAAAGACACTTATGGTGGGAAAGCTGTCTAATTCTTTAAAAAGTAAAAAAAAAGTTGATTGTTGTTATGAATATATAAAGTTATAATTGTAGAAGAGATAAATTATTTTCCAGTTCCTCACCAAACCTCACATAATATAAACTCACAAATATCCATGTTAGAATTTTCTGCTTTTAATTTTAAATGTTGGATGGATATTTTGTCTTTCAGAAAAAATTAGGTTCTGTGGTTGCACTGTCTCTTCTTCTTCAGAGGACCAGGCTGTGACTGCTGATTGAAGAAAATGGAATCTTTCTACACTTTTAAATGGATTAATGCATTATTTGAGTATTTATAATATGCTCCCTAAATTTTCTCACACCAACACTCCACCAATTGGGATTCAGCTAATGCTACCGTTTAGTTTGGCAGCATGACTGGAAAGCTGTAACAAATAACTGACTGCCAAAATGTAGCAAGTAGCTTATGTTAGTTGAGCTTATTCAGTTGTAGGCATCTTGCTTTGTTCATGTTTTTAACTTTTGTCTTAATTTGTAAGTCTCAGCAAAATGCATTTCTTGAAAAAATGCTGAAAAAAAAAGTGGTCCACATCTTTCTGATTTGAAAAAATTTCTGCAATAACCTCTATATTTTCTTTGCTTTGTTTTGTTATCATATGTTTTAGGCTATGCATCTTTTTTTAAACCAGTGTGAGACACGCAGGCAGAATTCATTATAGATAGTTAAAAGTATTCAGAGAAAAATGTACTGTGCACTTTCCTACATGAAAGCTTTCAATTCTGATCAATCAATTTATTATGCAACTAGCTAATGTAAATTGTGTTCTTTGATAAGATTGCTTTGTGTGAGTCTTTCTTAGGGGGTTTTGATACATCCCAACATCCACATTACCTCTTAAAATTATTTTTATCAAAATACTGCTGTCCAGTCAATTGACTATTGCAGGAAATATGCAAAAATATATTTTATTGTTTTGGAAGCTCTATTCACCACAAGTAGCAGCGTAGTGTTTTCTGCATAATATTCATGTTGCTGTGCTAATAGCAGCACAGGTTTTCTTGCAATAGTAAATAAGCTAGTGGTTTGATGTATATGCTGATTTACGGCACACACCAGTCAGAGGCCGGTTTTAATCATACTGGCAGGATTACGGCCGCTCGTAAAATGAAGCCTTATTGTTAACCCGAAATTGCTTTTAGGGTCGTAAATATTGGGCAGTCTAGCCTTGCTGATGCTTTATGGAAGCTGGAGATGGCCTGTCACCCTGCTCACCACCTCTTCCAGGACATATCTCAAGAGTCCTGACTAATCGAGAAATAAATATATGCTTTCAGACTGATCGTTGACTTAGCACCTGAGACTACTTGAAGCTAAAGAGGGATTATGGTGCTGGACTCTGGCAGGGTGAGCAGAAAGGTCTCAATATGCTTCATACAAAAACACACATTTTGCTTTGTTTATTAGTTAAATTAGATTCACCTGCAGTGAGTGGGCATCTGAATGGATTACCTGCTGAAATGTATGCGCTTACGCATGCTTCTGCTGAGGTGCAGGTGTCATGTACAGTTCTTTTGTCCGTTCTTGCAATTTTGTATACTTTATGAGATTAATCTGAGCACAAAATAGGAAGCTAGGATATGATAAGTATCGTCTCTCTTATTTTTGTCATGCCTTATAAATTTGCACAACCCCGAGTTATCATTCTTTGCAAAATTCCACTGCCTCAGCAGCCATCGCAGCATGTAAAAGCACCATCTTGATCATTATCTGAAGCAGTGCTGTGGTCAAATCTGTTTGAAGTGTGAATGTGGCACATAGCTCGCACACTCTGCCCTGCTGCACTTGCTGTCACTCTGTTTCTCAGCAGTCATTTTCCAGAAATGCTTATGATATGCCACAGAATTCTTCAGCAAGTTCTCTGATACATAACCATTAACAGTGGCAAAGTAAGAGTTATTGGTAGCCTTAAATTCTCATTATAAATGCACAGTAAAAGGCATGATTACATAAATATGTGCATAGTACTGTCAAAATTTCAGCAGTCCAAAAAGAACTCTGAGGGCATGTTTCATTAGGTTTAGTCATTTTAGGAAATGGAGTTTGTAATCATTTTAGAAAACTTTGGAGCTCAGCCATGCTTTAAGTCAAACTCTACTTAATTAGTCAAGAGCCCAGGCTTCTGTCTCTGTAATCAGAGCTGAAACGTTTGTCTACTCAGAGGCTTTCCGTGGCTTTCTAAATCCGAGCCTTTCCCTCTCACAGAAAAAAAACTTGTCTGAAGTGTTTAAAAAGAGACTTAGTTATGTTCCTGAGACATGCAGAACATTTCAGAAAGTATACTGCGTTGATGTAACAAATTACCTACTGAGCCACAGTAAGAACTTGGTGCTCCGTTATTGGAATTTTACGCAAATGTGTCAATCTAGTGCTTACCTACCAATCATAATCAAGCAAGTGCTGAATTCCACATGGATGCTGTGTCTGCTATGGTTGGCTTTTGTTTATAGTTCAGACCATGTGGCAGATTAGGATCTTGTACATCCATCCATCCATTTGTTCCGCTTATCTGTCAGGGTCTCGGGGGAAGTTGGAACCAATCCCAGTTGACTTTGGATGAGAAGTGGGATACACCCTAAACAGGTCACCAGTCAATTGCAGGATTAACACATACACAAACAACCATTCACACTCACATTCACACCTATGGGCAATTTAGATTAGCCAGTTGACCTAATGTGCATGTCTTTGGTCTGTGAATGGAAACCTGAGTAACGAGAGGAAAGTATCCTGACGCGATATCCTGACACAGCCTGGTTTGGAAACAGCACCAAACAAGACTGGCAAGTTCTCCAGAGGGTGGTGCGATCAGCAGAGCGTACCATCCATATCGAGCTTTACAGGAACATTACATTCTACCTCAGCTGACTGGTGCACACACTATTTGCACTCTCTGAACACCCTGCACTACTCTACACACACACAACAACCACACCCACTGGATATCTTGTGTGCATACTGCACCGACACGTTACAAATTAATTATCGTCACTGCTTTTTTATTTTATATTTTATTTTTTATATTTTATATTCGCCCTTTAACTATTGGTTTAGTCCTTCAAATAGTTATAGTTATTGTTATTGAGGTTTTTTTCTTTTCTTCTTGATATTGAGAGTTTTTTATTCTCTTCAAATATGGGACAGTCATAATAAGCATTTCACTACATATTGTACTGTGTATGATTTTGTATGTGACAAATGAATTTGAATTTGAAATTTGAAACCCATGAAAGCACAGGGAGACTCCACAAAAAATACCTTGTTGCATTTTGTACCCAGAACTGCCTTACTGTTGGCAGCAGTGCTAGCCACTATGCCACATGGTGCCTCATATTTAGAGGATGTAAGTAATGTCCTGGTTTAGTTGCTAATGGACCTGGTAATAGCATGTTTGAGGTAATTTCAAATCTCCGTGAAAGAAAAAGAGACGACCTTTACTTTCTGTCATTCCGCCAGTCTGAGCCGTGGTCTCCTTTCTCTTCTTATTTCATCCGGTCTTCAGGAGAGCTTATTTTTGCATCCTGACTGTGGGGTTGTTTTGACCACCCTGAGTATCACTGAGGCCATGAGGAGGACCAATTCTTTTTGGTTCAAGCTCTCTCACTACCTTCTTCTCCTCCTGAGCTTCTGTTTGATCTGGAGCTCTTATGTCCAATGGGATCAAATTAGGGAAAAAAAGCAAGACCTTTCCCTTTGAAAGTTATAGAAAGGAGAGACTAACCAGGTGGATGTACTATTGCATTTGCATGTGGGAAGAGTGGGATTTAACAGCTTGCCCAAATTAGGTCTACACTGAGTATTGAGAGGTCAATCTGAAATAAGATGAGTCCTGTCGGCAGTAGTTATGGTTTCTTCATTGAGTCTGTAGTTGTTCTTTTTCATGAGTAGATATAATATTTTTGTTAAAAGTGGTGTTCCTTATAGGCCTCTTTTTTGTCTCTCAGAAATTCCAGTGAGGGCAACAAGTCTCCATGGTAACTAATCTGCTGTGTTATCTAACATCATGTGTCCTCATCTCTGTTAGCCAAGGGCTGCTCTGTTGGCAAGTATTTGTTCTCAACATAAACCTTAGACCCTTTAGTCATTTTGAGTCAACAGAAGTACATCTTAATGACAAAGTCATGCTCACGATATTTGTATTTGGGTGTTTTCCAAACTGGCTGCACTACTTCCTTCACACCTGTATCAGGTATTCACTGTTTTTTATTTCTGTAATAGTTTCACCTTTTGTTGTTTATTCCCACCTCCTTAATTGAGCCCTTTTATTTTTCTGAGTCTTGCATGTATTATACTGTGTCTTAAATGTCATGCTTTGCAGGCCTTTAGTCAGAGAAGTGTGATCCACTGGACATCACACAGCAATTTGTTTTTTTTTTATTTTGTACCCAGTACCCTAAAAATATCTTGAATTAATTAATTATTGTTTTTAAGTTTCTATATGCATCTCAGTAGCTTGCACATGCTCATATACACAGTTCATATTCAAGTATACAGTTCATAGTGTATAGCCTTGAAGTGTGATTCAATTACCTTCATGGGCACCAATCTTGTTCCTGGAAATCTACCACCTTTTGGTTCCATCCATAATTATGCCCACCTGGCCATCTAATCATTGCCTTAAGAAGTTCTTGATCAGCTAAAAGAGATGTTTGAAATTTTGGTTGGAGATAAAAACCTGCAGGTAAGTAGATCTCCAGGATCAGAGTCGGTGAGCACTGAATGACATTTTTTTATCTGCATGGAGATCCAAATATCTGCATCTGCATTTGGACGGCACGGTGGCTTAGTGGATAGCATGTCCGCCTCACAGCAAAAAGGCCCTAGGTGTGAGTGTAAATGGTTGTGTGAGTATTGGCCTTTCGATGGCCAGGCGAGCTGTCCAGGGACCCTAATTAGGATCAAGCGGCTTAGAAAATGAATGAATGAATATATGTATCTGCATTCGGATTTAAGTCTGAAGTCCCATCCAACCTTTGACCAGATCTATAGCACTCTGCCAAGATTAAGCATCCGCCTGAGCTAGGATCCCATGTAGTTCATAGGGCACTCATAGGGTTACTGTCCGAAGGATGAGCTCAGCTCAAGACTTCTCCAGTGGAAACAGGACAGCAGGGGTTGCCTAACATACCCCCAAATAATCTTGCGAGAACCCAGGATAAAACTAATGCAGCTGGGCAGTGCCATGACAGAATTCATTTGCTGGAGAGAGCATGTGTGAGCCATCTTGGCCATGGCTGCAAAATGAGGATGATGAAGTATGAAGTGGGCATAGCCTATACAGTAAGGTTTATTTAAATAAATAATAAATAATTGTTTTGGTGGTTGCATCAAAATTACAAATGGCAGTACTGGTAATACAGTTTTTGAATTCTTGCTCTGATAGTTCATTTAACTGTGCTATCACTTCATAATTGGTTTCGACTAGAGATATGCACAGTCTAAAAATAAAATGTAATCATATTTGATTACAACATTAATGTACTGCATAGCAATACACTGAAAATCCCTAATAAATTATGGCTACAACTGGGGGTTGTGGGGGTGGGGGTGGGGGTTGAAAACAGGGAAAACCAACAAGTGTAAATTTGCAAACAGGAAACTCTGACTAAATATATTTGAAACCAGTGAGTTCAATAAGTGTGGGCAGAATACAGCAGCCATGGGGTCAGCCTGGGTATTCATGATACCAGTCTGTGTATGAATGTAATACATCTACAAAATGTTTCTACTATAAGACATGTCACACATCACAAACCACAAATTACAAGTTAAGTACTGTACATTATTCCCAAATGTTTTTACTATAAAGGACTTGGCATGGGACTTGGCAAGCTAGCAACATAGATAGACCCAGTGTGATAAATAATTGATATGAAAATCTTAGTTTAGTAAGTGTTTTTCCTTCTACTTTCCTCTGCACTCGATGCAGTGAGTAATGTTCTTGTGGGAGATGCATCCCCTTTCATCTCTTAGCTTTTTGTGTGTACCAGATTATTCTGGTTACATCAATTTCTCTTCAGGTATGCTATATTAAGGTTTAATCCAAACACTAATTAGCTTTATTAGGTGATGCGTAAATGTAAAAAATCCACATCCACATGAATCACTCTGTGCTATCTTTAAGATCTTAGTTTGATAGAATTTGTCCTTTTAGCTCAATGCCAATTAACTAATGATGCCAATATTTTGAGTAATTAATAAAGCTGAGGGGTATGAAGCTTTGGCAGATGTAGAATGATGACACTGATAAAGGAAGGCGGTCCAGGCCTAATAAAACAACACGCTTTTTCAAAGAAGTACTGCTGATGCTGATGAGGGAAAACAGTCAAAAAATGTGACAACTATATTGTCCAGGAAACATGGACAATTTTGACAAGCTGTAAACAGTATACATATCTTTTATGGCTAGAATAATATGAAGGAGAGTGGAGGAAACAGAGCATGACAGGAAGAGTGTCGTTCACTTAATGTCAGGCAGAGACCAGTGGAAATGCAGGACAGACAGAAATAAAGGTCAGCTGCTCAATATTCCTAAGTGTAGGTTTTCTGGAAACTCATTACTTTTTAGCTCTGCCTTGATACTTGAACTTGGTTAGAGGGTTTTCATTCTACAGACAAACTTGCTGCATGCAGAATCCAATCTCTTGTGTCAACATCCGAGTTTTTACATTTTCTGACTAAATTTACCTCAAAGTCCCAGTTTTATTCATGCCCATGATCCAGATGTAGCTGCTGACACATTTGGCACATTTAAGGTTTTTGTCTGTTGTGTCGTGTTATTTTAATCTGTAGAATTATAACTTGCACCCACTACTCATCGTTTTAGATTTATGCCCCTGCATGCTGCACAGTTAGAAATCTTACATTTTGAGAATGATGTATTATCGCCTTTAGAGGCCAAACCCAAACAGTAGGCTGCATGAACACATTGTCCCTTGGTGCTGGCCTTCTGCACCTGCATGGCTCTCTGTCTGTTTGCACTTCATAATGCACTGGCTCCTATTGAAAAATAAGCCATGGTCCTCACTTCACATTGATTTTTACCGTCCGGCCAGCCTCATGATTGATCTCCTCTGCAAAAGCATTGATTCCCCTTGCTCTCCCTCCCAGCCTCTCTGTCTAGGGACTACAAATGAGCCTCGGCTACTTTTCTATTGTTATAAATGGAGCTAGCGCTCCAGGCATCTAAATTAATGATAGGTCATTGCTGGCTGTCTCCTCCACATGGCCAGAACAGAGGTGTAGTGATAGTGAAGCCATGTTATACTCCTGTCTTTTTTTGGTGTTTGCCTTGTTCTCTCTTTTGCCCCTTGAGTTTGAGTGAGGAAGCAGCTGAGCACACTGCTTAGGTTGGTTTGGTTTTCACAGCAATGCGAGAAATACTGATGGGACTGAGGATGATCAAGAGCCAAGAATTGCTCCACTTAGGGTTAGGTCTTCCAAATGAAACTATTTAAAGAGCCACTGTATTAAAACATGAAATATCAGTCCTCATTTAATTTCCAAATATTTGTGTACTTGCCATTCCAAAATCAAATAAACTCTGGGACTCAGGTACGGTAGTGTCCCCACAAAGTCTGGTGGAAGCCCTTGCATGGATGCGGTCAGGATTTTGTCAAACCAACAGACAAACAAGTGGCGGTGGATTACAAAAAAAAAATTTCTGTGACAATCAGGAAGGCTAGCCATCAAATAGTCCTGTGATTGATTGTCTCATCGACTAAATAAGTGCAAAGAAAAAAAAAAAAACATATTTTAAGAGATTCTTAAGTGTTTACTTCCCTGCACAAAGCAGTCCTTTTCCAAATTAATTAATTAATTTATTTATTAAACAGGCAGCACAAACCAGGCCTTGCCAAAGCATTAATAATAGAAATATCTGCGTGGAGAAGCAGATCCTCATCTAATGTAATGAGTCACTAACCCAGCACTGGTACTTTGTTAAGGAGCTAGAATATCTGTGAAACTAATGAACATCTTTTCTCAGACTTTGAGTCAGTATTGTGATTCAAGCTGCAGAAAGTAAAGCCAATCTATATCACATCATGCAGAAAGAAGATAGTAATGAGTAAAAGAACATAGAGAGACTTTTTTATGGCTTATCTAAATTTTATGTATTTTAAATATAAGTTTTATTAAAAGTAAAGCACAAAAAAAGTTTTATTGACTGTTGCCACTATCAGACACTACTGTCACAAACGCCACCGAAGAAAATGTGAACAGTACACAAGGAGCTATAAACCTATAAAGCTTATATACATCAGTGCCAGCAAACAAACTGCTCAGAAACATGTCTGGTCAATTCACTGAAAAGTGAAGAGTTAATACAGGTAATGTGTGAGATGGGATTCAGGTGAGCTGTTTAAACTAGAATCAGGTTATTCTTCTGCGGATGGGTACCTCTGGTGGTGTGGAGTGGGTGGGTCAGTTGAGCGAGCATACTTGAATGATGCTCTCACTCACTCACTCATTTACCTACTAGAGTGTCTGTCTCAGCCGAGACTAGGCGAAGGCGGGGTACACCCTGCACAGCTCACCAGACCATCGCAGAGCCAACACACACAAACATTTACACTCACATCCATTCACACCTAGGGGCAACTTGGGTCAGCCAGTTAACCTAATGTGCATGTATTTTGACTTTGGGAGGAAATCGGAGTATTCAGAGAAAAGCCACGCAAACATGGGGGAGAACATGCAAGCAAAGGTTTACTGTCATTCAGAAAGGAATGGTCTTCCTCTTCATGTTGCTAAATTTCTATATTTGCAAACACACTGTCCTCCAAGTATAAGCTTGCTGTGAAATCCAGGTTTTTGTTATTGCTTTAAGATATAAATATGATGAGTTTGTTCATTACTGAAATGATTTCAAAAGCTAGTGCTTACAGGAGCTACAGAATGAAGAGGTATAAACATTGTAGAACTTAATTTACTCTTCTTATAATTGTACAATTTCCTTAGGTTAGGTTCCAATTAATCTGGGGAAGTCTGAAGTTTACACATACAGTATGGAATTGTTTTACCAATGCTTCATTTATTGTTTTTGTAAGGGGAAGGAAAATTTTCATACCCATGAGTATTCACAGATCCTTGCATTTTTTTTATGAGAATAAAGAACCAGAGATGCTCCAGGCTGTTTTTGTAGTGACTGGGGAATAAAAAAAAACATACAATATTAAGCACTGTATGATTTAACGGAAATGGTTTAATGGTTTTAAATTACACCTTCGAGGTGTTCTTTTGAAAGACCTTTCTAAAAACCCTTCCTAGATATATATATTTATTCTTTCGGCTGATTTTAAGGCTGAAGATGATATTAATGTCACCTACATGCTACTATGGTGGTAAGAAATTTATTTTAAATACTGTTACTATTCACTGTGGTCTTTAATATAGCTTAAGCAATTTGTTAAATGTCTTCATGTTGTACTATTCTTAAGTATTGAAGAGAGTGTGTGTGTGTGTGTGTGTGTGTGTGTGTGTGTGTGTGTGTGTGTGTGTGTGTGTGTGTGGAACAGGCATATATCGATAATGGGAATTTAGCAGTGTAAGGGAATACTTCTTATATTCATAGCTCTCGTGTTATTTTCCATATCAGATCATTTTGGATTATCACAGTTGAACGGCACATGCTTCAGAACTCATGCTCCGTCATGTTATACACAGTAGGTGCTGATTCCTCCAAAGAATGTCTTTAGACAATTATAACATTATTAGACATTAGACAAATAAAGAGCTCAATATTCTACTCTTGAGGTGATCATGTCAATCAATAGCTCATTGTTGATGCATATGTGTGTGTGTGTGTGTGTGTGTGTGTGTGTGTGTGTGAGAGAGAGAGAGAGAGAGAAAGAAAATGTCTGTATGTGTAAGAAAGAGTGTGTGTGGCTCAATTTACGTCAATCTTAAGCTTTTTTTCAATGTTATCTTGGGCTGGCATATTGGTGTAGTGGTTAGTGTGAGTCCCGAGCTTACATGTTCTCCACATGCTTGCATGGGTTTCCACCATGTACTCCGGTTTCCTCCCACAGACCAAAGATGTGCATATAAGGGCAAATGCCTGTTCAGAATTACCCTTCGGTGTGAACATGAATGGTTGTTTGTGGGGTCTGGTAAGCTGTTCACAGTGTACCATGCCTTCACTCAGTGTTGGCTGAGATAGGCCAAGCCTCCCCGCGACTCTAGTAGCATTGAGCAGTTTGTCAAGCTACTAAGTGAGTGAGTAATGTTAAAAATCCTGTATATATTAGTAACAATTTTTTTATTTGCATGCACTTTCTTTGACCCCTGTGTGTGTGTGTGTGTGTGTGTGTGTGTGTGTGTGTGTGTGTGTGTGTGTGTGTGTGTGTGTGTGTG
>JAOUQZ010000010.1:7599217-7611602 GCA_028564935.1 Neosilurus hyrtlii | reverse complement strand
GAAACCCACGCAAGCACAGGGAGAACATGCAAACTCCACATAGAAACGCCCGAGCTGGGAATCGAACCCAGGACCTTATTGCTGTGAGGCGGATGTGCTAACCACTACGCCACCATGCCGCCCGAATGCCAACGTCATTTTATAATCATTTAATTCATGGCAAACTATTTATCACATCTTATTCTCTCTTTCACAGTGCTAGTCTTCAATAAAGTACTGTTGTTTGCTTAATGCTAGCCTTGAAAAGTTTACTCACATTTTCATAGTTTTTGCATAATCTAGCTTACTCTTCATTCCGCAATGCCATTCTACTCTTACTCTAACTTACTGTTTTCCACAGTGCAGCTTACTATTTTAAATAATTTATACTCATGCTGTCTGGTGTCAGTTTTGAGTCTGGTTTCTCTTAATGTTTTTTTCTAATGTCATCTCAAAGAGTTCTCCCTTGCTGCCATTGTCTCAAGCTTGGTCATTGAGGGTATATTTATTCATTCATCCATTTGCCGAACAGCTTAATCCTGCTAGGGTCTCGGGAAGGCTGCTTAGAGTCGGCTGAGATAGAGTCCAGCCTTCCTGTGAGGGGACCTCTGGTGTTGTGGAGTGGTCAGTTGAGCAAGCATACTTGAATGATGCTCTCATTCACTCACTTATTTGCTGAACTGCTTAATTCCACTAGGGTGCCTATCTCAGCCGACACTGGGCGAAGACAGGATACCGCCTTGAACAGCTCAGCAGACCACAGGGTAACACATACACATCCTTTCACACTCACACATTGCTTATGGTCTCAACAGCAGAAGCTTGGAAGTGCTGGGTCTGGAACCACCAACCTTCTGATTATTAACCCAGACCCTTAAGCACTGAGCCACCACTGCTCATGTACTACCTTTCTACAACCCAAACCTGTACTTATACATAGATTATGGTAGTCGTGATTGGCTAAAGAGTTCTGATCTGAAGCACTGCTGCTTATACGTCAGAGATAATGCTGCTGCTACAGTGTTTAAAAATAAATAAATAAATAACGCACGCTTTTGCAATTTAATTTTACCTAAACATTCTTCTCTGTGTTATTTATCTTAGAACAGGAAGCCTCACACAACTGCTCTCTCTGTTCTGGTCAGTGTCCAGTTAACCTGATTTAGCTGTGATGCATTAAGTTAATATCTGAATTCTCCGTCAGTTTGGCATGCGTCGTGACCCATGCCGAGAAATAGAAAAGACAGCAGTTCAGTCTGTCTGCAGTATTTACTGGAGCCCAAAAAGGGCCATGGATATTTGTAATACCGGGAGCAGTTTGTGGTGTCTAGGCCATTCATCTGAATCCAGTGTTACTAGATTAAAGCAAGCGCAGGCACCATATGCACACAGTGTGCTTTCTTTCTAATGAATGCTAATAGACGAGTTGTACACAATTTTCCTCTCTCCTCACAGAAAAAGTAAAAATGAAATGAAATAAAACTTTTTCATAATAGTCCCATGATCTCTCCTACGCTGCTGCTGGCATGCTACTTAGTGCTGTGTAAAAATCTCTGCGTCCAATGAAAGACTCTATATGTTTGTTTCAAGATTTAAATATGAATTGTACAAGAGTGATGATCCAGCCTGTGCAGGTCATTATCACACATATTGCCGGGTTGAGAAAATTAAAATTTGATTTGTGGTGGGGCTCGTTTGTACTGCGCTGGTGGATAACCTGACATGAAAAATGAGCCCCAGACTCTCATTTTCACACCAAGCCTGTTTACGGTTTAACAAGGAGAATTAATTAACCTCATTGATATTCCATACCTACTATTACTCCAGGTGCGGTGTAATGCCCAGGATCTATCTTAAAGCCCTTTATACTCTCTTTACACTAATCAGCTAATCTAAGATCAGTTTTCCCATTTTACTTTGACTGACTAAATCTAAAAGTGTGGTACGAGTAGATAGGTAAACACTTGCATCTTTAGTAGATTTTGAAGATAATTGAAAGACACATTTCTAATATCAATAACCCTGGAAGAAAGTATATCGTTTTAATTTTTGTATAAAAGAGCTCCCAAGCTCCAGAGCTCTTTTATTCTTTTTTGCTACTATACCTGTGTGTAACCGTCTCAGTTTATTTAAGCTTTTGTCCTGAACTCAATGAAACACTAAAACCAAAGTAAAATTTATGTATAAAGAGCA
This sequence comes from Neosilurus hyrtlii, assembly GCA_028564935.1. Lineage (NCBI taxonomy): Eukaryota > Metazoa > Chordata > Actinopteri > Siluriformes > Plotosidae > Neosilurus > Neosilurus hyrtlii. The sequence continues at coordinate 7,609,430 of JAOUQZ010000010.1, read as the reverse complement.
AAATTAGAATACAGCAGTTATGATGCTTTATTCGTTGTTAATGCCATCATGTCCTCTGGCACAATATTTGAAAAAATGCTGATGCACAGTGAAGCCAGGAGGAAGGACTGTGTCTTGACACTGAGCCAAATCCATGATTGAGCTCTTCTCTAATGGAAATGTTTCTCTTATAAGTTTAGCATTGATTTCTGCACTTAAGCTCCATTAGCTGAGCTGAGAAAATGTGTCTTGTGAAATTGAATATGGTAAGAAAGTAAGAATGCAAAGATTTAAGTTCAGGTGTGTGATTTTTTTTTCTTAAGTAAGAGGAAAAGGTTGTGAGAGTTTTATGGTCTGACAGCCTGTGGTTATGTGTGCTCAACATTAATAATGATGTGCAACATTAATATCTTCTGTGCAATGTGAGTCAAATGAAATAAAGTGCTTGCAAATGTACTGAGGAGGTCTCACTTGTGAGCACACCTGTGAAACCTATGGGTGGCTTGGATTTTGTGTGTGTGTGTGTGTGTGTGTCGGGTCCTTGTGATTTAGTTGTATAAATGAGAGATCAAGAGTATACTGTAAGCTTAATGCATGATTTAATATTCATGTTAATCATTTCCCAAATCGATGATGGATGGATGGATGGATAATCAGGCAAGGGATTGAAATGGTTGTTTTTGGCAATCCCAGAAGAACTGTATTGGATTATCTGTTATTGGATTATTTTTGACTGGTAAGGTAATGACCCTGATTATAATGAAATGTTGTTCTGGGATCTCAAGCAGACTTAATAAGACTTCCTGAAAGTGTCGTCTTCTTGTAAAGAATGGGTCATAATACTCCAATGAAAAGAAATGTTGTTGTTTTTGCCAATAATGTTTGCATAGCTAATACAAATGAGAAGTACAAGTTTTTAGATTTTCATAGTTAGGGTTTTGGCCAGATTTCTGTCTTGAAGGTCCAATAATAAAATCTAACCCAATACACCTTTTTGTCAAAAAAGAGGAGAGGTGTATATTTGTTTGCCTGTTAAAACCAAAAACCTTATCAGCAATATTTCTCCAGAATTGATGGCAACCCAATTTACGGGTACAAACTTTGACACACAAACTTTAAGAGAACCACAAATGATATGGAACTGTTTCTGTTTATTTATAATAAAATAATAATATATACATTGGTTGTCTACCTGCAAAGATTATATTGGGTAGAGCACTAGTTCCATAAATTAGGTAGTTAAAAAAGATTAAAGATGTCTAGAAATAATTGATGGCTCAGTATGATTTTCTCACACAGGCTTTGACCAAGATTTTGAAGGCTGTATGAGGTAGCAAAATAAGCCTAATTAGTTTGGTTTGAAATTAGACAGTAGCTGTCAAAATGTCTGAAATGCATCTGTGCCACACCTGGAAGGAAATCACTGCAGAATGAAATCATGGCTGCACCCAAATTTCACACCATTTTGCAATGATCCATGTTTTATCTTAACCCTTAAACGTGTTAAATGTAGAGGAGACCCTTTGTATGAGATTAACAGTAACCTGTCATAGGGGCTTATTTGTGTGTTTTTTTATTTTGGCATTGTTTGTTTTAAGTATTCTGAAATGACATTAGATCACAGTCCTGTAATCAAATAATACAAAAACATGGGCAAGTTCTCGAGGTGTATGCAAAGTGTGAGTTAAAATACATCATCATATCAAAATGGCACTGAAGCACAGCCACAGATTTCATCATGTTTTATTTGATCAGAGATGATTTACCTGATGTTCTCTCTCTCTCTCTCTCTCTCTCTCTCTCTCTTTCTCTCTTGTTTAGGAGGATGAGCTTCATGCTGCAACTGACAGAGATCAGTCGGAGGTCCTGAAGTTTCTTACTACGAAGCACAAGAAGTTGCCATGGAAACCTGAGGTTAGCCTGCATCATTGCTCTTTACTTTGATTAGAGATTCTGTACCATAATGATCATTTCCCTAAAATAATAGTCTGTTTATGCAAGTGTTTTGATCATTCCAGGTCTGTCTAGAACTATGTGGCATCCTTCAGCAGTTTTAAAAGCAACCTGGAATTCAAAATTAGTGTTGAGCAAAAGTCAAATAAATAATGAATATTAGGAAAATTGCAGTTAAAATAAGAATCTGGGCAATGCACTGATATTTCGTTAGCAGTATATGCTAAGTTGGTATATATATATGCTTTTGGTCAAAATTTTTTGAGTGAACTACCAACAGATATGAGGAACATATTGGCTTTCTTGATATTTCTGTCTTATTTAAGGTGTCATGCTGCCATCTCATTGTACATGTACCAACCCTAACTTCTGCATGCTACATAGCTGAATCAAATCATAAGCTAGTACATGCTCTGTTTATATTTACAAAATCTCAAATAACACTGTTCTCTTGACTGGAGGTACTTAAATGATAAGTGTGTTTTGTTCCCCTTATCATCCACACACACATTAATTTCGGATTCAGAAAAACATTTTGATTGGTTGAGCAGTTCTTTTTTGAGTACATTTGAAAAAGCACAGGAAGAACATGCAAACTCCACACGGACACACCCTCACTGAGCCCCGGAATCAAACCCAGGACCTTCTTGCTGTCAGGTGGGCGTGCTAACCACTACGCCACCATATTTGTTCATTGTTCATTTTCTGAACCTTCTTAATCTTAGGATCTCTGGGAAACTGGCGCCCATCTTAGCTGACTCTGGGCGATGGCGGAGTACACCCTGAACAGCTCGCTAGGCCATCGCAGGGCAGAAACATGCAGACAGCTATGCAGCCTACTCTCACCATAGACAGTGAGAGACATGGCCGGCCTTTGATAACCCACTTAGCTACACTGGGGGGACAGCAGTGACAACTTGGTGACAGTGGAGATTGAACCTCCATCTTGGGATCAGTAATCCAGCCACATTGCATCGGGTCACCACTGCCCACCATATTTGTATCTACATCAATCTATCTATCTAGAGATAGACAGATAGTCCAGAAAATTAAAAAAAAACATGACAAATTGATTATGTATTTATATTCAGTATCACCGATTATTGGCATTGATTATAATAATATTATTACTGCACAATTTAAACATTATAAAATAAACAACTTCAGTAAGTTTATCTATAAATTGTTTTTCCTTATGGTGCAAGTTTTCTTTTGAGCACATCTGCATGTCTAGTTTAGAGCTAGACACACAGCAAGAACTGCACCATAACGGCCTTGTATTATTAAGATATCTTTGCCAGGTTTCGTTTTTCAGATTTTTGTTTAATTTGCTACTGACTGGAGAGGCGCACTTCATTTCCCTAGTGGTGTCTCAAAGTCAATTTGCAATTGAGGAATATCATTTTAAGCACATAGTGCTGCTGTGGAATTACCTTTCTAATCATTGTTGCCTAGTTCTGGCTGTCTTGCTGAAAATAATGGGGGCTGCAATTTACTGTGAACTCAAGAAACATTACAGCAAGCCAGATTGCTTGGGTTCTAGGTGAATGACTGACAGATAATCTTGGTGTGCCTCATTTGCCTCAGGCAATAAGGTAAGTGATGCAGACCGTCTGTAAACCATGTGGGTGAAAAAAAATTATTTAGTCAACAGAGAAGTAATATGGGTAAAGTAAATGTGAGGTCAGCATGAATATATTATTCTTAGGATCCCATTTTTACATTTTCAGTATGACGCCTAAAATATCCAAGGTAGCTGACACTTGATAGTGAGCTATAGAAAATGCCACAAGTATGATGGTGAGAGATTTGAAAATAATTTGAATTCTTATTATTGAGTTAATGTGCAATGAAAACCATTACTTCTTAAAACTGTATGACACATCCATGACCATGAGACAAAATTTCAAAAAATCTTTAATTAAAAAAAATAATAATTAATGTCCACTCAGATGACAATGTCTGTAAAATAAAAAATATTTTAAAATGTCTGTAAAATAAGGCTTTCAACTGTGCCCACTGAGAAATAAAGTGAATAATAGTGATTATTATTCATTTAAGTTTTTTTCCCCTTTTCTGATTGGTGGAAAGCCATCAAATAATTATTGCACCATTGCCAAGGAATAACCTAATTACTGCATCATTGCCATTGGATAATTTGGATAACACAGTAAACATGACTTTACTTTGAAAATATTTTAACAACTGTCAAATAATACCACATTATGCTAGTGGATCCAAAGTTTTTGCCTCCTGTGTGCATAACGCTATATGCACATTTGACTTTATGTATTGCACTGTAAAATAGTCCTTTAGATGGTTTTGCTTATCTTTGAAACATGCAAAATTGGGTTATCTACTTTTTTAATAAATAAAAGACAATTTAAAAATAATAAAAATGTTTTAATTGGGTGACATGGTGGAATAGTGGTTAGCACGTCTTCCTCACAATGTGGGGTGTTATTTTCAAAATGTCATCAGATTGATCTTGTGTGCGCATAAAGTAAAAATATACATGAAAGCAATTAGATTGGTATATAGCATAGGTCATATGGGCTTAAAAACCCATATGGACGGAGACTTTGAAGAAACAACAGACAGCGTTTAGAGCAGAATTATGGTGAAAATCATTATCTTGAAAATGGTTATACCTACACTTATACAATTGGGCTTAAAAGAAACGGAAACCACATGTTTATATTCAACTTATGTCTAATTATAACCAATTACAAGTTATTGCTGAAAAAATAATTTTCAATTCTTCAATATCTTATAATTTTATTAGAATAAATATTACTATCCTATAATAAAATCACACATAATTAATTCATGACGCAACACAGAAACTATCTATTCTCTATCTAAAAGTATGATATTGAAAATATCTTCGTATTTTACTTACATGCTTCATAGTTCAAAGCACTTACATTCAATTAAAAAATTAAAATGTCATCGAAATACATGACTCATTGTGAAATCAGTCAAAGTAACTTTCAGTACTACCTTCCTTTGAGATTATTTTGGTTGGAATTATCAAAATTCAAAACATGGCTTAAAAGTAATGCTTTTGGATTGAAAATTATGATAATTAAATTCTAACACAATTACCTGTTAATTTGTACTTGTATATCATGAATGACCATTATCAAATCACATTCAAAGTTCCTACATGGCCTCTGCGAGAACCGCTACTGCAGCATCAAAGTCTGCCCAGGTAACGCTGGCATTGCTTGAGGCATTATCGAGATACACCTTGAGGTACTTGTCCAGTTTTTGAAGATACTGATTTTTTAGGAATTTTCTTTCATCGCGTCATTTTGGGTACCTTTAAATGCCCCGTCCATATGGGTTTTCGGCTTGTATTTACAAATGCAGGCCATAGTATTGCTAGAAAAGGTCCAGGTAACACAAAATGGTACACACAAGAGGAATCTGGAATTATCAACCCAGTTTGTACTCTGAACAACTCACCAAACCATTACAGGGCTAATACACACACAACCATTCACACCTAGGGGCAATTGGGAATGTCCTATTACCCTAATGTGCATGTTTTTGGACTGTGGGAGTGTGACGGACTGACGCAAGCTTCCGAAATGTTCGGAATACCAGGTCAAGCAAAGAAGTGGCTTTAGCGATCTATCGTAAATGAGTATTGAGCCAGTAGATATAACACAAAGAGATAAATTAATGTGGAGAGTAGGAGATTGTGAAGATCGCTCGTGGTGATTTAGGTATCCAGTCTTTGGCGTAGTCTCATCAGCAAGCTAGTTGGTTCAACCTCTGGTCAGCAAGCTCAAGAGAGTGGTCCTCTCACTTATATAGCCAATATAAAACTCTTTGTGAGATCATCAACATACAGCAAAGGAACTACTTTCAGTGTTCGACCACCTTCTTGCGTTGGGGCAGAAGTTCTAATCACTATGCGACAGGATTTTCATATACTCTTCTTAAGAACAATAGTGTCATCTTTTCCTGGTGGGAAACTGTGTTACTGTTAGTTTATAGAAACACTGAAAGTAGTTCCTTACATGAGACCCTGAGGATCACAGTCCCCAGTTTATAGCACATTATTAGGATCTTGATTCAGTTAGTGTTAATCGCGCAGAATTGACATCAGCCCATTTGTGTTAGTTAAGGAGCAGCTGCAGTTGGCCAACTCCAACTCAACCGCAGTGAGAACAGCTGAAAAGCCAGTCTGAGGTGCGTGTGAAAGGACCACAAGGCTAACATGGTCTCTGACACGGAGAAATCACACCGAGCCTCAATGGCACCGTCTGCCAAATACCATTACGCTTTAGTAATGACCTGCTGCCGGCAAGACACAGCTAATTACCACATGCTTTTCCGCTCTCCATCCAGACGGCTAGGCAGAACAGAGCAGATTTGCCATATCCACCATCTCACATTATGACCCACTGTCATGGATAGTTTGGCATTATTTAAAAATGTCTCAGAGCATGAATGTGTTTTTTCCTTTTTTTTTTTATTCTGTAGACCCAAGGTACTTTGATATTTGTTCATTATTTGTACTTTGTCTTGTCCTTGAGACACAGTCCCTCATCTCAGATCAGCTGAGATGACCCCTGACCTCCATGGGTGAAAGTATGACTCAAGTATTAATAGAGACAGAGAATTTTATAGGACAGACTGATTGGATTGCGGTTTGGGATAGTCTATAGCATGGTCTTATCTCAAGCATTGAGCAGCATCAGTCATTTTCAAAAAATTATTCATCACATTCTTACTGGAAACAGATAAAAGACAAGTTATTATTGAGTTCTTAATGAGTTCATTATGGTGATAATGAGGAGTATTCAGCTGCTATTTCACCAGTTGAGATATGTTTGTATGTAATAATGGTTTGCATTGATGATTTCATTGGCTTTTCATTTTTTATTTTTTCAGCTTCCTCATGCTTCTCTTCTGTAGGGAAATGAAAATGACAATGAATCTCTTTTCCTTTCGTTTCCTTTCCTCTCCTATTTTTTGTATTGTTTTATTTTATATTGTATTTTAATATTCAACTGTTTATTTTCTGTCCTTTTTCATTTTAATTTACTTTGCATTCTCTCATCCCCCTGCCCATTCCTTCTCTTCTGTCCCATGCCTTTATATTTATTTTTACTTTTTTTTCTTTTCTTGAATTATTTTCTGTTTCTTTTCATTCCTCTACTTCCCTCTACTTCTTTGTCTTTTCTTTCATCCTTTCTTTTTTCCTTCCTTTCTCTTTCCTTCTCAATTTCTTTACTTTACTTTCTTTCTTTATTTCTTCTTGCTTCGTCAGTGACATACTCATTTGACAAAACACTTAATCCTATTAAGGTCACGGGGAGACTTGAGCCTATCTCAGCCGACTCTGGGCCAAGGCAGGATACACCCTGGACTGGTCTTTCTTTCTTTCTTTTCCTATTTTTTATAACAATGTATTATGCTTATTATCCTCATATCTGCTACAAGAGCCACACAAAACTGCAAGTCTCACTTGTTTATTAAATAAATAAACAGAAACATTTTTTGTCCTTGATTCATTCTATTTCCCATAATCATGTTCTTTCCTCAAGTCTTTGTCTTTTTGTTTTTTTTTTTCAACTTCCCATAACAAACAATTTGATGTGGCAGTTACCGATAGCCATTACATAGCGTCGAGCAATCAAAGTGAATGTGGTCTATATTGCAGCTCTCTCCTGGGGACTGTTTACTGAGGGGTAAAAAGGTCATGTGTAGACAGAGGATGATCTTTATCTGGCATTGGTAATATAAACTCTATTTGCACCTCCACATGCTTTCCAATGCACATCGTGATGGACCATTTATGATGGAAACTACTCATTAAAATGCGTCTGAGATTTTTGCCACCAGGGAATATCGGTGCATTAGGTGCCCATAGCACTTTCTGAGAGCCTCATGTGCCACATGCCCTGTCCCAGGATTATGGGTGACAAATGGGTGACGGCTTGTCATTCTGAGTGGTGGTGCCACATTTCTGTCACCTGGCAACCTGTTTTTAGAGCTAGTGAAGGGATGTGGGAGGTGATGGGTGAGGCAGGTGGCTGAGGTGCCTGAACTGTGGAGGATCTCTATTACTGCTGAGATGCTGATTGGACTGCACAGTGATCGACCCTGGATGAGGGATGTCAAGGTCATCTGACTATGTTGTTAGCAATTTGAAATCAAAGCTGCTTTGAGAGGAGAAGCTGCTCTAGCATTTGTGATTGAAAAGGTGTGATCTTTTTGTAGAGGAGTATTATCCTGGTCGACATGTGTTCGCAAGGAGGTTATATGCATCACACCACGGGCAGAGAGAGAGGTGCAACATTTGGAGCTCTATTATTTTATATATAGAGCCTGAGTCTGCTGACAGAGTGTACATGCAGTTGTTAAGCTAGTTTCTTGAGAAATAAATCTGAACAAATTTTTTGAAAGCATCACTTACCCAGCAGTGCACACCAGGAAATGGAGAAAGCACATATAAAGACTATTTTAAAAGTCTTTTCTTCCTTTTTTTGAAATAAACTTTAGCACTAGCATGAAGGATGTATTGAATGGCTGAAAGAGCCTTATATGTGACCCATCACCACAAAATGAGTCTTAATGCACCATACTGATTTTATTTACTGAACTGATTTTTTACTTGAACTTTCTCGAGTAAATTTGTTAACCTTGAGGTAAATTTTTAGTCATGTTTTTTTTTGTAAAATTCTTTTAGAAAGACAGGAGCATTTTTTTGTTTTTACCTGCTTAACATGTTTGAACTACTTCCTGTAGGTATCATCAGAAGCATCACATGGTGTTCTTGTGACGTGTCTTATAGGCTGCTTAGGTTGTTTTTTTTCTCTTCTTTTTCCTTCTTACAGTAGGGAATGCTTATGCCCCCTAATGTCTGTGGCCTTATCTAGGACCACATCCCAGGTGTGGGACAGGATGTACGCTCCTTCATCCCGGTTCATAATCCTTGGTGCCCATTTTCTAATATCAATGGTCTCCTTGATCCAGCAGTGGTATTTGTTACTTTTAGCATGAATGACCCTGGCATTTTCCCTGTCCATGATATGGTTCTCTCTCCTGCAATGATCAGATATGGCTGATTTTAGGTTTTCCTGCACGGCTTGTTCTTTTATTGTTCTTGTTTGTCTCTTTGATGTTTGCTTTTCACATTCTTTTTGATTTTCTCCTTTTCTTATTCCAAATGGACGTATTCATATCATGGACTGGGAAAACGCCAGGGTCATTCATGCTGAAAGTAACAAATACCACCGCTGAATCAATTCCAAATAAAATGGAATTGGCCACAGCGTCTTTCTGAAACCATTTGCTTACTCCTCTGCTTGAGTGTCAGTGACCCCTGCAATGCTCATAATCATATTAAACATTGCTATCTTTTTTTATTTTTTTTGAAATAGTATGCCTTGATTTCAGACTTTCCAGATCCTTCCAACCTTCCTTATCCTCTACCTTTACAGCTGAAGTGTTCTTGAGCAAGGCACCTAATTCTCAGCTGCACTTTGGTGCCGCAATGTGGCTACCCACTGCTTCCAGTGTGTGTATGCTCACTGTTTACATGTGTGTGTGTGTTTTATCTATTTTTATCTATTTCACTTTCAAAATAAAGAGATTTAAACTGTTGTACTCATCACTATGCTCGTATGGATACAAAAAAAATTTTACATTACACTGTGCATTATAAATAACTTGACATTGTACATTTTTGTTACATTCCTTGTTTCTTTTTTTGTTTCCATTGTGAACCTGTTGGAACACACAATATAACAATAAGCTTAAATAACAGTTGAGGATGAGTGTGATGAGTAAGTGCTACAATACTGCCTTTACAACTGTGTTGCTAAAAGACTATTAAAAATTTAAAAAGGTGTATTTTTATTAAAGTTTTAATTTGTTTGTAGAGCATTTGTGTGTGTGTGAGAGAGAGAGAGAGAGAGAGAGAGAGAGAGAGAAATATCCAGGTATTTATCATGTTGTGTAGATTTGTTTACACTGTCACATTTGGACACTTATTTTCCTTATGGGGACAAAACACAAGTCCCCATAATGTAAATCACTCAATTTTAAGAAGAGGAAATGTTTTAAGCTCAGGGTAAGGTTAAGGTTAAGAGTCAGGGTTAGGTAAGTAGTGGTTATGGTTAGGGCTAGGCTAAGTCTCCAGGGCATGAATGTAAGTGTGTGTATTGTCCTTGGAAGTTATGGATACTAGTGTGTGTGTGTGTGTGTGTGTGTGTGTGTGTGTGTGTGTGTGTGTGTGTGTGTGTGTGTGTGTGTGTGT
>JAOUQZ010000010.1:7573886-7585452 GCA_028564935.1 Neosilurus hyrtlii | reverse complement strand
CACACACACACACACACACACACACACACACACACACACACACACACACACACACACACACACACACACAAACAAGTCATTCATGCTTACATCTGAATTCATTTCCATTTCATGTATTAACCTCCATCATGAATATGCATGAGAAATTTAATCTTTAGAAGTCACATGTTGTAAATATCATCTCTCAAATTGTCAGGGTACAAGCAAACCAAATAAAATAATCAGCACATGCAAATAGAGACGGAGCAGCATCTTAGACCTTGGAAAAATCTTTTTGAAGCATGTTTTTTATTTGAACTTGAGCAGGATGTTGGCTCTGTGTGATGTGAAAAGGCAAGCTGCTGACTGACTGCTGTGTTTCTAACAGCACTTTAAAACCGTCTGAGAGTCGACTGAACCTCAACCAGCAGCTGTAGGATAGTTGTGTTTATGAAATGTTTCTTAGGGTTGGTGAGGAAATTAAAAAAAGGATGTTTAGAAAGGAAAAATGTGACTCATTCACAGAGAGCTGAAATTAAGAAGGCAAAAAATGAATACTGTTTATCATTTTGTGCAGGTATGTAAATATGGTGTCCTCGAGAATTATCACTACCCTACATGTAAATGAGTGAAAAACCGTCCATTATGTATACCACTAATTTATCAGGGCTGATATTGAAGCTGGAGCCAATCTCAACCGACTTTGGGCATTACCCTGAAAATGCCACCAGTCTATCACAGGGCTAACAGAAACCCAAACAACCATTTACACACTCATTCACACCTGGGGAAATTTAGAGTAGTTAGGTGACCTAATCTGTTATGTGTTTGGACTGTGGGAGGAAACCAAAGTACCCTAAAGAAATCCATACATGCACAGGGAGGACATATAAACTCCAAACATAAATGCCCCGGTAGTGTGTGAGATCCAAGCCCAAAAGCTTCTTTCCATGAGGCGACAGTGCATGTCTCTGTTTACCAGTCATTGTGCCAACATTAAAAGTCACCTTCTCTGACCTGAGCATGCTTAATCTTTCTCTCTGTCTCCGGATGTGTCTTCTTCTGTTCTTCTTCTTCTTCTTCTTCTTCTTCTTCGTCTTCTTCGTCTTCTTCTTCTTCTTGGCCCAACAGAAACCCAATTTCCACCAGTACCCTGCTGGCCAACAGTACTGGTGGCGAATCCTGATTAAACATTCTTTTTTAAATCGGCATATTTGCACAGGTTGGCACAGGTTTTATGCTGGAAACCCTCCCCATTTTCTCAGGCTTGGGACCAACACTAAGAGCACACTGGATTGTGTGACCCTCATGGCTGGGTTCCCTAGGTGAAAATTGATAGTTGAAACTAATGAGACTTACAAATTGGTATTTTGAACTCAAATAGATGTTTAGAAAGTTTCAAACCCAAAGGGTTTATTTGTACATAGGCTTTTTAACAAAACACTGCTTTTAAAATGATTGGCAGATTTCCAGTAAATAATTCATAATACCTGTCCTGGAGAGATATCAGCAATAGGTCACATTCTGTGAACATTCTAAGCTTCTTTATTTTCTTTGTTAGATGAAAAAAGGTCTTTTTACTTTAATTCAGACTACGGGTCTCAGAAGGGATAAAATCTGGATTCTAAAGTGGACATTGAACCTCCTGGCAGAGGCAACCAAGTTTTGAGTTAAAATTTCCACAAACACACATAGGTGTGTTGCAATATGCACAAAAGCCACTGACCCACAAACCACAAAACAGACCCAAAGCATCAGTAATCCACCTCCTTATTTTACAGAGTCTCTCCAGGGCTTTTCATTGCATGCAATCCCATTTTGAAGGACAGTGTGTCAAGGTCAGATTCCTGGCAAATATACAAACAAGTTAGATATGAAGCATATATGTCTGAACTGTTTACAATTATGTATTTAGTGCTTATATTATTTTTATGTTTAATTAATCTACATTTTTAAGAATGAACACCCATCCATCCATTTTGTAAGCCGCTAATTAGGGTCGCAGGGAAGCCTTCGCCCATCTCAGCCAACTCTGGGTGAAGCGTGCCAGGCCATTGCAGGGCCAACACACATACAGCCATCACACTCATTCTCACACCTAGGGGCAAATTGGAATCTCCAGTCATTTATGATACTGTGCATACTCTGTGTGCAAACTCCACACAATAACATATATATATATATATATATATATATGGCCTTTCGTTATTTGTTTGTTTGTTTATTGTTGTTGTTGTTTAATTATTTGTTTATTTTTTTTATCTGTCTTACATAATAGGGCAGCAAAGTGTTGAGGTGGCTAACAAATTATTCATGACAGCAAAAGAGTTCAAACCTGCTGGTTAAGGGGGGGTTTCTGTGTGGCGTTTGCCTATATTCTCCCCATGTCTGTGTCAGTTTCCCTTCGGTGCTCCTGTTTTCTCCAGCAGTCCAAAGACATGTAATTGGGTCAAATGGCTACTCTAAATTATTCTGAAAATAATGAAATTTATTGAAATAATTGTTATTTAGGGTGTTAGTGATTTTAGCATAAATACTCTGTAATGGAGAGAAAATGTTATTAATGCAATTAACATCAAATCAAACTAAAACAAAATGTTATCTAGATGCTGCGTACAGGAATGAACTGATTGAGATGTTCTCCTCTCTCTTTCTCTCACTCTCTCTCTCTCTCTCCTCTCTCTCTCCCTGTCTGTCTCTCCTCAGTCTCATCGCTTCCAGAAGGTACTACTTTGAGATTCTGCACAAGCAGGATGACAAGGGTTCTGATCATGTGGAGGTTGGGGTGAGTCACAGTGCCTGAACTATACTGTGTCACAGAGCAACACTTATTTGTGGAAACCCTTCAAGTCTCAATATAATCCTGTTGGTTTATGGAGGTGTGCTCTTCAATGAAAAACAGTATGGGGCTTCTGGGTTGACTGTAATATTTTAGTAATTTATCTCCTGGTGAATTTGGTCCATCAGCTCTCACCCTTTTTAGTGATGCCATGAGTGTATACACTGATCAGCCATAACATTACCACCACCTGACTGGTGTGCAGTTAGGTAGCACATACACTGCAATGCAGTGTGTGTTCTGCTACCTTTCTATCATAGCCAACAGTTTCAGCAGATTGTGATACAGTAGCTCTTCTGTAGGATCAGACCAGATGTACTAGCTTTCACATCAGTAAGGCTTGGGCACCCATGACTCTGGTTGTCTTCCTGTGACCACCTTTTCATAGTCATCTACTGCTGCATACCAGGAACACCCCACTAGACCTGCCATTTCATCTTTATAGTTGGATATTGAAGATACAGATTTTAGTTTGTGAGAAAAAGTTGGTGTAGATCCAAAATATGGAGCTGTAGAAGCATCACAGCCGGATGATTGAAGCAATTTCAAGGTCGATATTTTCAGAAGTGCCACATTCATTCTCAAGGCCTCCACTTTCACATTTATGATACTCACAGCCGCTCTTCTCCTAGATCTGTATCTAACATCCTGGAATCAAATTTCCAGTTGTTTCTATCTACATGAAACGAGAAGTGGAAGTGAGCCGATTGGCATTTGCAAGCAGAGGCACTTGCCGACTGGCGCCTCTGAGAAAATATTAATGAAAGCGTGAAACCTGAGTAACAAATCACAGAGTGTGTGACCTGTGCAGGTTCTCGTTCCCCACTGCATCAGGATTTAGATCCTCTTGCCAAGCAGATTTACTGTGAGTCTATTCGCCGTCGTGCTCGTGCATGTAGGTGATAAAGCAGAAAGATTCAGGGGTTCGTTTACAACGAGAAAAAAGACGGTGTATAATAATGCCAAATGTCTGGGCTGCTCCAGTGTGATGAATCTGAGCAGCCGTGCTCTATCAGAGACACAGGAAGATTCTGCAACATCGTCCTCCAATTGATTTTTTTCCTCCCTCTGTAGGAGAGAAGACCGAGTGAATTTGGACAAGTAAATGGAAATAGAAAATCACTCCATTTATCCTTTGGATGCAGCAATTGTTGAGAATCACTTTGCTAGAGAGGACAGGGAGAAATGTGTGAATAAGTCGAGACGTGTTTGGGTCTGGGGATATTACTGTGAAAATGAGCACAGTTCTGTAGGAAGTGAGACAGTGTTGTATTGTATGTTTGCACCAGGAGTAAAAGTGTCTGACATCGCATTTACACCCGCTCATTTCACATGTCTTTTATAGGGACTTTTTGCTAATTCTGTTGTGAACACATGCATTCGCACTCACAGTCAGATTAGTCTCACTGAAACCAGATTGAACAGGTTAAAACTTTCCATTTTAATAATTAATGGAATATTTGAGTTAATCAGATATTATATTTTAGACATTTTTATTGCTATTTAGTATTGTTGATTAATGTCATGTCGTGTGTAGGAGGCAAACACGTGAAGGCAACATGCAGTTAAAGGGGGTTTTAATGACTGGTCACCAAATGTAAAAAAATCTGTTGATTCATTTGTGTTTTATATAAGACTTGGGTGCCAACATCGACAATATTTTTATTAACAAAATGAGTTTTTCCCTATAAGGAAAAGTCGAAAGTAGTTAACGGGAGGGTGGGAGGGTAGTGTCACATAGGGCACCATGCATGTACAATGCACAATTCCGTAAAGGAAGTCTGCACAGGTACTTTTGTGTGAGAGGTGCATGCTGTGGTCGACTAAGGTGTCATTTGACATGTTTAGTGTTCGTGCCAAATCAAGATGCAAAACAGATCTTACACAGAACAAGATATAACAAGAATGTAACGCCAATATAAACAAGATATAATGCCTGTTAAGTTAGACACAGACACAGTAAACAGTACTTTACGCTCAGTCCAACTTTGTAAGTCCTTAAATATCCTGCCTAAATCCGTCTCAGCTGTGTGGTGTTCCATCGCTGCTGTGAGCCTGGAAGTAGCAACTCGCACCACAGGACGAGGTGACCCGCGGTTGGGAAAGTGCAGTGCAAGGACCAAGGGGCAGATGTGACAGTTATTAGGATTTATTTATTTATTTATTTTGCATTGCTAAATATTATTAAAATGTATGTAGCGTATTTTTATTTTATAGGAAAATTTAATCAGGAAACCAATGTTATGAATAAAAATGATTAGTGAATTTGTTGAGTCATTGCATGCCTATTCCTTACTAAGGTTTATTCATCCATGGGAGTTCATGTGTGCAACCTTATGGAATAATGCGGCATCTGTGAGATTCCAAGAGCTTTTCGTACACTAGTTAAAGTCCCTATTTTTTTTCTGTTTTTTTCCGTCATGTTTATCACCTCTTTCATTGCCTGAGTGCCTTTGTTTTAGCTGATGGCTTCATTATTAAGGAGCAGAAACAGCAGACACTCCCTCGCAGCCGCTCCTCGTTTCATATGCAAGACTGAATTCACATAGTCTATGTCTGTATTTTTATTAATGTGTGTTTGTGTCTACTCTGTTTACTCATTTATTTACCCATCTGTTTATCTGCTAATAAGCCTCAGTTGGCATTGGGAGGTAAGCTCTTCGGACATGATCCTCGCTTGCAGAGATTTGCGGGCAGCTCTTGAGGAAATCATCAGCAATGTGAGGGAAATCACATTGGATGCCAAAAATAACAGGTCTTAACAAGTCCAACAGCAAGGACAATGAAATGATAATGGGCATAAATGAAGAACACTATTGATAGAAATTAAATAAAAAACTTCCAATAATGAAACTGCGTACAGGAATCTCAAATACTTAAACCCAGGAATCATTAATCAAATGCATGAGAAAACCCCAAAAATAGAATCTAAATGCCATTTCATTACACTTTTCCAGCTCCATTTTAATATCAGGAGGAAAATTCTGTGCCTCTTTGTGTGCTTTTCTTCTTGTTAGAGAAGGTCTCCCATGGCAACACATCACTGTTTGGTATTCTCTGATTGGTGGGTCTGAAGTCAAGAGCTGAGAAAAAACACATACTCTGCGTCGGGAGTGTGCAAGTGAGCAGGACTCAAAGAGACGTGTCATGAAGCTGACACTGGTATTGAACATGACTAGTTTAGGTTCAGTCCACTGAAATAGTGTTTAGTCAGACATGATTGGTACTAGAGAGTGAAAGCCAGCCACCTGTAGAAGTGGAAAAGATTGTATTAATATCAAATTTCATCTTTTTGTCCTTATCATTAGGTTTCATTAAATATTTGAGAATTTGGTATAGAATCAGCTTCAACTCATGTTTATAATGAATTTTTGAAAGGTGTAATTGGTTTTTGGTGACATTGGAAAGGTTTGCGACAGAGAGTGACAAAGCATGCTGAGGATTTTGTGGCACTGGAGGCAAGAAAAAGCAGAATGCTGTTCTTGTGGAGGAGTGCATTGTCTTGTGATTTGCCCTTGACAGAGAGACGGGATGCGTCTGACGAGAGTAACCCTATCACGCTGTCACAAATCTATGCCGTCAGATAGAAAAATAATGAAATACAACAGGCTGCCATTGCCACTGTGTTCCTCTTTTGCTAGCTTTTATTCTTTTACACTTCCTATTGATTTTTGCCCTTTTCTGAGACCAATAGCTCGTCACTGTATATCTCTTACAGACCGACTGTCGGCATAGATCCAGAGATTTAGCACAAATACCACAACCCCAGAGGATTCACCTCCTACATTGACAGAGATGCTGAAATCTATAATAGATAAAAGGCTTTTAAGTGCTAATGAGTTTCATCAAACTCCACTCCACTAATGTCTAAAGCTGTTTAACATGACTATGGAGGAAATGCATATGTTTATATGAGAGTCAATGTGACAGAACCCTACACTTTATATTAGTGTGATTCATCTGTTTTTAATATATATAATATGTCTGTAATCGGAAGCTAATTAAGATGTTTGTTGTGACCTGATTCAGATATGCTAGAGTAGGAGCACTAAAATGTTCCTGACAGAGGGCTTCAGTACTGTAGCAGGGTTTTTTTTGTACATTCTTATAAACTTGTCTGCGAGCACTTGTCTCTGCAATTGTTTTGCTGCTATGACTTTAGTAAGACCAAAATAGGCCTGATGTAAAATCTTAGAAAATACAGTATATATAACATCAGACCACCCTGTGAACTCCAGATCCTGTCTGGGCCTGGTTAATTCTTGGATGTAAGATTCCGTGGGAATACCAGGTGCTCTGCTAGAAGCAACAAGCGAAGGCAAAGGCAGACCATCCTTGAGGTATGGGACCCAGAGTCGACATGAGCACCTGGTTTAACAGGCATGGCACATGAAGAAGAAGAAGATAAGGAGAAAATATGAAGTTGTTGCTGCCAGACATGGTGGACTGTGTATTTGAGAAGCTGATGATCTCCTGGGGCTTTAACACATAGCAGTCTCTAGAGTGTATGCAGAATGTTGTGAGGAAAAAAAATCTTGTAAGTGGCAGCCCTGCAGGAAGGTTCTGCACTGACTCAAATATCTACTTCTGTACTGTACAACTGTGCTGAGCAGAAAATCGAGCATTTTATGTTCATGGGCTACAACAGTATAAAAACAAATTGGCTTCCCTCCTCTCAGTCAGTCGCAGAAGACCGAGCCTACTGTGGGCTCAGGCTCACCAGACAGTTGGAGAATGGAAAAGACCAGACGATGGAGAATTGCTGATCTCTCGATGGTTTTTTACACCATCCAGTGTAAACTTTGGAGAGTGTTGTGTGTGAACATCCCACACTCTGAAATACTGAGACTCGCCCATCTGGTACTAACAACCGTGCCATGATAAAAGTCAGAGAGACTCATTCTGATGCTTGATGGGAATTTTAAGTGAGGCTCTTGAGCTGTATTCTCATGATTTTATGCATTACTCTGCCGTCACTTTCACAAACGAGTGTCAAACTGTACAAAGTTCATTCAAAAGTGATACGATTGTCAGAAAAAAAAAATCTTGACTGTGATATTCGGTTGAAGTCTGACTGCCATACGTATGTTACATGTCATACGTACACTCAACCTTACACTGTCGTAAAAATGTTGTACAATTTATGTGGGTTTAATGTGGGTTTATCTTAGGGCAATCATAGGACTACTGAAAAGAAAAAAGTTTGATCCTGTGCACATCAGATGACCCAAATAGTATGAAATTCATATGTTTATCGTGCCATGGGGCGGCACAGTGGTTAACATGTGCGTATCACAGCAAGAAAGTCCTGGGTTCAAGTCCTAGGCTTGGGCATTTCTGTGTGGAGTTTGCATGTTGTCCCTCGCGTGGGTTTCCTCCAGGTACTCCGGTTTCCTCCCACAGTCCAAAGACATGCACGTTTGGCTACTTGGATGTTACCAATTGCCCCAGGTGTGATTATGGATGGTTGTGTGTCTTGGCCCTGGACTGTTCTGGCAAGCTGTTGAGGATGTACCCCGCCTTCACCTACTGTTGGTTCAGATAGGCTTCAGCCTCCTCAGGACCCTAGTGGGATTAAGCGGTTTGGCATTATGAGCGAGATAAGAATCATGTCTAGGCCATAGGACATTGTTGGGCATCGCACAATCTAGCAAATGGATCTGACATGAACAGCTATCTGTGAAATGGAAATTTCAACGGCATTTTTCATCACATATAAGTTTTTTGTTTTTTTGCACAGTTTTACATGACACACCAGCACTGTTCAAAGAATTTTCCTTTTTTTCTCGTGGACCTGTTGAATATCTGTTGTTCTATGTATGTGACAGTTAGTGCAACTACAGACATATAAAAATATTAATGTTAGAATATTACTAGCGAGAGTTATAAATTATGAATGTTTTAGAAATGTGTGCTATTTTCTTTGCATCTACAAGCTTCATCAAATCTCCTACTGAAGTCTGGCTATTTTTTTTCTTTCTTTCATTCTTACAGGTCGTATATTTGATTCCTGACTCACTTTTTGTGTGTGCTGGAATCAGTATTTGCAAACATTTAATATATTTTTTTTTGTTTTATACCCTTCTCCAGTTCTGTTAAAGGTCACTGCCTTCTATTAAAAGTCTTTGGGTTAGCTTTTTTATTCCACTGACTTTTAACTTCACACAGCTGCTTGAGTGCTTGAGCCTGATTCAACATTTTTTGCCTTAGGTATGATAAGATGTGTTGACTGTTTTAAGTTATGAGATGCTTCACTGAGCTGCATACTGTAATTTACACACAATTTAAAAAGCCTTTTTTCACCCTTGGCAGTTTTATTTCTTCACATGTTAATTATGTTAAATATATATTTTTTATTCAGTCATTTTAGTTGTAGCAGGTACTATTAAAGAACTACTGAAATGTAATTAAATTAATATTATAATAATAATAATAATAATAGTAGTAGAGGTAGTAGTAGTAGTAGTAGTTCGATGGTCTGGCGAGCTGTCCACGATGTATTCTGTTCTTGCCCAGAGACGGCTGAGATGGGCGCCAGCCTCTCTGTGACTCTATTTAGGATTGAGCGATTCAGGAAATGAATGAATGAATGATAGTAGTAGTAGTAATATAGGAGGCATGAGTAGTTAGAATGTTTGCCTCACAGCTAAAAGATCCTGAGTTCGAGTTCCAGGCTCAGCGAGTGTGTGGAGCTTGCCTGTGCTTCCCGTGCTCTGGATACTGCGGTTTCTTCCCACAGTCCAAAGACATGCACATTAGACTAATTGGCTGTTCCAACTATCCTGCTTTCATACAGAGCCTCCCCACGACCCTAGTAGGATTAAGCAGTTTGGCAAATTAATATATATAATGATTTATATATATGTGTGTATATATTATTATATAAGTATATGAATGGGTCCAAAAAAAATGGGCCAAACTTTAATGCTCAATAATTCTGAAACCCTTAGCCATGATCTTAAATATAGTCCTGCCTAATGTCACTTAGACAAGTGGTCAAACGGTTCACAATTTTGTTTACAAAAAGCGCACAGACATTTTTTCCAGGATCCAACTGAACCCAGAATCTCATCAAGCGAACATCTGGAGGGTGTGGCTCCTGAATTTTTTAAAAAAGACGAGTGGCCACCACAGAGTCCAGATTGTAACCCTATGTGAACCATATGAACTTATCAATTTTAGAATTCGCTCAGTGAAAAAGTCTATGAAGGGTGAACGGAAAAATTCAGTGAGGAGGAATTGAATGCCAGAATAAATGCAAGCTAGCAAAAGATCACCACTGATGAGGTTCGGAGTTCAACTGGTTTCTGGAGAAAATGTTGATGTGCTGTTTGTAAGGAAAATGGTGGACCGATTGACCACCTGTTTAAGTGACATGAGGTAGGACTATATTTCGGTATTGTAATTTTGAAGATTCAATTTTGACTTTGGATTTTAGAATTATTAAACGTTAAAGTTTGGCCAATTTTTTTTTTGGCACACCTTAAATATATTATATATATAATATATATTATATATATTTATATATAATATAAATATATATATATGTGTGTGTGTGTGTGTGTGTGTGTGTGTGTGTGTGTGTGTTTTCTGACCTGTTGCTTTTATTATTAGTAGTATTCTTTATATAGGGGTTCTTTACTATACCCACTGTATATATTATTAATATATCAGTAACATAAATGATTTTTGGTCTCATTGCCTTGAAAATCAAAGTTAAAAATTCTGAAAGACAGAAGTAATTAGACAAATCATTTCAATCAATATTTGTGAGAATATTAATATGAGAATATTAATAAAGGTCTTTAATTCTAACCAAAGATTTTCTTCTTTTGAGCAAGCAGCTCACAGTGCCTCATGTCTTTCTGCTCTAGAGAAACAGTAATGATTGATGGTGTTGATAGTGTGTATTGAAGTGCCCTGCATGTACAGTGGTGTTCCAGCACACAGCAGCTCTGTCTCCATTCTACATCCTGCAGTCTGCCTTCAGGTTCACCTTCAGCTGTGTTCCTGTCGTAAAAAAACCCAACATTCACAATAAAACTGAGGAACGAACTGCAGGGAGATGAATCTGTGTAATGTAACAGAATATGGTTCATGTAAACATGTACGTGTATAATGTTTAGGCTTGTGTGTGTGTGCGTGTGTGTGTGTGTGTGTGTGTGTTTCATCTCAATTCTGATTGTGGTGGAAAATGCCTTGTCACCTCTCATTAATGGAGGGATAACAAGAAGCGACGTGGTAATTTCTAAATGTCTTTAAAAGACTTGTATCCTGTCAGTTGTAGGGTTGTCACAAAACAGTGTGTGCATGCGTGTGTGTGTGTGTGTGCGTGTGTGTGTGTGTGTGTGTGTGTGTGTGTGAGAGAGAGAGAGAGAGACACAAATGAAAGGTGACCTTGCATGCTAAGAGTAAGATGAATGAAGGATAATGTGGGTACTTTGTCCTCCTGTTATCCAGACTCATCTTTTTATCTTTTTAATTTGAAATGTCCCTTTTTAGGGGTTTTGTGTTCTCAACTATCTCTCTCTCTCTCTCTCTCCCTCTCTCCCTCTCTCTCTCTATCTATCTCTCTCTCTCCCCTCTTTCTCTCTCCATCTCTCTCTTTCTCTGTCTCTTTCTTTCTCTCTTACTCTCTCTCCCCCTCTCTTTTTCTCTCTCTTTCTCTCTCTCCCTCTTGTTCTCTCTCTCTCTCTCTCTCTCTCTCTCTCTCTCTCTCTCTCTCTCTCTCTCTCTCTCTCTCTCTCT
>JAOUQZ010000010.1:7541640-7573786 GCA_028564935.1 Neosilurus hyrtlii | reverse complement strand
ACACACACACACACACACACACACACACACACACACACACACACACACACACACACACACACACACACACTACACACATTCTTCCTTCACCTCTATCCACTGGATCAGCTGTCATACCGTCTCAGACACACAACTCCCTGTGACTTCTCACTGGATGTTACTTTTAGTTTTGTGCTAGCTGTGAAGTGCCTGGGGAAAGGGCACTACATGCTCTCAGGATTTCTCAAATATAACATTCCCATCTCATGCCGGGTTTGATTTGACAGAAGATGCCACAGTAGATGACTTAGCAAGCAGCAATTCTTCCATTAATGTAATCAGAGTGGAAAAAGTGGCAGTATCAAACAGTGCTGTTAAATGATCAGATCTGAGTGGTTAGAAGCCATTGATAGTACAGTAGTGCAGGCTGCAATTTAAATGTAAAAAAAATCTATTCCTGTTTTATTTATTTATTTATTTGTTTGTTTGTTTGTTTGGGGTTTTTTTTTTGTCTGCTGTAAGAGCTCAAAGAAAAAAGTGCTGTTATTGACACTGATAAGTAAGATTCATTGAAGGAGTCTCCGGTGTCAGCACTTTATCGGCATGGGTAAATCATAACATAGGATTGTGCTCTTTCTGGTCTCGTGCCAGCGCACTCTGTAGTGTTTATGATTTACTTACATGGGATGGGTTAGTAATGTCGATGGAAATATGACTTAAAGACTGCTAGCACTGTACTAAAGGCTTAATTTAGATACAAAGTGAACAAATTGCCAGTAATGTTTAATATTAAATAGTGTAAACAGTGCATGCAGTACAGGAAGCACATAGGTGACGGTTTCATCAGCTTATACAAACTGTTTAATGTAGCAAGTAAAATTATTAAAATTAAATCTGATCCATAGTTATGTCAATTGGATGCATTGGGAGGTGCAGTAGCAGACTAGGGTTACTGCTTCATATTTCCTCGGTCCCTGATATAATCCTGAGCCCAGGTAACTGTCCATGTGGAGATGTGGAGTTTCATTTAGTTGTTGGATTGGCTATGAAAAATTGTCTCTACATCATTCCCCCCACCCCATGTGTGCATGTTGCCTTGACTGGCCTTCAGTTCAGGGTGCATTCCTGGCTGTGCCCACTGTTCCTGGGATTGGCTGTGGAATCACTGTGACCAAGGTACAGCAGTTACAGAAATGGAGTGAGTGTTAATGATTGTGTGTGTGTGTGTGTGTGTGTTGGCCTGCGATGGTCTGGCGTTTTGACATTTAGGGTGTATCCTGCCTTCATCCAGTGTCGGCTAAGATAGGCTCCAGCCATCCCATGACCCTAGTAGGATTTTGCAGTTCATCAAACGTGTATGTGAGAGTGAGTGAAAAGGAGTGAGTGTACTTGTGTTGGGAGGTTTTCATGCCAGTTTTGTCTGTAAATGCAAACACCATTTCCCAGAACCCTTTGCTACAAGAACATTGGATCTGTCAAATAACCATTGTCTCTTCCTGGACTTCTAATTATATGCTTGTTAGTGTGCTACATCTGCACACCTTTGCTCATTGTGAAGTGTTTATAGTGATGCTAGTTCATCACTAACCAGTGGTGATGGCCCTTTATTATATTGTGTGCATTATTTAGTTTTTGATATTATCTAATTAAATTTTTGAGTTTTCTCTCTTTGTTAATCATCTGAACCTTGACATGTCTTTTATTTTAACCTAGTCTGCCTCTGTTTTTGTTTCTGTCTCTTTTTGTTTTTGGATAAGTATATGTTGCCATTAAACCAGCATTTTCATCCATTCATGACAGAGTTAAACCTTCAAAATGGTAACTTAGGGCAGCACGGCAATGGAGTGGTTAACAATTCCACCTCACAGCAACAGTTTGCATGTTCTCGCCATGCTTGTGTGGGTTTCCTCTGAGTACTCCAGTTTCCTCCCATAGTCCTAAGACCTGGATATTAGGCTAATTATATATTTTTCGATTACCCTGGGTGTGAGTGGGAATGTGAATGGCTGTATGTTTGTGTTGTCCTGCAGTGGTTTGTCAAGCTGTTCAGGGTGCCTTCATCTGGAGTCAGCTAGGATGGGCTCCAACCTACCTGTGAACCTAATAAAGGATAAAGTGGTTGGGAAATTAAATGAAATGAAGATGGTCAATTAAAAGTCACATGCAGCTACTACACCATGTGTGAGTTTTCTTGGAAGATTAAAAAGTGTAAAAAGTGGCACAGAGATAATATAAATGTAAACACAGACTACATTTGACTTTTTAATATTTGTGGATGGTCTTCATATTTAATTATACGATTTTATATTCTGAGAGCTTTTTGAGACATTATTAGCTTTCCCTGCTTACTTGAACAGTTCTGTCTTTTTGAGGTACTACTTTGACTCCAAAATTCTATCCTTAAGGGAGGTTTTTTGAATTTATTTTCATCTGGATAGAGATCTCTGATTTTACAAACAGATTTGGCAGTGGGAAAACGGTTTTGACAGCTGTTGCACTCAGTGTTTATCTGTTTTTATGTGTGTATCTGAACGGTGTTTAATTACACACTTCTGGCAATCAGGAAATGATAAATACGACAGACAGTAGAGTCTTTCTTTTTATCACTTCATCTGCATCTCCACTGTCTTCACTGGGGGCTCATTAGAAGGAAAAATTAAGTCAATCACAAAGAAGCATCTCAGAGGCTGAATAAGTCAGTTTTTAATTTATTCCCAACTAAAATTTGGGAGATTTGATGATTTGCAAGTTGACTTGCAATGTTTTGATGTTCATTCTGATTACTATTTTGAAGAATATTACATATGAACCTTCAAAATGTACATAGTTGGATTCTTGTTATCTTTTATTATGAACACATTAACATTTTTTTTTTTGATCACGATGAAGAAATGATTCTGTAAGAGTTTGGCAAATTTAATTCAACCTTACACTTTAATACAAGAAAAATGCTTGGCGAAACATTAGAAATGAACTAGCATGGCTGCATGTGATATCTGTTGATGTAGAAAAATAACCCTGTTCACCTGGAGTGTCTCTCCTTCAACATTACTTAAAGTTCCTTTGCTGAATTAACACCAGGCACTAAAACAGACATAACTTTTTTTATACCCAGATCTCATTAGGCTGTGTCTCAAGTGTCATTCATGTGGCTGCTATGGGAATGAATCTCACGACTGACTGCTGTGTATGAAATTGTTTCTTTTCTCGTGTTCCTGTGTAAATTCTTTTTTGGATCTCACCCTGGGAAACTTGATGAACTCACACTAGTCTCTAAATATTGTGAGAGTCTGAAATCATTCGAGTCATTCATTTTTCAACCTGCCTTGTGTTTATGCCTCAATTCCCACTGTGGTTTGATGGAGGTGGGAGAAAGGGATTGTGGGACATAGGTTGCTTAGCAACCCCTGCCAGCAGAAGCCCAAGTTTTCCTTTGCTTAACTGTTTCCTCTCCGGAAGTACATGGTAGCTTTTGAAACATGATAGAGATAGAAAAGCACAGGAATGCCTTCATACACCCGATTGTCCACCTTGACCATCATTTTATTATTCATCAGCTTTTATGTCCATTTCACAACCACACCACATTCCAGCTGCTTTTTGGTCCCTTAACGTGAATTAAAAGATGTCTGTGATTATCACTTAAAGCTATTCAGTGACCCTGAATCCCTCCAGATATGGGATGGGAGGCTCTCTCTTTATGCTAAATGGTGCTTTTAATCAAATAACTGTATCCGGAACCTATCTGCTGCAGTTTCCCCAGCGAACAATAGCTCTGATGGCTAACGTGAGTGTCGCTCTGAGTGTCCCTTCCTGGCACGGCACAATTTTCACTTCTGTTTAAACAAATGAGTGCCTTCAAATGATGTGCTTATGAGAGAGGCTTTCACCTACACAAATATCTAAATCTATCAGACATCATCACTCGGCTTGTACCACTGAGACAGAGAGAAAACCTCATCCTTCCTGTACAGGGAGCACCTGTGCTGTTTACTTTCAACATTTTAATTACTTTAGGTTTTTATCTTTGCAGTGTTCACTCTCAGTTTTATCTTTTCTGGTTTTCGAGTGTTTCTATATTCTTGGTGCTTTATTTTAGTTTTACTATCCATTTTAGTAACTTAATTCTGGAGACAAATTGAAATTATTTTTTTTTTGGTATATCTACTACAAAAAGCACTACATTCAAATAAACCTTATAACAAAATGATTTTATTTATTTCAGTATCTTATTTAATTACTAGTAAGATATAAATATAACATATAATTGTCTTATAATGTATTTATAAATATGAACTTTGGCATGCCGCATACAAACTGGGTCATGAAGTGTAGCATAAAGCTAATCTGCAAATTATGGCTACAACCTAGTTTTAACAACCTTCTTTAATCTTCTTAATGATCTGTTTTGTTTTGTTTTGTTTTGTTTTGTTTTGTTTTGTTTTGTTTTGTTTTGTTTTGTTCTTGCTTAGACAAGTCAGTATAATAACATAGCTTTTTGCTGCAGTTATGAATGAAAAGTAAATTTTAAATGATGGCTTAATAAAGAAGCGATTAAGAATTGGAGAAAAGTTAGATTAAGGGATTTAAGATAAATCTGTTTATCACACTGCAGTGTGTCCAGTGATTTGTTCACATTTCGAGAGACATCATGTTCACCAGGAGGACATTATTCCGTTCACTGTACACCATTCAGCAACAACACTACTAGGGTTGCGGGGAGGCTGGAGCTTATCTCAGCCAACTCTGGGTGATGGCTGGATTCACGTTGAACAGATCGCCAATCCATCGCAGTACCAACACACACAAAACCATTCGCACATAGGGACACCACTGAGTAGCCAGTTAGTATAATGTGCAGTTTTTCGACTGTGGGAGGAAACCAGAGTACCTGAGGTAAATCCACGCAAGTAACGCCCTCAGTGAACCTGGAACTCGAACCAAGCCCCTTCTTGCTTTGAGGCATACATTCTAACCATAGCCAAATCCTGGTAGGTGTAAGAATACCAAAGAACCCTGTGGAAACCCCTTCCATACAGACCAGCCGAAGGTTTGGATCAAACAAGGTTCCCTGAAGCCATGAAGCAGAAACGCTTCCCACTGTGCCACAGACTATTATGTGTTTAATAGTCTTCCCTATTATCAAAGATAAAGATAAATAGATCTTTATAGTCAACTGCTGCATGAACTATGAAAATCAGTTTAGCAGCTCTCTGTTTAGCAGCAATTATAAAAAGAAAAGTGCACTAAAGACAACTACACTAAGCTATATGTGTGCATATACCTACATACACGTATATATACATGCCTATATGCACACATATAGATACATATATCCTGTATATGCAAACACATATACATCTAACTACATATTCACACATATACACATATACACAGAAGGGGGCATGATATGTTAAAGGAGCATGGTATACACAGTATAGGAGGTAGTTTAGCATGTTGCTAAATTGTTATATGATATTCGAGACCTGCCCTAAACATGAGTATTGCACTTAGAAGAGTAATATTGCACTGTCCAGGAAGATGATCTGAATGATGGTTATTCAGTCAGTGTGTGTGTTGGTGTGGTGGTGGGGTTGCACGTTTAAAAGCTTGTGGGTAATATCTGTTCTTGAGTCTGCTTGTTTTTGTTTTTAGTGTCCCGTACCTTTTTCCGGATGGGAGAGGGGAGAAAATGGGGTGTCCAGGGTGTGTGGGGTCCCTGATATGTCCACTGGCTCTCCTCTGAAGTCTGCCAGTGTAAATGTCACTTGGGGGGGTCTCCTGTCCTCTGCAGTACAGCTGTTGAACCACACTGTACAGCAGTAGGTCAGGAGACTCTCGATGGTGGAGCAGTGAAAGTTTGTCAGTAGGGGTCGGGGTAGGCGTGCTTGTCGGAGCTTTTTGAGGAAGTACATCCTTCGTTGTGCCTTCCCCACCTGATGAGAGATGTTTGTGGTCCAGGTGAAGTCAGCAGAGATGTTGACTCCAAGAAACTTGAAGCACTCCACCCTCTCTAGAAGTACTATCAGAAAACAATTACTAGTAGGAAACAAGTTGTTTGCTGTCTGAATTGGTTATACACATTTAACCAAGTCAATTAGTCAACTCCCCTCAGTAGTGTTGGTATTCCAATCCATAGCTCTGCCAACGTCTGAGCTGAGCACGAGGATCCACCCCCTCAGTTGCACTGCTCACACTTGGTGAATAATAGTGAAAATGTATAGTGTTCCTAGTAAATTTCCTGTGGATTAACTGATGTGGGCTTTCCTATTAATTACACACTCCAATTAACCAGCAAAGAGTCAGATGTCCATAGAGAGCTAGGATGGAGGATGGATGTTTGGATGGATGAACGCTTGGTGGGACTGATGGATGCTTGTGAAAAAGTCCACACTCTTTCTGATTAAAATTTTAAAAGAAGCAGAGTTTATTCAGCTAACAACAGGTAATCGATCACTCTTTCACACCGCCGGTCGTTTAGGCGCGAATTATTAAATTAAATTGTGTACACGAGCCCTGGAAGCAAAGCACTCTGAAACTGAAATTTTACTAATCTGTCAGTTCCCACCAGCATGAAGCAGAAAACACTCACGCCTATTCGTGATTCACTCAGATGAACTGCGTTTGAAATCCCCTCTCAAGTGTCCCTAAGGACTGCACTGTGGCTGCTGTTCTAATGTAGTACTTCAGGGAAAACTGAATCTATCTATTCATCGATAATGAACTAAAACAGCATGCACTATTTCCCTCTTCGCCTCTGTCTCTGTATGAAAGATGAGAGCGGTTTGAAGATGAACAGTGTGGATCACATCCCTCAGTCGCTGGCCAGCCACGGTCGACTCCCTGTGGAGACGCAGACCAGCAGGCAGCACGGCGCCGACATGCTGAAACCGGACCCCCGTGACACTTTCTTCAGGAGTGAGCCTTAATCTGACCCTGTTTATCACTTTTCCTGTTCACTATGTTAATCCAGCACTGGACAGACCACATAAATTAGGTCTAACCATTTATATTGTCTTTATTTCTTTCTTTCTGTCTCTGCAGCACCAATGATGCACCCTTCTCGACTGGAGAACGTGCTTCCACCTTGCCTGTACTCACCCACGTATGTGGTTAAAGACTTCCCCATCGCACGCTACCAAGGCCTGCAGTTTGTGAGTTCCACATGTACACACACAGGCACATGGACTGATGAGAATTAGTGTTAAAAAAGGAAGGAATGTGTGTGGGTGTGTGTGTGTGTGTGTGTGTGTGTGTGTGTGTGTATGAGTGATGCAGTGGGAACAATGCTGCAGTGCTGGAGATATACAGATGGTTGCATAGTTTTAATGCTGGTGTCTGAGAAACAAAGGAGCCCTTTACATGTACCTGTTGCACTGATCACTGACATGCCTGAACAGATATTAAGCAGTGCTGCCCCCATCTGGTCAATATGCAGCAGTGCAGAAGAGATTGATGGCTATGAAATATAAGCATAGAAGTGATATAAAACCGTTAAGCTGGATTTTCCAATCTGATTAGTTAGAAGCTGTTGATGTTGACAGTTGACATCTGGCTGTAAATCACATCCCAGGTTTATTTTAACATTGTTCCTCAATGTGTTATTGTTTCTGTAGTAACAGTTCATTCACATGGGGCAGTGATGGCCTGGCGAGCTGTCCAGGGTGTACTCTGCCCTCGCCCAGAGTCGGCTGAGATGGGCGCCAGCCTCCCCNNNAGTCGGCTGAGATGGGCGCCAGCCTCCCCGCGACCCTAATTAGGAATAAGCGGTTTAGAAAATGACATGACATGACAGTTCATTCACATGTACTTGTGCAGTATACAGTGGCACTTCGCAAGACAAGTTTAATGTGTTTCGGGACCCAGAGCATTTTTTAGAGTGGAATGCTTGTACAGCAAGGTGAATTTTCCCATAGGAAATAATGGAAAACCCATTAATCCATTTCAGCCCTCCAAAATATGCATAATATAAGACATTTTGAAGTTTGTTTTACTCATATATAACAACCAATGTTTAACAAAAGTAAACACAAACACAAATGTATTGGTAAAATGCCTAAAAAAGAAAAATAAACCTGTACGTTACCTTGAAGGTGTGATGAGTCTGACATGAGGAGAAGGAGAGGGAGGAGAATCTCCTTCCATGAGAATGTCCGGTCTTTAAGGCAGGGGCGTTGTGCTGGCATCACTAGCATATGATAGCATAGCATATCATTAATCTCATTCTTTAATTCGACAGTTATTTTATCTTTGCATTTCTTTTTACTAGTGACCTTCTTTCCAATATTCTTTTTAGTCGCCATGGTAACACAGTTTTCAACATAGTAATTATCACCAAGAAGTCAACAATAAACTCACACGAGATGCTTACGACACGAGAAACAGATGCTATTTACTCGCCCAGCATTCCGCAGCCAAACGCATAACAATTAACCTGAAGCAAATCATTCTGTTATGAATCATTCCTCGTCTTTCAGTACATAAAATACTCATAAGCCTCCCTCGTTAAGCAAGTTCCTCGTATAAATGGACACTCGTCTTGCGAGGTGCCACTGTATATGTAGTCACTGTAGTCTGACGAATATGTGGCTTTTCTTTGTTTTTTAATACATTACAGTTTCTTTCTACCTTTATATTAATCATCAACACCCTCAAAGGTGATTCAGGCTTTCTTCAGAAAAAGACAAATAAGTGTTTCTTTAAATAATGTGTTTCATTGTTTTATTTCCGCAGGTGTATCTGTCCTTTGTCTATCCCAACGATTTCACCCGGCTGACACACATGGAACGAGAAAACAAGTGTTTCTACCGGGAGTCGCCCATTTATCTGGAAAAGTAAGATTTGTATCCGGTGAAATTCCAACGTTATTCCGATGTTTGTTCAGTGTTTCAGCCAATGTTATTACGATCTATACGTCACTCCGATTTTTACTGTTTTTAATCTAATGTGTCTCTGATATTGTAAAAAAAAAAAAGTGTGAATTTTTTCTACATTTTATACCAATGTTACACTGATCACTACCACTGTGTACTGATGTTCTCCGGAAATTTGACTCTTCCCTAAAGTTTTTCACAAAATGTCCACCATGTTCTAAGATGTGTACCAGTGGCCTGTAATTTAATGGTTTCTTATTTGGATTTTTTAGGTTTGGCTTCTACAAATATATGAAAATGGACGAAGAGGAGGATGACAGGCCATTCTTCTTCCCCAACCCTGACGGTGTGTGTGTGTGTGTGTGTTAGAGAGAGGAATTTATATTGTGCTTGAGTCAGATCAGTGATCCAAATACAAAATGAGTTTTATTAGACCGTTGTTTACTCAAGGTGTTTCATTAGTTAGGCCATCACATGCTGATATAATGGCTTAGAGCCAGGAGTCAAGTAGTGGAGATTGATTGGGTTTTCACACAGAGAGGAGCGAAAGTGTTTGGAAGAATATTCACTAGTCTTTTATGGAAAACTGCCAGGTGAAAGGTCATTAACACACGTGTGAATTTGTGTAGTTTCACAATGGTACATATATTGGTCCTGCAGATTTTCTTGAAGAGGAGGAAGGTGTGGATCCTGAGGATGAAGAAGAGATTGTGGGAACTCCGTCATCAAAACAGGTCACGCGCCCCAGCCTGACGAGTCACACCTCAATCCCTTCTCATAAATCAGGGTCCATGTCAACTAGGAATGAGCAAGATGTGCAGCTAAAAAAAACCCTACTGAGAGAACAAAGACATTACTCCCACAAGGCCGAGACACTGGATAGGGATTTGTACAAAGGGGTGGGGCCAGAGGAGTCTGACAGACAGCCTGAGATGGCTGAGACTAAGGACACCCGCAATGAGAATATAGTGCATGGTCGTGCTTTGTCTTGGATTCAGAAACACAAAGGAGGTGTTAAAAGAAAGGAACACACCCCTAAACTGAGCCGATCCTCCCTCCTGTTCCCACAGAAATCCTCCCTCACTGCACTCACCAACCGAGCTAAGCAGCTTCTGACCAACTCTGCCCATGCTAGCCGTAAAGCTGATACTCAGCACAGTAATGCAAAAGCCCATCCAAACACCAACAATGAGCGCAAGAAAGACAATAAAATCTACGTCACCAGACCCCGAACCGGGAACGAGAAAAAAAACCGTACTTCACAGCGACCTCGAGAGGTGTTCCCTGGAGTTTTTCTCTATCACAGTGGGAAAACCACCAAACTAATGAACCTTAATTCCATGCCCAAAATTAGAAAAACCATCCTTGGGGCTTCTCAGTTGCTTGCCAGGCCCCCTCTTAAAGAGAACAGAATCTTCCCACTGACCTCAAACTCCAGCCATCAGACTGCGGTTGATCCAGCCTCCAGCAGATCAGGGCTCAAAAGTCACACAGAAAAGAACAAATTAGCAGCTGTTCCAGTTAGTTCTCGCCTTCGGCCCGCTTCTCCTGCTACTACTCCCTCCTTTCAAAATATATCTTTGGAAAACGCTCTGCCTACCGAACCTCCTCGCTTCACTTCCTACCTCCGGACCACTGAGATCACTGAGACACAGTTGAATCGAGCAGAGACGGAGCCCGAGCAGGAGGAAGATGGCGACCTCTCCGAATACAGCTATGAGGAGATAGAGCCACGACCAGGTTGGGCTGAAGAAGCCATCAACTGGCAGAGGACTTTTTCTGTTAACAGTATGGACTTTGAGACATTGCGTTCTGATTGGAATGATCTGAGGTGTAACGTCTCGGGAAACCTGCAGCTTCCTGAGAGCGAGGTGGTGGACGTGCTTGCGCAGTACATGGAGAAACTGAATGAGCGTAATGGAGGGTGAGGAATATTTCTTTGTCTCAGGAATGTTTGGGTAAATGTATCTCTCATGATCATGTTTCACTACGTGGGGTGGCAGGGTAGTGTACTGGTTAGCACATCCGCCTTGCAGCAAGAAGGTCCTGGGTTTGAGTCCCGGATTGGCAAGAGTGTTTTTTTTTAATGTGATTTGCATTTTCTCCTTATGCTTGCATGGGTTTCCTCTGGGTACTCTGGTTTCTTCCCACAGTTCACAGACATGCAGATTATGCTAATTGGCTTTTCTAGATTGATCGACTGGCAAGCTTTTTGGAGTGTTTGACTGAGATAGGCTCCAGTTTCCATGCAACCCTAGTAGGATTAAGCGGTCCAGCAAATTAATTCATTAATCATTACATAATAATGGTTTAAAGTTATATTTTAAAACAGTAGCCTAAAACAAAAAACGTTTCACCTCTTTTACAGTATCTACACACTCTTGAGGATTATAAACATAGAGAAGAGGCGTGACTCAGCGAGGGGGAACCGCTACCTGATCGAGCTGGAACTGATGGAAAGAGGCAGGAATGTAGTGCGTCTTTCTGAATATATCTACCTCTTACTGCACCGTGGCCAGATTGAGGATAGTCTGGAAACTAGTGATGGAGTGACTGGCTCACCCCCCTCGGCTCCCATCTCACCCAGACCCTCTGCTTCCTCTCAGCCTCACACCCGCACTGCCCGAGCTACCCCACGACCTGGGACTGCCTATGCCAAGCCACTGTTGTGTCAGCCAACCATGTTGCAGTGGAAAAGAGATGTCATGGTACACTTTGTGATTCCTGGTGAGTGGAGGAATAAAAAATCAGATTTTAAACAAAATTAACACATTTTAAAGTCTAATGAGATGTACATATGAAAGACTGTAAATATGTGTATCAAAATTAGTATGTGGGTGTGTTGTTCATTTACTGCCCATCTTATTAAACAGTATACATACAAATGAACTGATTAGCAATCCTCCAAGAGCCCAAACAGACTGGGCAATATTTTTCCAAATTTATCAACTGTTGTCAGTGTGTTGGGATTAAAAAATTGCGTGTGGAGATAGGTCCATGACCCATTGTTATTTTGCCTCTGTACACCACCACAATTTAAAATTAAGCAGTCAAAATTTTACTAAAAATAGAATTTCCTCTTTACATTAAGGGGGTCTGAACGAAAATACTGTTTAGGAATTAAAGTGTACCTGTGGTGAATTAGTGTTACTAGCTATTTAAAACAATCACGTCTAACATCAGCAGATCCTTCCAGTAACATCATTCCATGCCCCTTGTCAAAGTACGTGCGAGTGTTATTACACCAGGTATGCTTAGAGACATGTTACCTTCCTTATTGGCTGGGCCAGCCTGGTATGATGTGAACTCGTTGGATTGGCTGGGCTACTTCACTGACACGTGCATTTCCTCTAAATTATTAACCATAGTTGCTTGAACATTTTTTTAAATCACCTAATATGTCGCTTACTGAATAGATCTGCTTGTTTACTTGTGCTGAACAACCCGGATCAACCAGCTCACCTCTCCTCCAGGAAAAAATTAAAAATTCAAATTCAAATTTTATTTGTCCCATACAAATTATACACAGTACAATATGTAGTGAAATGCTTAGTACGGCTTTCCAAATGTAAAGAATAAACAACTGCTAACCATTTGTTCAACCACCGCTTGTAATCTACAGGATAAAATTACCCAGATTTGTGCATTTTTTGGTCATTTTTGTTAAAATAAATGTCTGTATCACGTAAACTTATTACATATGCACAAATTAGACAGTAAGGATGGCCAGTACAAGTACTCTTTCAAGCCACTTTTACACATAGTCCTTCCTTATCCAAGGCTCAAATATAATTGGAGAACCTAATATAATTATAAATGGAAGCATAATTTTTTAAATATTCGAAAGTACATCTTTTGAAGTCAGTGACCACCTGAAATTTGAAATCCACAAAGATCACCAAATGATGATTTCTCTATCTTGAAATATTTTCAGAATCTGAATCCTTTACAAGGAAACTCTGTACAAGGAAATTTAAGAGCTATCCTTAAAACATCAATTTTAAAAAAATAATAATAATTCCAGGCCTTTACTGTAGCTGTCTTCAGCTGTTGCTTGCTTATTGGTCTTTCTGCTTTCAGTTTAGTCTTTAGTAAATGAAAAGCACACTGTCACGCCCACGCCTGATTTGTGCTCTGACTCTCACGCCCACAGTATTAAGGACTCACCTGCACCTCATCTCCGTGACTGATTAGCGCCCCTATATAAACCTCCCGCTAGACACACTCCAGTGTCTAGCCTTGTTGGAGATGCGCGTTGAATCTCAGCTACTCCTTCCAGCTACTCCTTCCAATGTTTATTGTTATTTCGTATGTTGGTTTTCGCCCCCCGGTGACAGGTTTCATTTTCAGTCCTTTGTTCATTGTGTTTTTTGTGGCTCACGAAGCCCGTGTTATTTTGATGATTAAAACCCACCTTATTTCACCCAAATCCCTTGTCTCTGGGAGTCAGTTCATAACACATGCGCAGCTGAGTTAACTGACTCTGCCATTTAAGAACTCTATTTCTTTGCTTTAAGATCTCTCTTTTGGGTTACTGTATGTTTTTGGTCATTATCCATTTGTACTTGTTCCTTCTTATTGATTTTGTAACATTTGACACTTCATCATACAGAACTCATCTTACTTCTGTCATCAGTCACATCATAAATAAACACCAGTGACCCAGTTCCACTGGAAGCCATGCATGCTCATGTCCACCA
This sequence comes from Neosilurus hyrtlii, assembly GCA_028564935.1. Classification (NCBI taxonomy): domain Eukaryota; kingdom Metazoa; phylum Chordata; class Actinopteri; order Siluriformes; family Plotosidae; genus Neosilurus; species Neosilurus hyrtlii. The sequence goes on along the minus strand of JAOUQZ010000010.1, from coordinate 7,560,234 downwards.
TGTCTGACCGATGGTGTGGTGTGCTTTGAATCACAAGCCTTTCCTTTGCTCCTTTATTCTTCTCTTCCCTTCCTGTCTTTCTGGTGCAAGTTAATTTTGGTTTTAGCTGTCCAAAGAATAATGTTCCCGGACAGTCTAATTTGGCATTTCTATTTCTATATCTTGAGGTAAACTCTCTGTATTTACATTCCTGAACATGTCCCTTGATTGCAGACTTTGACAGTCATAAGACAGCGTCCTTAAGAGTGTTCTTGATTTGACTGGATGTTGACTGGGTTTTTCTTTATCTAGGAAATTTCTGATTCTCTGAAAGTGGGGGAGGGGGTGTATATGTAAAATTGCTGTAGTTCCAAAGCAGTTAATACAATACGTTTACTAAAAGTTCACTTCAATCACATCGTGACCACTTCATTTCAAATTGTTTGGGTTTGCAAAATTGAAAAACTTCTGACACTGTCCAATTACTTGTGGACCTGTATTATATCCTGGTGTAATGTGTAGTCTCTGGCATATTTAATACAGACTCTAGTATTTGGTGTATATGAATTGTGTTTACTGTGTCTGTCTATATAGTGAAGAACCAGGCTCGCTGGGTCCAACAGTTTATCAGTGACATGGAACTCTTGCACCGCGAGACTAAAGATGAGAACTTCAACATCATCATTGTGGATTTCCAGAGTGATGATATGGACATAGAGCAGGCTCTGAGAGAGAGCTCTGTGCCAAGGTACATGCGCGTACCTGCTTATGTATGCTAATGCTTTTAAATTAATGCTAATTAAATGCTTTATTTGTTGTCTGCAATGCAGATATGACTATCTGAGAAGAGAGGGGAATTTTGAACGCTCAGCTGGATTGCAGATCGGAGTGGACATCATTGAGGTAAAAAAATAAATAAATAAACAAAACAAACAATCAAACACACTTTTCTGATTAATTTTATTCAAATAATTTTTATTTTGAACATGATACACCAAGTTTTAATTCAGAAGAGTGACATCAATTTAAGCAATATATTAAGACGGTACGATTTGTTGGGACTACTGTGGTTACTTTTGGTTTTGTGATGGAATTATGTGTGTTTTTCCAGGATAATCACAGTATTGTGTTCCTGTGTGACCTGCACATTCACTTTCCTCTTAACATCCTGGAGAGCATTAGGAAGCACTGTGTGGAGGGCAGGCTAGCTTTCGCTCCAATTGTCATGAGGCTGGGCTGTGGGAGCTCACCGCTAGAACCTGATGGTAACACACACACACACACACACGCACACACACAAACACACACACCCGCACACACACACACACACACACACACACACACACACACATTAATTAATTAATGGATGACGCATCATAATTTGTCTGCCATGTGACACATGTAAATCATATTTCCTTTCAGATCTTACCCTTAATGTGCCCTGACTCATTTATTATGTTTTTAATAAAAAATATATATACCATGTTTTATATATTTATCCTTTATTAGCAGGAAATACTATATTATCTTTAGTCACAATCTTCCATAAAACACACATATGCACATACAGGCATGACACATGACTGATTAGAAAATAATGGAAATAAAAACTTGAATTAAAAAAAAATATATATATATAGCAGGTGGTAGCATTGCATATTTTTGCACAACATCAAATAGAACAGTGAATAAAAGTGGGCTTTGTAGTAGCTTGCAGGAGAGGAGAAAATATCAGCTTTAATTGCTTTAATTTAACAGCTTTAATTTAATTTAAAACACAATTTTTATATGTAATTTTTATTTTATACAGTTATTTATTTGTAATTTTTATATCAGAATGTATTTATTTTATATCAGAATGGAAACCTGCCACAAAAATGCTATTTTTTCCCCCTCCTAACGATTATTGGCATCTTTATGTACAGACGTATTTTGCCCGTTGTTGGATTGTTTAGACTTAATTTCCCTCATTCTTTTTTTTCCCATTTTATCCCCTAATTTAGGCATATCCAGTTCACGTATTCATGTGTTGCCTTCCCCATCACACAACCACCACCAACCAGGGAGGGGTGTAAACATGCACATGCCCCCTCCATGACATGCAATGCTACCACCTGCTTTTTTTCGAACTGCTGTGCATGCATATTTTTGTGGGCGGTCTAACACACTCGGAAGGAAAGCGCTAAAGACACCCATGATTGGCTGGTAATCGCTGTGTGTGCCATCCCTCCCTTCCATGAGAGCTCGGCAAATTAGCTCCCATGGACTCCTAGTCACGGATGGCTGTGACATCAACCCAGATTCAAACTTGCGATCTCCATGTTGATAGTCATGCACCTTGTTGATGCGCCACTCAGGGGCCCTTTTTTTCTTTCTTTCTTTCTTTCTTTCTTTCTTTTTTTTAAAATAAATAAATAAAGTAAGGTATTTGATGTATTGCCTTGCATAACACCTGAAAGTTTTTACTGTGACAATAAATAAATTAAAAAATTGCAAATTGAAAGCCATTCCACTTATAATGGAAAATTTCCTTCTGCTTGCCAGGATACTGGGAGGTGAATGGATTTGGCTTGTTTGGAATCTATAAGTCTGACTTTGACAAGATCGGTGGCATGAATACAGAGGAGTTTAAAGACCGCTGGGGAGGAGAGGACTGGGAACTACTGGACAGGTAAAATTGTGTTAAGCAGATTTTTACAGGTTTCCTTTTTAACATATACAATGATTAAATTAAGCTCGTCCTCCCTTTCTTTCTCTCCTTTTACTTCAGAGTGTTACAGAATGGCCTGGAGGTGGAGAGGTTGCGATTACGGAACTTCTTCCACTACTATCACTCTAAAAGGGGAATGTGGAACTCCCAGATAAAGAAGAACTCAAAAGGCTAAGACTCAGCCCATATATTTATATGCTGAAAATAAGAGACTTTGGTCAAACAAATGGGCTGTCCTGAGCAGTCACATGACCTCTGACTTTATTGAACCATACCATACGGAATGGATACACATGGACACAACCTGGAAACCTTTAGTGGATGCACTTCAGTTCAACCCAAGAGCACTCTCTGGACTCTTTTTTGTGCATTATCTGTGTGTGGAGGTGTGTGTGAGAATCTTTATTTGTTAGGAGAAATTTTTTATACTTGAAATATCCATGATTGGAAAATTTATACTAAAAAAGGAAGATAAGTGCAGCGAAAATGATCCGCAGTGAGAACACGGTCTGTCCAGCGGCTAGTGCAAGAACACTGTAACATTATTAAGTTAAGTTTCAGGAAAAGTTTTAGAGAAATTACTTGATGTGTGCCTCATCATGCCGTTAGGTATGAAGGTAATTGTGTAGAAGCTTAGCACTGTGGGTAGACATGTCCTCTATGGGTATAAGCGGTTTTTCTTTATTACTACAGCACTGATTCCTGTTGAAGTGCAAGCTGATATTTGCGTATGTGTTCCCTGATGTGTATACATGTCCTAATATCTGCCAGCAGAGGGTGACACGGAAGTGTGTTGATAGAAATTAATGAGTGTAGACTGATCAGCCATAACAATAGCACCACCTGAATGGTCTGCAGGTCGACAGCCCCATACACAGCGACCTACAAGGCACTGCATGTTGTGACACCTTCTGTCATAGCCTGCATTAACGTCAGTACATTCAGTAGCTTGTGCTACAGTAGCTCTGCTAGGAGATCAGACCAGACGTACTAGCCTTCGCTCCCCTTGTGCGTCATGGTACTCTTACCAGTTTACTGGTTTCCATGGACCATCTGTGGTAGGTACTTCTCACTGCATCCCAGAAACACCCCACAAGATCTGCTGTTTTGGAGATGAATACCCACCCAGAAGACCCACTCAGATCCTTACACTTGCTCATTTTTCCTGCTTCCAACACATCAACTTCGAGAACCAATTATGCATCCCACTCTTTGGGAGGTGACACTGTAACAAGCTAATCATGCTTTTCGTTTCTCTGTCAGTAGTCTGTTTGTAATGTTATGGCTGATCGGTGAAGATGTAGTGGACAATATGTTGCTGCTGAGCATGTTCTACGTTACTCAAATCACTCAGAAGCAGGGCTGGGGGATGGAGGGGTGTGTCAGCTCTGTATCTGCTCATAACTGATAGAGACATTCCCGTTTATAATGTTCTAAAATGACATCAATTCAGATCATTTGGATCAGTCTGTTCATCCTTTCAACCTGCATGAAATTATATCCTGCATAAAATCACCTCATAGTTCCTTACTGTCCAAACGCAATACACTTGATTTAAGTGAGATTGCTGCCAATGAAGCATTAGCTGAAAGCCATTAACTGAAAAAAGAGCTAAATGCAATAATTTTGATAATATCTGAGGTGAAAGCAGGAAGCAAATTCATATTGCTACATTAAATGGAGTGGATTTTTACACCACATACCCAAATGTCATGCCACATACTGTAAAATGATCTGGGATCTGTGTTTAAAAGTGAGATCATGTCTTTTTTGGTCAGAACAATACTTGGTACAGTTCTAACTACTATAAACTTATCTGCTTCTCCTCTGGGTCGTAGCGACCTCTGTACCAGAGTGCACTGGAGTCCCTATCAAAATCACATCCTCATGCATGTATGGGTCAGGAAGTTGGAGTATTATTCATCTCTATACTGCATTTAGGAGTTAAGTACAGAAAGGGAAAAAAAATAATAATAGTAAGGAAACTGCTCCAGCCAGCCACTAGAGAGCGTCAGAAATGTTTCAATTTAACTTTTCGCCAGCCATCATTTTGTCCACCACATATACAGTCAATGATAATAATGCACTACTGTTGTAAATGATGCACAGGGTTTCCTTCTGCCAGATACACTGAATAGTTTAGAAATCCTGCTGACCTTTGACTCTCATTACTAACTTGACCTCAAAGATTGAAACTGATGAAAATCTGTCAGAGCATTTTATTTTCTGTTTGTTTGTGTGGATGTTTCGATTTGTCCTGAAAACACACCAGAGCTGTTAGAGTTGTCAGATGCAAAATGCACTCAGACTTGGGCTGAGAGACAGCCTAATGCTCTTGTATAGACACATATATATCGTTTTACAGTGAGCCGTTACTGCAGTCTAGAGGATTTCCAGTGGGCAAAATCTGTGCCTTTGTTTTTGGAGTTTTCTTGGATGGTGGTGAACTGGATTTTATGTCTTTTATTGGGATTTTAACTGATGTATAATAATCAGAATTGCTCTTCTCTGTTGTAATGTTTAAAGGAGGAGGAATGTTTGTCTAAGTTTTACAAGAGAGATCTATGGAATTGTCTGGCAGCTTTTTGCAAAGATGACACTGATACAGTAACTCCAGAGCCTTTATTTCTGAAGCGAGCAGAATTTACACAGGAATGACTTTGTGTCATTCCATACAATACATTACTGTTACAGCTAACTCTGTTTACTGAGATACTCAAAATGCTGCACTGTTTGTTGGTAAAGAATACGGTATATGTCTATGGCTGTCACCCTGATGAGAATTTTTTTGTGCCCTCTTTTTTAGAATGAATTATTCAAAGCCTGGTCTGTTTTAGAAAGCAGAGGACAAGACCGAATCATTTTGAATTCAAACGGGGATCTATATTTCAAAGTAATTTCTGTGAAATTGTTGTGTAGATAAACATAAGAATGTATTGTATTATTATTATTTTTTTCTCTTTTAATTATTTTTTTGGGAGAAATAAAGTTTTTTGCTGAACTCTAATGATGACTTCTACTTTCAATCTGTAATATTTAAGTGTAATTCAAAATTCTACACATCTCCACCAGAGAGTGCTCTGTACAAAAGGGTGCCCAAAAGTTCTCTACACCCTTACAGGAAAAAAAAGGCATAACTATTTATGAAGTCAAACCCTGTGATCTTTGTAACTGGATATGCCCCATTAGATTACGGTTACTAATACTGTCAAGTTTCCATGACGATTCCAAATGTTTCCTGAGACTGCGCATGACTTAATCGGAGTAATGAATCCCTCCTCCCTTACAGAATTTTCTGGACATTAAAAAAGTAGTGACAACTCAGTGATAGTGGTGCTTGAACCCCTGACCTTCGGATCAGCACCTTAACCACCAAGCCACCACTGCCACAGTCTGTATATATTGGAACAGAACAGTCTGCTTTCTTATGCCATATGCTTGTGTGTCATGAATTTGATGTAACACATGAGACATAGTGTAATGGTTGGATTGGACTGCAGTGAGACCCGCCCATGCTTACTCTGGCTTTCTGACTGTGAAATAAAAACTCATGGCTAGTTAGGGCATGTCCATATCAGCCGCCAGCTTTTGTTTTGCCCTGTTGTAACTGGTCTAGAGCTTCTTCTGTATGAAAGAAAACAAAGAGGCCTCATTAAATTAATCTAATATCTCTATAATTAAAAATCTCTTGACAGTTATAACAGGGTGCACTCTCTCTCTCTCTCTCTCTCTCTCTCTCTCTCTCTCTCTCTCTGTCTCTCGCTCTGATAAGTATCCATAAGTCAAGTTGGTTCTTGTTCCTGTTATCTCTTACTTTATAGCAGCTATAGTTATTTCCTCACAAGGCTCTTTTCAATCTTTCTTGAACTTAAAATTAGGGTAGTTTATTTAAATATGTGAAGGTATATTTCTTGAAATTGTCTTCATGTACCAGCGGCAAAGAATAAACCAGTTCTCTGACAATACAAAGAAAAATACACCTGTCATCTGTGGCAGTCTCAGAGCTGTAAAAAGCCCACCCCATCATTTCATTCAGTCTGAATTTACCACCTGCACACACTCTGCTTGTGCACTCACTACACATTACCAGAGTCTTCCACAAGGATTAGCAGACATATTGATAAAGCTGCTGAGTAGTCGACAGCTGTGTGTGCTCACAATAGCCATTTTTAAAATTTACAATCAATACAATAATTTTAGCTGTTGGGCTTTTTACACACAATCCTTCTGGCCCATAAGGCCGGCTCATTATCTCCGCTTTCCGTAGCGTGAAGCAACTAGGAGTATAACTCCTTCTGGATGGGTTCCATCGCAGGTTACCTTCGCAGAATTTTTGGTAGTACCCATTTGTACTGCTGGCAGGACAGAGGTACACTTGTGGTTAAGACTTTGCCCAGGGGCATAGCACGTTGGGATTCAAACCCACGACCTCTCAATCATTGGCCCAGCACCCTAACCACTATACCACTGGCCCCCAACTGTGATAAGGCATCCATCTAAAACAGATCCTCACATAAATCGTCACGATATGAACACAAACGTCTACATAGATGTTTTGTATTTGCAAAATAACACATTTTGTATAAAAGATGCTTATTATTAGCCTTAAACTTTGTATTGCTTACATGCAAGGCCCTGTGAACAAGTCATTATTATTATTATAGAAATGATAATGTATTACAGTAAGTGCATTAATATAAAGCTGTGATTTAAATTATAGCTAGCTCTGTCAGAGCTTTTTGATTAATCAGAGTCAAGAGCTGCACATCACTATTGTATAAAGCTTATTAAATGGAGTTGCCAGAATTAATATAAAAGAAATTTGATTAATAAGCAAGGCAGAGTATGATGTAAAGAGTTATTTGGTAGAGGGGCTGTTTGGCTATGGCATAGACCCTCCTGATTAAAATTGCAGTCGTGTAATCATTTTTTAACTTATCCTATGGCAATGATGCAATAATTTGGCTCTCAGAAGGAATACCAAGAATTATTTGATGGTTTTCCACTGATCAGAAACAAGAAATGAGAGAATGAGTAATAAAATTTATTAGCACATCTCTACTAGACATACGTCATCATAATCTCAAGGTTTCAAGCCATCAATTCTGTTAAATGTGTTTTGTCACCAATCTTTTATGAATTAGGACTTTTTTGTCCAAAATTTGCGCTCACATGATACTGATCATGATCCAGATTTGAGCTGATCATCTTCTGGTATTATTCTGATGTTGGTCTGATGTTTCAGCTGATTTTGTTCTGATACGTACCGATGTTCTCTGATACATACCGATGTTCTCTGATACATACCGATGTTATTCCCATGTTTCATTCGATGTTATTATGATCTATACTGATGTCACGACGATTTGTATCAGTGTTCTCTCAATGTTGCTCCCATATTTCCGAATGTTATACTGATCACTACGATGTGTACCCATATTCTCCCATGTATATCGACGTGTACCAATGATACTCTGATTTTTTTTTTTCATGTTTCCTGATGTACTAACACAAATAAACCTGCCAAATTTTTTAACACTCGCACAATATCTCACTCTTAATTGATGTTTTTCCCAAAAATCGACAAGGTTCTCCAGTGTTCTCTGGTATATACTGAGGGTTTCCTATTTGTACTAATGTACTCCTGGTATTGCCTCCATTTTTTTCCAGATTTTATAGGAATGTTACACTGATCACTATGATGTATATTGATGTCTCCCATGTATACCTCTGTGTGCCAAGTTTTCACTATGTTTCCTGATGTACTCCAAAAAAAAACCCCACTACATTTTTCAACACTCCCAAAATGTGCCAATCTTCCCTGAAGTTTTCCAGGAAATTCTACAATGTCCTCCGATATGAGAGAGGACCCTTAATGATGTATAAACACGCCACGCATGTATCAATATAGTTTGCAGCTACCTTTAATAAGGACTTAGATTTTACTGTAAAAAAAATAAACACTTTATAAAAGAGTGTGCTATAGTTTCATCATGATCACCATCATCATCATCATCATTATGGCATACTATCATTATTAGACTATACAACAATGGACTCTTCTCTCTGTTGTGGTCAGGGAAACGTTTCTGTTCCTTTCAGGGCCGTTCGGGCCCTGAACCAGAACACTGGTACCTGGACACTGTAGACTCTCCCCCTACCTGTCTCCTCTTTCTTGTTTTTAGTTTTCCTTTTGCTTCTGATTGCTGTCTTCTTTCTTTTTCTGTCCCCTCCAGTCAAGTCCAGCAAGATTACATAGATTCCATAACACAAATCAACAGTAAATAAATAAATGGAAAAAAAAAGACTCTACCCCCACATATAAACATCCAACTCAGCTGATTGTTGCACACAGACACTTTGCCACTTTACAGACTTTACAGACACTTTACAGACTTTTACTTTAACTAGAAAAATCGCCACTGCAATAAATTATATTTTATTATATTGCCTGTACATTTGCATTTTATATATATATAAATAAAAACTATATATTGTATCCTATATTTTATCTCAAATGTATATTTTATTTTATTCTATATATTTTCTTATTTCTATCCTTTTGCATGTTATATTTATATGACCTTTAAAAGCCTTAACTGGCCCTGAAATCCTTTAAAAAATCCTTTAAAAAATTTAGTTATTGTTCTTTTCTTCTTGTTACTTTGATAGTTTATTCAGTCATACTAAGCATTTCATTACATATTGTACTGTGACAAATAAAATTTGAATTTGAATATAATCATCATATTATTGAACCGTGAATTCAGATCATAGTCATTTTATTTGATTTTCAAGTTATAATGTATTGTAACATTTCAGTGGTCACAACATAGCTGCATGGTGAGCTGTTTATCTGTAGCCACACCAAAAAAAATCGAGATTCTGTATAGAATGGGGCCTTTTGTGTGCTAATTAAAGCGATCAGTGGTAATGGACGAAAACGCTCAGGCTGGTTTGATTAGATTTACACCCGGGAGCGACTTTAAAACTTTTCCAGGGAAAAAAAAACAAAAAACAAAAAAAACATTGGCTTGGCTTGTGACGCAATCAAGATTCGTGATCTGATTGGTTGAGTGTCGGCTCGCGCTGCGCTCGCTCAGTCTCACGCGTGTTCGGTTCGGTCAGTGCGGCGCAGGAGTCGTGGATAGGAGGAGGAGGAGGTGTGTCGCCCATCATGAGCGATGTCAGCGTTTTCTCCAACCCTCCTCAAGTTTTTACTGGATACATTGATGCCGTAATTCATTGTGCTGTTCGGGTTTAAGACTCAAGACTCCCGAGACGCTACTTTGTTTCTGCGGGAAAGTGAACCACCGGAGAGTTGACTCTGCAATGTAAACAGCTTCCACTGAGAACGTGACGTCATTACCACTAAAAAGTCGCGATAAGGGCGACGTTGCTCCGCTTCAGAAGCGCTGCGCGAATGCCACCGTTTGGTGAGAACCAGTGAAACCAGCTCGGCTGAAGAGTTTCGCTGCTTTCTCGAGTTTGAGACTCGGCCATGGCAGGAGGAAGCAGTTCGGCCATGAAGACTTTAGAGGAGCTGACCCTGGACTCGGGCTACGGAGCCGGAGACTCGTGCAACTCTCTCAGCCTGTCCTCCTGCAGGTCCACCTCTCAGGCGCTGGCGAGCGCCCCGCACCGCGGCAACTGGTGGTACTTTTCTGGCTCCATGAACAGCCGGAACAACAGCTGGGACACAGTGAACACGGCCCTAAACGAGGACCCCGAGGACATCTTCTCAAAGTGCCCGCGACTGGCAGAGCTCGAGGAGTTCCCGTGGACAGAGGAGGACGTGGGGAAGGTGCTGCGCGGTGTGGCCGGGGAGAGCGCGGGGTTCTCGGCGGAAGCCGTGCGCAGGCTGTCGGTGCTGATGCGCCGCGCGCTGATCCGCATCGCTCGCGAGGCACAGCGGCTCAGTGTTATGCACTGTCGCTGCACGCGCTTCGAGGTGCAGAGCGCCATCCGGCTGGTGCTGAGCTGGGCGCTGGCAGAGCACTGCGTGGCGGCTACGGTCAGGGCCATCTCCATGTACGATATGAGCACCGGAGAGCTGCTGCGCAAGGGCAAGTCGGCGCGCTGTGGACTCGCGCTCTCCGTGGGCCGCTTCTTCCGCTGGATGGTGGACACTCGGGTCTCGGTGCGCGTGCACGAGTACGCGGCAATCGGCTTGAGTGCGTGCATCGAGGCGCTCGTGGAGGAGGTGGGCACGCGCGTGCTGATGGCCGAACGGCAACACGGTGCGTGCGCGGAATCCGCGTCCACAGGGAGCCGCATCACCGCCGAGGCTCTGGACGGAGTTGTTAACAATGATGCCGAACTCTGGGGGGTCCTGCAGCCCTACGAGCATCTCATATGTGGGAAAAACGCCAACGGTGAGCCGCACTTCACTTCATGCACAAAACATCCTAGTTGCACTTACAGTCATCCACTTACTGAGTCCATCCCATCTGCCAACTTTTCAACCCTGAACCCCCGACCCTCCGATCAGTAACCCAGAGCCCTAACCACTAAGCCACCACTGCCCTGGTGCCCGAGACAACATCCAAGTCTCACATTCAGAAACTGACAATGAAGCAGTGCTGACACCCTGTCTAAGAAAAGCTGTAGAACTATACGGTGGTTAAATGAATAAAGGGGTGTGTGTAGGAGAACAGCTATCATCCCATACACTCAGCTTTGTACAACACACACATCAGTGTTATAGTCCAGTAAAATGATCCAGCACCAAATAAGATCTGTTGTTACGAAACCAGATCAAATTAGCCATGATTGCATTCCAATGATGTACAAGCAGCTGATAAGAAGCTTTTATTAGCCTCTATTTATATCCAATACTATATACATTACCTTTATTAGCCTCTATTTATATCCAATACAATATCCATTACCTGTACTAGCCTATATTTATATCCAGTATAATATACACTACCTTTACTAGCCTATATTTATATATAGTACAATATACATTACCTGTATTAGCCTTTATTTATATATAGTACAATATATATTACCTTTACTAGCATTTATTTATATATAGTACAATTTACATTACCTTTACTAGCCTATTTTTATATATAATACAATATACATTACCTGTACTAGCCTATATTTATATATAATACAATATACATTACCTTTATTAGCCTATATTTATATATAGTACAATATACAGTACCTGTATTAGCCTTTATTTATATATAGTACAATATACATTACCTTTACTAGCCTATATTTATATATAGTACAATATACAGTACCTGTATTAGCCTTTATTTATATATAGTACAATATACATTACCTTTACTAGCCTATATTTATATATAGTACAATATACATTACCTGTATTAGCCTTTATTTATATATAGTACAATTTACATTACCTTTACTAGCCTATTTTTATATATAGTACAATATACATTATGTTTATTAGCCTTTATTTATATATAGTACAATATACATTACCTTTATTTATATGCAGTACAGTACACTCATTCAACCACTTAATCCAACTAGGGTTGGGGGGGGGGGGGGGCTGAAGCCTATCTAAGCCAACACATGGCGAAGGTGGGGTACATCCTGAACAGCTTGCCATACCATCACAGGGCAAACACACAACCACTCACACCTAGGGGCAATTTGGAAGAGCCAGTTAGCCTAATGTGCATGTCTTTGGACTGTGGGAGGAAACTGAAATACTCGGAGGAAACTCATGCAAGCACAGGGAGAATATGCAAACTCCACACAAAAACGCCCGAGCCTGGGACTCGAACCTCGAACTTGCTGTTAGGTGGACATGTTAACCACTACATCACAGCGCCGCCCCAACAGTAAGTAAACACGCTCAGAAATAGGGGTGTGGTTAGAGTCCGTCTCTAGGAATCAATATTGGACCTTAAGACAGCTATATGGCTGAGAGGATACATATCTGTTCCCAATAAGAACATAACAGGGTACAAATAAGTTCTCTAGAGAGTACTGCCTCAGTGACAAGTCATACACCCCAAAAATGTACTTTCTTTTCTGAAAGTTTATCCAAACATTCAGGAAATTGGTGTCAGAGTGTAAATACAGCCATGACATGGGTAAGGGCCTTGTTCAGGGGTCCAATAGTGGCTGTGTGTTGTTGGGGATTGAACTTATAACCTTCTATAACCAGTAGGCAACTATAACCACAGATACTACATTTGATCGTAGCCGAAATACATGATGCATAGCAACCAATGGTTAATCGATTAACCCTCTTATGGTTGGCTGCGCTCTGACACCAAAGATACATATAGGTACATGTTGTGGATATACAATTACAGACAGTACCTATATGATAGCTGAGTGCATCTGTTGAAACATATACTCCTTGTGAACAGTCCTGAGATACTTTTACCGAAAGATGAAAGGTAGTCCTGCACTGATGACAGGTCTCACTCTCGTCACATTGACTTGTTCAGACTCGCTCACCTCCAACTGTCGGTCCACTTCCCATCTGCCCTCATGGCACACTGTAGTTAACATGTGTCAGTGTTTTGGGTTTTTTTTCCTTCATGGACTTTCTCAGGCATATAATGGTGCTTTGTTTCCATCTTCGGCTGTAAGCGCTTACATTTCTGCACAAGGAAAGAAAACAAATCGGATTTTCATGTGTAAGTGTGCATATGTGAAGGTGGTTAGAACATGAGGTTGACTTAATGATGTATTTTAACATAACAAATCAGTGAGTTGGCATGGAGACACTGAAGCCGTTTAGATTCAGCCTTCATTCTGGAAGTATTTGAGGGATTTTTCTTAGCTCTTGTGCAGTAGTTCAGCTCAGAAGGAGTTTTTGGCCTGAAGTGTACACGGGTCTCACAAACTGTTTTACATTTCGGCGACAGTCTGCAATCTGCATGTGGAGATCAATGCTTTTAGCTGGGCTTAGTCAGTAAAGTGCTGAACACACACACACACACACACACACACACACACACACACACACACACATACCTTCCATTGTGATCAATGGACATTCATTCTGCTCATCAGTTGTGCTGCATAATCTAAAGTTGAAGCTTTTAGAAAGCAGTTTGAAAACGAATCAGCATTGCTAGGTCAGAGCCTTCCTGGTAATTATATTTGTTACAATTAAGCAGTATTCACTTCCAAACGCTGTCATGACGTGCTATTGGTTTAACCTACGTAGGTCTTTGTGATTTTATTAGTGCCAGAAATTTTTTTATGCGCTGCCATAGCAACTGATTCCACTTCATAGCAATGTCCTTGCTGCAGTTTTTTATTCGGATCGTTCCTTTGCTAGAATGGGCACAACTCTCGTTTTCACTCCTCTCTTATGTACGTACCACATCTGGAAGTGTTTAAGACAGAACTAACTTTTCAGACTCCAGGCTCACAATCCCCCGCCCCCTCTTCTGCTCTACCTCTTTTTATATTAACTTCAGTTTCTCCTTTTTCTGGAACACTGTATGAACACACAGCCTTAACAAGGGGTCCCATGGACCAGCGTGCACCATTTCAAAGTGCACCACTGAGATTTTATCACTGCTTCCTACTCAGAAATAATTGCTCCTGATGTTTACGACAGTACTGAGTGAACAGGGCTCATCTATTGATCTATTGGTCTGAAGTAAAGGATACTATTACAGTATTGTGTTGTGAGAAATGCTATATATCTTGCAGACTTCCAGGCTTTCTGATAAAAGATTTTAAACTCCATCTCTTCTCATCTGTGGCATAAGAATGTCTGGCAGTTCTCTTGCTCCGTGGACTGACAGAAGGAAAAACCCAGGCCCTAAAAATACATTTCCAGGCCTGGATTATTGTTGAAAATGGTCGTGTGAAAAAAAAGCAGCTCTGTGCACTTGTGTTTTGGACACGGGGTTGGATTTTTTTATATAGCTGCGGATCTGAGATGGTAGAGACAACGAAAGCACCAATTTGCACGGCCAATGGCACTGTTTACACATTTCCTGTCCAAGCCGAGCCGAAGTCCCAGCTGTGTAAGCAGCACAGGCTACTAATGGCCATGGATCTGAAAGAACACCGACCAAGACAGCCGTGTATAGATTAGAGTTTCTATGTTGTGATATTTCAATTCTTAAAGCATGCTGGGTTTGTTTTTTAATCTGTTTTGCCTTTCAGGAGAGTATTTGTTTATGGTTAGTCTATGATCTCATGTGGTCTTATCTCCTTCGTCTCCTCCCTTTTGATAAGCATGCACTGAGTCATTTGTTGCTGTATCTAAAGAACGGGGCTTCATTTGCAAAGCATGGGTGGAAACATGGAGTGGCACACGTCCGTGTCCACAGGCCTAAAATAGAACATTTGGACAAAGGAAAACAAAAAAAAAAATAGCAAGAGATGCTTGCTTTGTCAAATTCAATTCTAGGTTTATTGTTTACTTATTTGTCTAATTAGAACATGTTTGTAGTTAGCCCTGTAAAGAATGGAAATATGGATCCATCCATGATCCCTGAGATTCATGGGGTTTCTTCAAAAGCATGGGATCTTATAGAGATATGAGAAAACTAACTTGAACTAGGAAACGGCCTCAACACTGTATCCCACACTGGTGCATTATGGGTTCTGTTATATTAAATTGCGGCCTTTTGTGAGGACACTATATATTTTCCAATATTCTTGGGTAAAAATGCTAAAATTCAGAAAATAGTGCACTGTATAGTCAACAAACTATAATTTTAGTCACTCTGCTTGGTTTTGACACTTGGGCTGTGGACAAAATCCTGAGACGTCTCAGCCTTGACTGTGAGCTTGTCAGAGAAGGTCCAGCTGCCTGAGCATGGCCTTCATCAAGCTTCTTTCAGATTCCAGCACTTAGAGCCAGGGTGGAATGATGGACAACAATGCTACACATGAGAGTTTTATCTCAGATCAAATACTAGCATTGAAAAAAGACTATCTATCGCATTGTTTTCCCCTTACTCATGGAATCGAGAAAAAATAGGTAGATGGAGGAATATTTGGGACTCTCTTTACATATTTTTTTGTCCTGCCTCATATTTCATGGAGTAAAGCTTGCAGAAGAGGGAATTCCAATGTACAAACAAGTGCAAAAATAAAGAAAATATGATAAAAATTTGAAGTAAGATGTTTGGCCACGGACGACATGGTACCATGGAGATCGGCTCACTGAGAGAAGGTTCTGGTTTAAACCCCTCAACCAACTGATGCCTTTCTGTGTGGGGTTTGCATGTTCTCCCCATGCTTCTGTGGGTTTCCCTGCACAGTCCAAATATATGGCCATTTTGTCTCTAAATTGCCCAATGTTCTGAATGTGAGGGAGAATGGTTGTTCATTTGTGTTAGCCCAATGATGGATTGGCGGCCAGGGTGTACCCTGCTTCTTGCCCAAATTCAGTTGGGATTGGCTTCAGCTTCCCCTGTGATCCTAACAGATAAGTGGTTTGATAATGAATAGATGGATGGATAGATGAAGGTTTGGCTACTGCAAGAATATACCTTTATCTATGGGATTCTGCAAGTCTTTGGGATTGGACTAGATAGATGAACACAATTCTTATAAAAGGTGTTCAAACATATCACCCCAAAAACACCCATTTATTGTTTAATTAAATTGAAATCTGGTCACAGCGAAGGTTATAGCATATGACTTACATCCTTTTTATCCCTTTCAAACCATTCAGTGAGTCCTCTTGCCCTGTAGTTGAGGTCTGGTTCATCCTTAAAGAGATTAGGATAGAAAAGGTGTTAATAACACCGAATATTTGAGCACAAGTTGATTAAACCAGGAAGCGTTATATCTGTGGAACTGCACAGGATTTTCAGTGGGCTGCCACACATTGGGGCACTCAGAGAGAAGTTGGGGGTTAGGTGCCTTGCTCAGGGGGAATTTCAGCCAGGAAGGTGGAGGAAAGAAAGGGGGGCTCACTCCCTCACCCCCACACATTTTTCCTGTTGGTTCGGGAATCGTACCAGTGACCTTTCGGTCCCAAAGCCGCTTCTCTAACCATTAGGCCACGGCTGCCCACAATGAATGAATGAAGGAACTTGGGAAATTTGCAAAATTCCCCATTTTTACTTTCTATGGAAAGATTCTGGAATGCTAATCCAAGCCAGCTTTGTTGTAATACATCACAAACTCATAGTTTCACTAGCAGTTGACACACATTTGGGTCCTTTCGGCATGACCCACCTGACCCGTTCATCTCTGCTATTGTTGACCATCTCTTACCCAGAACAGATGATTTATTTCATCCGGAAATAGCCATTTCCCCCTGTAGTCCTGAACTATTCAGTCGCTTGGACTGAAGGTCACGTGCACAAAGCAGAAGCAGATTGCCTAACGCAGATATCCTCAGTGTAATTGCCTCATGCTGTGTGATGTTGTTATATTTCCCTTTATTTTTCTGAGAAACAGCGATGGCGAAATGGTCAATTTTCAGTGGGGCATATGTGAAATTGTCTTTTTTCCAAACATGTTCACTAAAATCATGCTGTAAGGCAATGCTTGTATATCTCCAGTTTTTTTGAGTATCTTTTGAAAATGTCTTAATAATGGTTCTGGATGTAATGCTCTCTCAAATTCCCCTACAAGCTGGACTGACAAACGCACCAAAAAAACACAGAACAGCTAACACACACACACACACACACACACACACACACACACACACACACACACACACACACACACACACACAAAAACTAAGTATATGGTGTCGTTTACAGCATTTAGATCCACATACACAGAAACCCTCAGAGCCGACCATTCTGGTTTGAGCGAGATGCTGGCCTCTGAGAGCAGTAATCACACGCCAAAGTCCATTTGTCTAAATGCCTTTTGTTGCCTTTGCTTTTAAGATGACGAGTTTCCTAGAGACAAATGAATCTGAATGAAAGTTTAATGAAGACAGAAATACATCAGTGCACCATCACTAAAGGTTTTGTCACGTCGTGCTTGTAAGGCTCTCAGTAGGTATTGCAGTGGAGAGAGCGAAGTAGCCAGGCGCCTTGCTTTAGACTGCACAAGCTACAGCATTTCTAATCCATGTTCAGTCTGAGCACACAGATGGAGTGCTTTAGACAACACAACAAGATCTGCTACTCATTGGCTTTGGAAATGTTTGAGATGAGAAGTTTGAGATTAATGAGTACACAGATGCTCTCAGCCAGACTGTTGGCTTGTGTAATTGATGTCCATATTTTTGGTCCATTAGGTCTCATAAATCAAAGCATTTTCTCAGATTTTGTGGTTTATTGGAAATGAATGAAGTTGCAAGTTGTGGTAGTTGACTTATTTATTTATCTATTTATTTATTTATTTTTTAAGAAACATGGTGCATGTAATGATATTTAGTTTGACAACAGACATTAACTACCAGAACCACAGTACCAGCCCGTAATTCTTCTTAACAGTCTATTGTTGAGGTATTCAACAAACATATACTGACAAAATATTATTGTGTCTATAGATTAGTAAGATAAAATGTGTTAACTGTATTTGGTTATTCTTTGTTTGTTTGTTTACAAACAATGCTCCAGATTAGAAATTAACTTGACTGAATAGCTAATAGTTAGTTAGTCCAAATACATGTGCATTAGGCTAAATGGATATTCTCGATTGTCCCTAGGTTTGAATGTGAGTGAAAATGGTTGTGTGTCTGTCTTGGCCTTGTGATGGTCTGGTTCAGGGTGTACCCACCTTTTCTAGGATGACGCTGGGATGCGGTCCGGCCTTCCCGTAACCTTAGTAAAGGAGAAAGCATTTCAGAAAATGATATGAAAATAATTTGAAATGCTTGTATCACAGCTTCATGTTTCCGGTTTTGTCTAAAGATAAGATACATAAGTTTTGAATATGCACTCACACACACACACACACACACACACACACACACACACACACACACACACACACACACACACACACACACA
>JAOUQZ010000010.1:7530410-7541540 GCA_028564935.1 Neosilurus hyrtlii | reverse complement strand
ACACACACACACACACACACACACACACACACACACACACACACACACACACACACACACACACACACACATAAGCAAGATATGTGGACACCTTACAATGACACCCTTTGTGTGCATTATGAGTACCCACCTTCAGGTTTATTTGCCCCTTACTGAACCCTCCAGTCTCTGCAGAAGCCTTCCACTAAATTATGAAGTGTGATTTTAAAGATTTGTCCTCATTCAGCCACAAGCGCATTAGTGATGCCAGGCAATGATGGGAGTTCCAAACTTGATGTCAGTGCTGGCCACTCAAGTTCTTTCAAGCAAACCTTGTCTTCATGGAGCTCTCTTTGTGCACAGAGGCATTGTCATGCTGGATCAGGTTTGCACTCTTTAACTTCCAGTGAAGGGAAATCATAATGCTCCAGCACACAATGACCTCTTACATATTATATTCGATATAATCCCACTCTGTGGCAACATGTGAGTGTGATAATCAGGTCCTATTGTGTTCTTCTCTGTTCATTAATCTGTTTGATTGTTGACTTTTTTAGATAAGACCTGAACTCTGTTACCTAATCAGACACCCGTGGGTAAATTTATGTGAGACTGAGAAAGCTCTCCCTTTTCTGAGCCAATATCTCTGGCTCAGCTTATCTTTGGTACGAGTTGACTTCAGCTAAATTATATTGTGATTAGATAAACCACAACACATGGTCTGCTACAGAAACTGTTGTGGTTTATTTTTACGAAACTAGAGTCACTGATTCACAGATTTAAAAAATTATATGTTTATTTGTTCTGCTACAGTATTAAAAAAAAAAACCTAAAACACTTGGCCCATGTCCAGACTCCAATCTTCCAGCCAACCATCGCTCATCTATTTATAAAAAGAGTCATAAAATGAAATGAAATCATGGTAAGATGTACGATTTAGTGGTGGGTAATATGACCAAAATATCATATCGCATTTTGTTATTAAAACAATTTGCTGTTTGTAGTATACCATATAAGCACAGTGTATTGATTCAGGGAGAAACTGCCAGCAAAAACAGTGATATTTAATTTTAAATAACTTTTGAAAAAGCTGAATGAAAGGGTACGTTTATTTAAGTTGTCCAAAAATGATTTTTAAGAGGAAAATGTGTATTTTAACTTTAAATAATAAATAAAAAAGTAATGTTGTCTAATTAGCTGCTTCAAATCAGACTGTAATTTTTAAAATTAAAATATGGACCATACTTGTACAGTGCTATCTCAGAAACGTGTATTGCGACATAATTTGACATGATTGTTACACTGTCATATTGCCCAACCCTGTAATATCCATTTCCAGTGTACAGAAGATGATGTTGTGAACGGAGTTTGTAATATCTTTGCCATCATGTCACCCATCCCTAGTTGTGTTGTTAATGTGGGAAAACATTACAACAGAAATATGTGTGTATCTTTATCCAGAAGGGACAGAGTAGATGAACAACCATAACTTTTATAATTCAATGATGCATCTGTGTGTCAGAGTCTCACACCTTAGCAGAAGTTTCTTCCATGCTGAATTACCATAGAAGTGAGCTGGTGGGAAAAGTCTGCAGGCGAGGCTTGTTTTGGTGGGAGGATTTAAGACCTCTGCGCATGCAGAGAAAACAATCTACCTACCTGAAAATACAGCCAAACCTACTTACTATGCACTCTTTTAAGTTTCTGTCTCCTGGTGTTTGTGCTTTTGTGCTGGCAATCCTGAATTCCTTCATTCTTTTGCTTTGATGTGGTAGTCTGAGTGTAATTTGTATCTGCACATTTGCATTGGAGGAGTCGAGGCATGTTTTGTCTGTGCGATCAGTGGAGATGAACTGGATGGTCTGGATTTTTTCTCCTCCTTGTGGCCTGGAAGCGATGAGAAAGATGATCTGTTTCCAGTGGAAAGGCTTGAAATATTGGGTTCTGAGAGCAGTGAAGCAGGTTCTTCCTTAAAGTCAATCTGAGATCTAAACGAGTCTGTTTTTGCTTGTTAGTTCATATTGTTCACTGTCATGACTGTCAGTCATTGTAAAGACATAATTATGCAATTAACGCCTTCTAATTTTTGTATGATGTCAAAAATTGGATTGGGCAGTAAAGTAATATGAGCGATTTTACTTTTAGACGATTATTCAGTTATGCATCCTGAAGTACATCCAGTAAGTAATTTAAGATAAGAATATAGGTCTGTACATGTTGACATGTCTTGATGGTTACAAGCTGTTATAAGAACCCATGACAGCATGGAGTGATGTGACCCAATGGAAAACACAGTTATGCAGGGATCAGTCAACACGATATTTTTGTCTTGTCTTGGTCAGGAGACTGGAAACCAAACATCTTTGACCCCTACCGATCATTGTTCTACAGAAGGCTACAGAAGAAATGTCAACTAACATGTCGTAGGAGTTTTCAAATACAAATCATGCCGACTCAGCCTGACTCACCCCTAAGTGGGTAATTTTCCTGTAATAACATGCCGCAAAGTTTTTTATTCCTCTGATGTCAACGATTGGTCAACGATTTTTAATTTATTTAAAAAATCCTTATTTAAAACTATGCAAATTAGGTCAATGTCTTTCCAAAAACTATGCATTTAACCTTCCATTAATATCCCATTTATATTGATTCATTGTTTATCAATACAAATGTACAAATACAGCTTCAGCCTTAAAGTTGACCTCTGACCCCTTGGAGCACATGGTTGCTCTGTAAGAAGCCTGTTTGTCTGTCTTATTGTTAATAACAGCACCTGTTGTGAAGTGGATTTCGGTGTTGAGGCTTGAACTTCTGCGACGAAGATAACTGTCTAAGAGTAGCATGTCTGCAACCGGCAGCAATTACTATGTGCACTGAAGATGGAATGCACATGTGGCAAAGACATGTGCTCTGCATAAACATGGCCTGAACAGTTATTCTAAGAGCTCAAGTCTAATCCGTTTAGCATGCTTTCATTTTGAAGGAAGGATATATTACGATAATTCATGGTGTCATTAAGTTTTTTCTCATTCACAGAGAACAATACGAGGTTTGATCGTTTCTTACTTACAGAGAGACTGCTGATACAGCTCTAGTTTATCATTATACAAGTCATGTGTTTTTTTGTTGTATGGATTGCCTTGTTCTCTGTCCTGAAGGTTAATTGAGGAAGGGGGCTGGGGCAGAGATGTGGGACTAGACACTTTTGTCCTCAGTGGCTAGAACATACTGTCTTTGTGCTCAGATCTATTTGAAATCCGTTACATCTGCCCTGTCGCCAATAATAGGGGTGGATATGTAATAGTGGCCATCTGTAAGTGAAGCTCGGACTGAGACATACCCACCATTATGATCTCGCCCTAATTAACTCTGTGTCATTAAAGAAAAGCAAAACTTAGTAAGTAAATCAAGCTGTGATTTGGTTACTTATTCACACTTTTGCTTGCTGTGTGTGACATAGCATTTTGTTATAGGAGTCGGCTTAGCGCAGAAAAGGGGACAAGGACACAGGAAATATTCCAGACAGATGTCACAGACAATCAGGTTTATTGCTTTATGCACATCACAAAAAAGTCTCAGATATGTTGTGATATTCTGTACATTTGAACACAAAATGATGGTACTTTAAAAGTGCAACCATTTTAACATTTGTTTATTTATTAACTTATTAAGTTGTTCAGAAACTACTTTTGTATTCACCAGATGAGCAATAAAACGCAACGAGGTGTGGTGTGATGGGAAATGAATCAATAGTTACGTTAACGTACATTATCAGCCTCAATAAAAGTGTTTATTACTTTTATATTATTACAATAAAATGCTTATGGAAATGCTTATTCTATGATCTATCTCCTTTTTAATTAATGAAGAATGACATATCACACTTTTAAAAATCTGCTTATAGTGACACATAATGCTGTATTATATCTATTAAATAAGTTAGCATTTATATTCACAGCAGCTGTAAACAGTCAGTCCCTCAACATCCTCTTTTTTCAGACCTTAAAATGTAGCTTTCTATGTCACAGACAGTAACAGTCTTCTGGCTTGGAGATTTCTCATGTAAGAAAACATAAAGCACTGACATGGATGAAGGCTAAACAAAGAACTCACAGTCAGAAATGCCTAAGGAGTCTTTGTCACGCAGAAGGAAGTGTTAAATAGCCTGTCTCTCATATTGCATTCCTTATAATTTAAAGAGTTTAATTCTATTATTTCCATCAGTAAGAAGTAATTTCGAAAATAAAGTATTTATATACTTCCATGAGATAAATCACTATTTATAATATTTGTGATTTATTGTCCCATTTCTTCATTTTTGTGTGATTTTTATTAGGTTAACACTACAGCTTTCTGTTCATTAACATTTATGGGCCATTTTAATGGAAAAACACTTCAGCACTCAAGTGTTTAATGGGGAATAGTTTCAGCAGGTATATAATTGTTCTCTGGTGCCTACACTACAAAGTGTGAGATCGTAAATAACACAAATCTAGGCGTGACCAGACCAGAGCCCTGTAGGTCACCTACACTTGAGTTGTTTTACCAGCACCTGCTGTACTGTTTGACGGACACTATGCACTATTTATCCCTTTAAATGAATGAAGTAACAATTAATTGAGGTGTTTTTCGCATTATAATTGTATCAATTATATTTATTTTGACATTTAATTATAACACCTATCCTGTAGTAGTAATAACTCCTGAATGCAGTTTACTCCTTCTTGGTGCAGGTGCTTATGTATATTATTATTTACGCTGGGCACCGTCATGATCTCAGTTCTGTGCCATGTGCTTTATTCCTTTGTCTCTCTCTCAGACACCGAAAACAGTAGTTAAGGCTGAGAAAAGCCTCTGTACTAAGCATTTCTCATCCTGGTTAAACTCCACAGAGCACAGGAGTGTTGCCAAACCTCAGCCTCTCTCGGTGTATGAGTCTTGAATTGCCATCATCTCAGAGAGCAAGGCTGTAACAGCTGGAAGCTAAAGGCTAATTTGGATTTTCTCTCTGGGGGCCGATATCAAGTCCGAGTTCATTCAGCCATGTTTTTTTCTCTCCTCTTTTAAGAGTCTTCTCATAGTAATTGATTGAACTTTTGACTAGGTGTGAGCTGTTTTCATTGCTGTGAATGAATACGCCTAAGAGTCTTACTCTGTATTTAATGTATTGCTAAAGCTCGGACAGATTAGACAGAAAGATACACTGAACAAATGGTGAAAATAAAATTGAATAAAGTATGACTACTCTCATGTACCACTGAAATAACCTCCACTTCTTTGTTTGCAACCATCTTATAATATGCAATCCAAGTTAGCAGATTAAAATTGATGACTACAGCCATGTACTGAGATTTGTAACTAGAGCAGAGCATCCAGAATATTCTCTCCTGAAACACACTTCTGGCCTGAAACACACAGTGTTTCCCTCTGTGAGTGCACCGGAGAGTTTGGTTAGTGGTTCCTGGACTGAGAGACCGCAAGGAGCCTGTAACTCGTGGGAAAGCATAGACAAGAAGAACGGTTGGAGAATTTTTCGGAAGCAAAATGATTTGGGAAGCAATCATTCATCACCAAAGCAGAAATAATAAACTGTCATTTTGCTCTGAATCCAAGCTAAGAATGTCTGCATATAATTCTTAAGTATTTGCAGATTGTGTGAAGTACGGCTAGTTCATGTCCCAACACTGTCAGTCTGGCTGTCAGGATACCTGTCTCCTCCTGAAATAGCAGCAATACAAAAACAATTATCACCTCTCCATGCTTGAAATTCAGAGGAGGAAAGCATGACGCAGATGGAATGCTGAAACATGCTCATACTTTCACACTGTCTCATTATCACAATACGCTGTCATGGCCTAAAATATAGTCCTTCCACATGAACGCTAAGCTGATTCAGTACAAGATTTATGCCAAGCATAAACCAGGATGATGCTGGACCCCATACTTGTAAGCACCGTGGTGAAGAATGTAAGAAAGCACAAGAAAGTTGCTAGACTTCCTGTGCGCTTCAGCTGTTGTTTAAAAGTCAGTAGGCACTTGGCTGTGCTTGTGGTTCTGTGGAGAAGTCTGGTGTTTATTTAAGAGCGGCGAGTTCACGGCTAATGGAAGTGTGTCTGGCTATGCTTTTCTCTAAGGACACTGGCAGAAGTATGAAGACAGATTTGACCCAGGGAACTAGCCATGTGTACAAAAGCTGGTAGTGGGGATAATAGTTGGATGTACACCCCAACCCCATTTTTAGACTTGGTTGGGTGGTCGTTTGTAAGCCTGAGAAGAAATTACGTGTAGCAGTAACTGTGTGGTCATGGGCGTAGTACACATTGGAGTGATTAACAGTTCAAATATGTTACTCTTTTCATGATAGATGACAGGTATCTTCAGAAACAATCTTAATATTAAACAGTAGAGATCTGTCAACCATTATTTATTTATTGTTGCACTTTTTCCTGAGAAAGCACAAAAGTTTCCTGACCTTTACTTCACCCTGCACTGGTCAGGAAATGCCTACATTACAGTCATCTAAAAATGTCTAAAAGTCTCAGGATTTCACAGGCCTGTCTGCCTCCTTAAAGCCTACTTTTAGTTTTGTTGGAGGGCAGATGGAGAGGTTTTTAGGCGAAGCAACGAGCAGTCCCTCCCCAATTCCTTTTTTTTTACTTTTTCCATCTGGTCTGTATGTCTGAATAGGATTCCTGTGGGTGGTCCCTGGGGCAGCTGGGCCAGAGGCTTCCTGTTGCCTTCAGGCCTGCTGCTTGCTGTCATTCCCTGATGTACTATGCCTTTGGGTGTTAGGGGCTGATGGACTGTGCAGTGATCAATAACCTGGTTTTGATCTAACTTATCCACAATCCATATTTGTTTTTTGTTTGTCTATATATATTTACGATCACACTAAACAGTCTAAAGACTGAAAAATCCTGTGATCTACTAAAATAAAATCACGATTACAACAAATGGTTAAACTATATTAGGCACTGCCTAAAGGCGGAGGTCCCAGTATTGATACTGATAGGGACCTGAGGCTGTTGTTATAAGAGTAGTGAGGCTCCTTTATCAATTGAATCAATTTTAGCCCTGAAGGAAATAAATAAATCAGTTCTTGCATGTCCCAACTACGGTTTAGAGTGAAAGAAGAAAAGTTTAACTTTCGACTGCCCTTCACTTGCTGATTTCTGTGATCATTTATGTCACCTGTCTTGTTAATTATCCATTTAACAAGTTGATGTTCTATTTTCCTGTTCATGTTTTGTGTTTTGCTCTGCCTACCTGAGATTGAGCCCCTTATTTATTTGTTTCAGTTTTGTTATTAATAATAAATCTGTGTTTTGTTGATTATGCAATAGCCTTATTGGGTTTCCTGTGACGGCACAAACATGTTAATCTTCAAGAATTCTTTTCTTGCCTATGGAGCTCTGCTCAAGAGCTCTTCTGTAAAAAAATAGAATATAGAAATATACTAGGCTGCTGCCCCCGCGATCCAACCCCGGATTAAGTGGAAGAAGACGAAGATGATGATGAAGAATATACTAAAATCATAGTTCTACATTAATAACGCACAAATGAACAACAAAAACTTAATGAATAGCAATATACAGTAAAAATAGTGTATCTAAAAATCTGTTCAGATTTCTTTGTGTGAGCTTGTTGGTTTCAAAAGATTATAAATACAACCATTTCCTTATCAAAACAGTTAAATTATTACATTCTTTAATGGCACTAATGAAATTAAGGCTATGCCTATTAACTTTAGCCTCTTCATAAAATGGTATCCAGTTTAATTTGGTAACGTGTGGGGTGGATTGAGATCTGTAGTCAGCATTGGTTTTGACTCTAGCTGCTCTCTTTTGTAATTTTAAAATGAATGTCAAATTCGAATTTGCTGTTAGGGTCCAGATAGAACTAGTATTCATAATAGTTGTAGGCAAATATTATCTTAAATGTTCTTTCAAAGGGAGATGTGTTTTAATCTTTATTTAAAAAATCCTTAATATCTATAATTCATTTTACTCTCTTTGTTGCAAACCAGTTCGCACCAGTTTGATCCTCTTCAGAAAGTTTTCATGCTGCCCATGTATTCTTGAAGGGGTGTGTTTGTACGCTGGTACCTGAATGACAGTGTTGTGTTAAACAGAGGGGGAAGGCAAGGAACAAGGGAATGGGACTGTGCTCATAAGGTTTTCAAGGAAATGTTTCAAGGCACCTGTAGTTAAACAGCAGCTGAGTCCTGGGGGAGGGACAAAGGAAAACTCAGTGATGCAAACAATGCATTGTTGAAATGTGGAATTCTGGGACAGGTGTCTCCTTCCCAAAGAGGTGGACATGCAAACAGGCAGTTAATGGGCCAGACTGAGATGATTGCATGGGTCTTTTTCTTTCTTGGAGTAAAAAAAGAAATAGAAGCAGCAGGCTGTCCCCTGTGTAGACATGCCTTCTCGATCTTGATCAGCATGGTATCTAAATACTGTTTGTCCTGGAAGTCCTCCTGTAGGGACATGCTATTGAGATTCATGCAGGCTGGCATATTGACATTTTCATTCAGACTAAAGCTGAATGTTACGGTTGGTCATTATACCATAATTCCTCTAGAAAGAAATGGCAACAATGGAAGGATTTTTATTCAGGAATGGGGGATAACTCAAAGTAAATATTTCTACTGGCAGCTTGATGATTATTCATTGATAGTTGTTCTACTTCTTATTTCCTGTGTAATTACAGTAATTTGCTGTCTTAAACAAAAATTGAACGTTGTGTCTGAATTAGAGGAACCCACGTTTGGAGGCTAGTGCTGAACACGTGTCTGGTGTGGCACACGAGGGAACACAATGCTATCTAAGTAAATGAAAAGTGGGGTGAGCCACAACAAAGAAGCTTTGTTTCTCTGGAGGCCTCAAGGTCTCTGTTTTCAACTGATGACTGAAGTAGTGTAAGGGAGATTGGATGTCTCATGAAGGTGTGAGGGTTAAAGGTCATGAAGCAGCTTTTTTCACATCTGTAAGCCTCTGTACCCTGAGGGCTGGAAACCATGATACCATGTTTAACTAGCTGTGTTTTGAGGTGGTTTTTTTCCCTTTCCTTTTAGAAAAAAAATTCCAGTACATGTGTTTGGACCCCTACACTTCATTTCTTTCTACTCTTTGCTCATTCTCTCTGATGAGCCCTGATTAGGGATTTATTAAAGCCAATTTTTATGGAAGGCACCCCTTGTGCCTAACAGGTAAAGCATAAATGAAATGCAAGGAGATCATTTGAGGGAAAAGAGGGTCTTTGTAATTACAAACAGTTTATTAGACATGGGCTACCACAGACACTGTGCCAGGAAAGTGAGGTTTGGGACTTTGCCTTCTACCAGGTTTCCACTATAAAATGGAGGACAGCCACTCCAACCATACTGAGAACAGCATTGTAACAATTTTTGATATCAGCGTGATCAGTATGATCATTTGGAGCTTTGGTGATGTTTTGTTCCTGTAATTTAATGGTTAGGAAAGCTGGTTTCGTCTGTTTCATGCTTGATGGTGTTCTCAGTGTGTAAATGTTAGTCATAAGAAAGCTGCATGAGACCAGCAGTTCCTTCCTTATGAAGTGAGTATGTTGCTTTTTATTCTCAAAGTAGAAGAAAACTGTGGGCTGAGTAACAGAAATCAGGATGTAGATGTAGATTCCTAATGAATTAGCCAGAAGCAATAATGGTCAGAAAAAAAACTGATACACACTGGAAAAAACAATCCCTTCACTTTACTTAATTTAAATGTGTACATCGGTCCCACATGATCAGAATGTGGCCAACTCACATGATTTTTGGTGTGACAAGAAATCATTCATTGAGAAAATCACATCAGTTGGCAACATTCTGATCATGTGGGACCAATGTACACATTTAAATTAAGTAACGTGAGTAATTATTTTTATCAGTGCATGATGAACCTCAGAGGAACCAGACATTAAAGGGAACTCACATCCTCTTCTGTGTGGTTCATGAATCATTACACTGTGAGGTTATATAGAACTAAGTGTGTTGAAAGGATGTTCATACTGTGAGTCCAAGTCCAGGGAGGAGCCCAGGACAGTCTTTCTGATAATAGCAGCAGTTCTTTGGTACAAGTGTACAGTATCCAAATGAGAATATTCCCTGAAGTATAGATGAGTCTCGGGCTTGAATTGTTATTGGAAAGAGCCAGTCGACAGCAGAAGCAGCTGTGAGTCATCACAGATTGACCTTTTGTGCAGAAATTTAGGAGACAGTAAAGACGATGGTTGACTCACACGTTAAGTAGTAAAAACCTCTTTACCCTGCAAACTTCATAAAGAACCTCAAACCTGCAACCTGCAAACTTCATAAAGAAACCTTTCTGTTCAGGCTATTTTCACACTGTACAGCACATGGGTGGTTAGCTACCCTTCAAATCCCAAACCGCACATGTTAGACGTGTGTAAGAAACATGTGCGTGCCACTATGTTGAATTTCCATCCATTCAGGATGTGGTATTGGTTGGTCAGAGCTGTTTTAACCGTGTCACTCAGAATCCACACTGAACAGCAGCACGATTGTGCCTGCCCTCTTTTAAAAGACATGATATGTTTTCGAGGTGTTCTCGACCCAGCATGTTACTTCTAAAACAGTGTAAGATGTCGTTTTACATCACTACTGATCTGAGGCTAGTTTTGTGGTTTCTGCCCTAATTGTAAAGGTTACGTAGTGGAGAAGGGAAGCCGGTCTTTGATTAGAACAAAAAGCTCCTTCTGTCTCGAGAAAGGAAAAAGCGAGCAAGTATTCCCACCATGCTGAAAGTTTAAAAGGCCCATACAAACACGACACACCAGAAATTAAAATCAGCCTGTGCAGTGTGTATGAGTATTACATTTTCATGTAACTTGTATAAAAGGGTGCTTGTTTTAAAGCAGCGTGAATTATAAAGGTTGTAGTTTGACAGGTTTTATATTTAATATTTTTAAATCAAAACTTGAATCGAGTAAACATTCTTGGTTATAAATCAAGCTTTTATGTGATGATTTTGTGCATAATAAAGTGTTTTCTGCAGTCTTTATTGCAGATATGTTCATTCATTCATTCATCTTCTGAACCGCTTAATCCTAATTAGGGTCATGGGGAGGCTGGCGCCCATCTCAGCCGACTCTGGGCGAGGGCGGGGT
>JAOUQZ010000010.1:7514318-7530368 GCA_028564935.1 Neosilurus hyrtlii | reverse complement strand
GGGTACACCCTGGACAGCTCGCCAGGCCATCGCAGGGCCAACAGTCACACAACCATTCGCACTCACACTCACACCTGTACATATGTACATACAGTAATACAAAAGTGACTGTAAAAATATTAATTAATTCATGCATTCATTTGCTGAACCACTGTATCCTACTAGGGTTGCATCTATCCTACTAAGGGAGGCTGGAGTTTATCTTAGCCGACTCTGGTAAAAGCTGGTGTATACCCTGAACAGCTCACCGATTCGTCAGAGAACCAACATACACACAACCATTCACATTCACACTTACACCCGGGGTTATTTGGAAGAGCCAATTAGCCTAACGTGCTTGTCTTCGGACTGTGGGAGGAAACAGTAGTACCCAGAGAAAACCTACACAATCACAGGGAGGACATGAAAACCACACACAAAATCGACCTCATCGAGCCCAGGAATCGAACTCAGAACCTAATTTCTGAGAGACAGATAACTACTATGTCACCGTACTGCCCCTGCCATCAAAACAGTATAAATAAAAATTTAAATACTTGATAGCTTAAAAGTACAGAATGTTCATCATGTCCATGCTACATTTCTGTAGTTCTTGCTTAACATGTACAGTACCTTTCTTGTCATCTATTTTGTGTCAATACAACAAAGAGGTGAATAATAATTAAGTTATAAACTGTAAGCATAGTATAAGAACAGGGCGTTAAGGGTTTCCTACTGAGTGTTCGCAATATCGTCATGTCCTCATGTACTGTCTGTTAATGAGGCTCAACTTCAGTTCAATTCAATTTTATTTATGTAGTGCTTTTAACAGTTTTAGAAAGCTTTAGCATTTTAGAAATTTGGATTTAATTGAGCTATTCAGAGCTGATAGTGGCAAGGAAAAGCTCTCTGAGATGACCCTCAGCACCATGAGTTTAATGATGGTCCACTGAGGCGCTGTGGAACATTAAGCAGAAGCTTTCTGTTCATCAGTCAAGTCCACACTGTGATTAATTAGTGTGAGGAGTACTTGTGAAGGGAGCAAAGCCTGCTGGCCCACATAGTAGTGATAAGAGCTGCACTCATTAAGCCAGATAAACACTGTTTTATTTTTACCTACTGCTAAAATGACTTCCACCTCACCTATGGCCACTCTTTGGCTCTAAATGAACCTCTTGTCTGTATCTTTAAGGGGATAGGTTAAGAGGGTGTGAG
Source organism: Neosilurus hyrtlii (assembly GCA_028564935.1). Lineage (NCBI taxonomy): Eukaryota > Metazoa > Chordata > Actinopteri > Siluriformes > Plotosidae > Neosilurus > Neosilurus hyrtlii. The sequence continues at coordinate 7,529,174 of JAOUQZ010000010.1, read as the reverse complement.
CACTGAGCTGCCTTCTCTTATTGCTTTAGAGTGCCTGTCTATCAGTGATCACATGCCAGTTTAAACAGCAAGCTGTTAGCATGTTCACTGGTGAACATCTTTAAGACAGGTGCATTGAAACGCTATAAGAGTGAGCTACGTGTCATAGTGATGTTCAACATCTGGTGGGTGAATCTGGTGTTGATGTGGGTGGAGAACACAACCCGATGTTTTAATCATGCACTGAACAATCGGCCAAATAAAGGCACGTCCTCTGTGACAGGTCAGGCTGTGAGGCGTTTGGGCTTGGCCTAATGAATGAACGATTGTGTTTTCACACACAGGCAGGTGGCCTTCCGACAAACCCACTCAGACATCAGAGACGATTGTCCTCCTGGGTGTTACAAGAGCAAGACCTTGCACTTAACACCCACTGATACATTCAGGAACAACAGGCACATGTTAGACCAAACATAACACTGCCTCAGGACCAATTAGGCAGCAAGAATGCACGCTGTACAACGTGTGTTGTGAGTGAGTGCTGAGAAAGGAAGCCAGGATCCTGTAAAGACTTTGAACAAGTGTTACAGGACTCCATCAAGCACCAGCTCTTCATTTCCCATGTTAAAATGTTTGGGTTTTTGCATTTTATAATCTTCTGCTATAGAATCCAAAAACAATATTTTGACATTCTGCAGTGTTTTTTTTCCCCCTACAGACTACAGAGCTAAAATCTGCTGATATGTTTTTGTCACAGACAGCAAGCAGGGTGTGGGAAAAGCAGACAGCAGGGAGGGTGTAGACTCACGGGAGATGCTTGCTATTACTGGATGTTCCTAAACATATCCACAACCTCGTCCAGCTAGCGAGCTCCCAAAGCAAAGAGAAAACTATTTATGATATAGTTTCTTTAAGACACTGCGTCTACTTTAAGCTGCCTCTAAGATCAGTTTTTGGAGGAATTCAGTAGTGTAATTCAAGTAAGCAATATAATACGATTTTTTTATTCCAATAACAGCACATCCTTACATGTTTTATTCCTTTTACACCACATCAGTTCGTTAGATTACAATTTTAATAATGAATAACATATTTAAAGTTAAACTTAAAGATTACTGGTATTACTGGTATCCTTACAGCATAATTTGTGTGTATGTCTAAGCGATACAGACACTTATTTTAACAAAAATAACTATAAAAAGCACAAAACTGGCAAATTTTATCCTGTGGATTACTAGCGGGGGCTCAACTGCGAGGGTTATCAGTTGTTTTTCCCTGTAAGTGACATCAATATGTTGGGCAGGGTTGACATCTCTTGTGGAGACCGTGAGACGTTACATCGTAGTGCCTCTGAGGATGAGAATGCTACCATATGCAGCTACACTGCAAATTATTTGGTTCTTACCAAGATAAAAAATAAAAACAACAACTTAGTTTTAAAAGTGTCAGAGAAGTGATCTTGTTTTAAGAGTTAATTTCTTGTTTTAAGGGTTCAACTTTACACTATAATCTTAAATCAAGAAATCTTGTCAAGTGAAATTATCTTGCTGCATGGACAGATCATTTCACTTATTTTGAGTACCTTTTCCCTCAGATTTAATGTTTTTATCTTGTTTTTAGACACCCCTCGTTTGCAGTAATATTACAGAAACAAAAATAAAATTTTCCTCAATTTCTGCGCTTGTTGTTTGTGCAGCTCAGCTAATAATAATATGTTATGCTCCATGGGTCAGTGATGCTGCCCAGCCAAACCAACAACATTCCCATCTTAAGTAAAAAAAAAACTTTGCTTCTGCCTCACAGCAAAGAAGGTTCTGGGTTTGAGCCCCATGCCCAGTAAGGGCATTTCTGTGTGGGGTTTGCATGTTCTCCCCATGCTTGCATGGGGTTCCTCCAGGTGCTCTGGTTTTCTCCAACAGTCAATACATCTGCATTAGGCTAATTGCTCCTAGGTGTGTCAGTGTGAATGGTTGTGTTTAAATGTTGGCCTTGTGAGTGTGTGGAAATCTGGGGTGTATCCCGCCTTCACCCAGAGTCAGCTGAGTTGGGCTCCAGTTTCCCCGAAATCCTAATAAAGGATAAAGCGGTTTGGAAAATGAAATGAAGTGAATGAAATGGGGAAAAAAAATTTATGAACCAACTGGATTGTTTTGTTGAATAAAAGAATACTGAGCAAGCTTTCAAGCCTGGGCAAGGCTGTCTATAGACCATAGCAGAACCCATTCTATTGTGGCAAAGAGTGAATGTCAGCAAATACCTACGCCATGTTCTCCTCGCTTGTAGACACACACAGTTAGAGGTCATACCCTGTGCAACCGGACAAATTGGTAGTGGGCTTATTTTCACGCTGGCCGTGGTGGCCACACAGATTTTGATCTTTTTTAAAAGCACAAGCTCTTCTAATTCAATCTCTGTGTGTATGGACTCAGCCAATGTGTTTTTAATTGAGGCAATGTGCTTCTCATTTGCAGTTATGCACACGGCAAGAGAAAGGCATTCTGTACCCTCGAACTCAATACAGGCTATTTCAGTGTTCCTATGTACGGCTGTTTTTGAAGAAACACCATATTAGTAACAAGACATGACACATTTTCACCAACTGAAAAAAGTATGCAGCATTATTCTGATTATAACAGGTTTTCAAAATTTTTATAGTTAAAATTTTAAACAATTTTTATAAAAATTCAAACTGATTCATAGTAGAATAAAATTCATTGCAAAAATAGGTTGCATAAATGTCTATTCTGTTATATTGAAGTCTCATATTTCCTATGATAGAACTACAACAAGCCAGGATAACAAACGTGAACACTATTTCCATTTTAAAAGACTGAGTCATGCTTGGAAAAATAAATCCGTAATTTAAATCATAAAGATATTTATTTAATTCAGTCGCTTCTGTAGGATTTTGTATTAGATAGAAATGCATATAATCATTGACAAAGTGCTGTGGTATAAAAGGAATCAAACACTTCAGCACTACAATGTAATTGGTTGTTTTCCTATAATAGCTTGCATTGCTGTTTTTTTCCTCACCTGTTGGACCACATATCTTGTCTTATTTAATATTTATCTTATTTAACACCTATATTTAATGTTACCACTTTTTTGAATTTGTTCAATTGAACTGTTGATTGTTAGATACATTTTTTAAACCTTGTTTTAGTTTGCTTTTATTTATTTGCTTTTAGTTTGTTTAAAACAATTATTCATTTAACAATTGCTTTTTATAAAACAGGTATCTATTAATTTGTTGTCTAAGACAGAATTTAGGTGGGTGTGTCTCACAGTCTGGCACGACAACAATCGTTGTTTATCTAAGAACCGTCCAAGATATTAATTGATAACACAGATGTTCACTTTTATTTGTTTGCCTTTATTTGTTTCGACTTCTCTGTTGCCAAGTCACACCTGTGTATGGCATCCTCTGCTAACGTTAGTTCCTTTTTTGTGAACAGAACCGTGTAGTTTGAAGTAGTGTTATAAACAGTGGTGTAGTGAACAGCTATAAATACCATGTTATGAGAGTAAATCATGTTGACTTTTAGAGAACGTAAAGACACTGTTTACTGTAAGCTAACATTTATCCCCGTCTCGTGGAATTTATGACCCTGGGATGGCAGACTACTGATTTTCCTCATCACCGTTCAGCACGGGTGTATATTTATTTCTTTTTTTAATGTATTCTGAAGTGAAAAGGTTTCTTTTGGGAAACTGGGTCCACCCTCATATTTTCGGTGCAAGGTCATATCTCTGCATCTGTACTTGACTCAACCATGTTTAGAAAGAACTTTATCTGTCAGGTGCTGCAGAATACTTGGGCAAGTGAATGGAAATGCATACGGGTAAATGTAGCCTTCGCAAGAGCCAGATCTGTCTTTATATATAAATCACCACTGAGGATTTTACAATATTGCTTTGTTTTTGCTGCTTGGTAAGACTTCCCAGCATGTTTCCTTTAGCTTGGCAGCACCGTTTATACTAATTGCCAAAGAAAAGGTTTGTCATGGATGCACCGTGCACTAGCTATTTCTTTTGCAAAGCTCTTAACCTTACCCTGAGCCTCAGCTTAACTCTTGTCATCCACATGAAAAGCTGACAGGAAGCGGGTATTTAAAACCATGCTGGAGTAAATACAGAAAAGTCTCGTAAACATATCGGGCTCAATTCACAGGGAATGTGCAATAAAGGGAAAAGTGCATGTTTCAGTCACACCGGGATGCATTGAGAATATTCCGAGAGGGCTCTAACTACACCACAGCCTGTACTGGTCTTACAGCAGCACACAAGTGTCTCAAAGCAAGAGACTGATGAGGCTCTCAAAATGGTTTGCATTATTGTACGATTTATATAATGGTAGTTTTTCTCCAGTAGAAACGTAGCATGTATTATGCAATCACTGAACTTGGCACAGAAGTACAGTGCACTTCATTCTGGATCAGAGATGTCCAGGGTGGAGCCGTGAGGAGCCCAGTCTTTCCAGTTAAACAGCAGTCAGCACATACTGGGAAAAGTCCCGTCACTGGACTGTGGGAATGGATCTTTTTATCCAGCTGTGAGATTTAAGTAAATGATAGCACACTAGTGTTTATGAGAAACCCAAGGAACCGAGCTGTTTTTAGACGGAGGAAGTAGTGGTCAGTGTTTTGTATAAGTAGGTGCTAGTGAAGATTACACCCTGGAGGAACAATATAGAGGCAAGTGGGTTCATTTGATTTCTGACCCTGTGTTTGGATTCAGTGTACACATAAAAATAATAAAACATGTTTTGCAAACAAGCTTCTTATGTGTTTGCTGGATTTACTCCATGTTTTCTTCTAGGTTACATAAACCAGACAAGTGTGTGGCAATCCTTTATAAAGATGAACACAGTTCTGTTCTCTTCTCGGCTTACCGTGATGTTGAAATCCAGTGATCTCAGCATTTGGATCACATCAGAATAATCGCTAAAAAATAATTACAATTTTTTTAATAAGCTCTCAGTTTACATACTAAAAAAAACACATACTGTGTTGCTCTCAGATACATTTGAAAGGATTTAAATTTCTATTAACTTAGTAATATGTGATATAATTTCAGAAACTAAACGGTATTGTACTGCATTATCATTGCTTGTCGCTGAGGTGGTTCCTTCAAGAAGTCATTAAACCTTGGACTTTGAGTCATAAACCGCATAAAAGGAGGAGGCTTTTTTACTTAGAAGGACCTTATTATGCAGGGTAATAAGGTCACTGTGGTGCACATGCATTTCTGATTTGCAATATCTGCAATACGCCTGGTAAAAACATTCTGCAATCCACATCTATCTTTCCATTTCCCAATCATTGCAATACGTCTTAAAACAAAAATAGTTCTATACATTATAGATGAATTGCCTGCTCTATTGTCTGTATTTTGGTTTTCTTTCCATAGCACACCACGTTAATTAATTTCAAAATGAAATTCATCTAGCCCAAAAAAAAAAATCCTTAAACTAACAAAGTTGTGCATAACAACATGAACATGGCAACCCAAGATTTATTGTACTTTTAATATACTTTTACTTATAAAAACTGAAACAAAACAGTGTACCATTACGTTCACTTTCCCATGTAAAGAAAAAAAAAACATTTCAATATCTATGAGTGTAAAATGTCAACAGTTATTGAACCAGAAATTTCAGTTGAAGAAAAGGATTGTGTTTATTTTATCTGTTTATTTCATCGGTGTGATATTCCACTGCCAAATCCGAGCTGGCTCTTCTCAGTTCCAGTGAAATCGCATACAGTCCATGATGACTGAGACTTGTCGAGACTGGTTGTGCCCTATTTTCTTCCATTCAATTGCTTTACAAAATAGACTATAAAAGATACTTTATGCATTTGGCAATAAAAGCAATGACTGCATATCTCACTGTGTATAAATCCAGTAGTAAAATTTAATGACACTGTTGTACAGTTGGTGCTTATTAAGAATTATTGTGGCACTACGCGAAATAAATCATATGCAGGTCAATGAGTGAAGGAAGAAATGTATGCATTTGGAATTTCTCTTTATCCTCATCTTGCACTGTCTCTTTTTCTTTCTGTAGGTGTGCTCTCCCTGCCGGCGTACTTCAGTCCGTACACCGATGGCCAGCAGGCTGGAGTGGAAAGCAGAGAGGATGCGTATGCCCAGCTTGAGCTGCGCACTCTGGAGCAGTCTCTACTAGCCACCTGCGTAGGCAGCATCTCCGAACTGAGTGAGTTTTTAACAGTCATTTCCTCACCAGATTCTCTTGAATATTCCAAACAAAAGTTCAAAGCTCGAACTCCTCTGTCCTGAACACTTTCCAGTCTCGGAAAACACAAAGTTACAAAGACGTATGAAACAAACATCTGCACAAAGAAAAACAACATCCAGTTAACAGTTGTTACCTTTTAATCTGTTAACGTAGAACGTCTGCCATACCAGTACTTGTGTATGGTGTTATTTACCATAACCCAGGTGAAACACTCCCTACATATTTTTATTGCTGGCCCTGCGATGGCCTGGCGAGCTGTCCAGGGTTTACTCTGCCCTCACCCAGAGTTGGCTGAGACTCCCCGTGATCCTAATTAGGATAAAGCGGTTCAGAAGATGAAGGGTTTTTTTATGTGATACATTTTCATCAAGTCCTATATATCTGAACATTCCATATATTTAGATATTGTACTGTGCATTTTTGTGGAAGCTTTGCAGTCTTTACTACTCAAAACTGATAAAATTGCCTCTGAGCGGTAAAGAATCCTTTAAAAAAACTTGCCAGATCCAGCTCGTGATCCAGAACATCTCCAAAATCGTGTGGAGTGTTACTTGGGTCATTTTCCACTCCTCCAAAAAGTCATCAAAATCTGTTCGATATGTTTTGTTTAAATTTACTCCAAAACAAGCAACCAAACAAACAGAAAAACTAACTAATCAATGACAGTCACATAAGCTAAGTAAAACTAATGATTTGAATTATATCTCCTATAGAGATCTATACTCCTATAGAAAATTAATCAGCATATTCTGACCAATCGGAACTCAGAATGAAACAGCTCTGTCAGGTAAAGCTTAAATAACACTGAGGTTCATCCAGTCCTTCCATTTCTACAATTAACCCCAAGGAGAATTTCTGAATGTTTGGGTCTATTTGCAGTTCTTTGTGCATCCTCCTTTGTCTCTTCTCTTCCTTCTGTCACTTTGACGTTTTACAAATCTGGGTTCTCCTAAAAGCAGGGAACTGGAACACTGTATTAAAAAAAAAAAGACATCATCAACATACAATAAATATTCGAACTCTGAGAAGTAGTCGTGTTTATTCATGTACACACACTATGTGTGCCATTGTCTCTGATTAATAGTGTAAGCTGCCATTAAGGGTGTCTTGTTTTTTTGTCTGATGAAAAACATCACTGAGAAAGAACTGTTTTTATAGTGAGGTGAATGTGGGGAAAAGTGATAACATGAATGTTATTTATCTTTCCAGGCAGATTATGCCATTATTCCTCCCTCCTGGTAAACACTCCTCATGTCAGTCCCTTAGGAGAAGGATAGAGATGTGTTTGCTGTGTAAACATCATGCTGAATAAGATAAAAGAGAGAAAGGCAGAGGGTGTGTTAGGATGTGTGTGAATGAAAGACGAAAAAACTGCCAGACTCCATGTGAGATCAGTTTCAACTAGTAATATTCTGTTACATCCGTTGGGCCCGAAAAGCTTTAGTGTTAGATTAGTGCAACAGGATGTCCTGAGCGCTGCTTAGCTGGATTTAGGGTATAGGGTAAAAAAGGAGATATCAGAGGTCTTATCTGTCTGGACATCCTCAGGCTTGACATGTGTTTTCTGTCTGTCTGTCTTTCTGTCTGTCTGTCTGCACTCTCTGATTCTTTGTATGTTGAATTTTGTGACACTTAGTGAAAGGAGTCAGTTATTTAACTCACACAGTCAAAGGAAATGCATATCGGGTCAACTCATGTCATTCATTTGCCAAACCGCATAATCCTACTATTAGGGTCACAGGGAGGATGAAGCCCATGCCAGCCGATACTGGGTAAACGTGGGGCACAGCCTGAACAGCTCAGCAGTCCATTGCAGGGCAACCCATAGACAACTATCTATACCTTGGGGGAGTTTGGAAAAGGCACCCAGCCTTATGTGAATGTCTTTGGACTAGTAACAAACCCGAGGATCCGGAGGAAACCCAAACAAGCACAGGGAGAATAAGCAAACTCCACACGGAAATGCCCGAGCCCGGGACTCAAACCCAGGACCTTCTTGCTGTGCTAACCACTACTCCACCATGCCGAGATTGGATTCGGAGACTATAAATTGCCTATTATGAATGTGTGTGATTGGCTGTCTGGGACTCTGTGTTAGTCCTGCAGTAGAACGGTGCCCTGGTGTACCTGCCTCTTAACTAATGTCAGCTGGTATTTGCTCCAGATAACCCTACATTTACACAGTTTCCTCCGGGATCACTAAAGTAATCTGATTCTGATAAATTTTCAGGGAATAAGTGGTATAGAGAACTAATGAAAATATGTGTGAAAATACAGCATGACACCCTATGACCCCCCAAACCCTGTTCATACAAGTGACACAAGGGTTTATTCCCCAGGACTTTGGTATTATTAACTATAAAGCAACTAAAAGTAGACACTTTAAAGTAAATCACATAAAATACTATTAATATTTTGTATTTCTTTTTTAAGTTCTGACAGACGTACTAGTCACTTATATGTCTTAATTACTATCTGGCATAAGGGTCCTCTGAAAAGTATTACTCAAAGGTATTCAATCATTTTTTTTACTCTTTACATTAGAACTTTGTCTGATGCTCAGGAATTCCTTGATTTGGCTTTCTTACCTGACTGGGTGTGTTTACATAGTGTGCTACAGGAAAAGACTTGAGCTTACTGAAGTGTGGGTTCTCTTTCTGACTGCATATGTGGGTACACTCTGCTGTTTGTACCTGTGCACAAGAGCACATTCATCTGAAGAGTACAGGGAGTCCAGGAGTACAGTACAGGAGAGTCTGTGAGTCTGAGTAAAAGTACTCCTTGTGATGGCTTACGGAGGGTGCCGGACCACAGAACGACCGGATACCTAAAATTTGAGGTTAACTTGAACTAATTAGCTGTTTTACTGATCCCTTATTAAATCTTTTTATTCATAAATAATATTGGACTTTTTATTTCTATATTCAATAAGCACATTAGGTAGTAATGGGTAGGGCCATGATGGATTTGGAGTTCATCCCAGAAACACTGTGTGTGAGGTGGGACTACTGGCTGGTTAAGACCCTACACCAGCGGTCACCAACCTTTTTGAAACTGAGAGATACTTCGTGGGTACTAAGTCATACAAAGGGCTACCAGTTTGATAGGCTCTCCTGATATTACACATTTGCTCAGTTTGCCTTTAATTATACATTATCAATAATGATTAATGACAGTCATCTATGTGAAGACACTGATCACGTTAATGATTTCTCACAATAATTATCAACAATAAAAATCTAAAATTAATTTTAGACGCAGCTCAATAGTGAGTTGTGCTATTTTTAGAACAGGCCTGCGGGCGACTTATGTGGTCCTTGGGGGCGACCTGGTGCCCGCGGGCACCGTGTTGGTGACCCCTGCCCTAGACCATCACAGGACATTTGCAACCAAACCTTGGTTTGATTTAGTTCACTGTGCCAGAATTCAGGTTCATGGTAATTTTCCAACAGAGTATGTAGTTCCAAATAAATCTGAAAACATTGAAATGATATCAGATAAAAATGATTTAACATAAAATGTGTATACTTAAAACAAATGGCTCCCAACCCTACTGAAATTTCTCTGTACTGACCAAACTAACAAGATTAATAAGTTATTTATTATATGGAATTTTTGTTCTTAGTTAAATTGCAGATACACAAACACAAATGTAGTTTCTCTAACTGTGGATTTAAAGTATAGAAACAATTCTAGTCTCTGTCCACATCTTGCACCATCATGTGCTGTTCCCTTGAAATGGTGAGTAAATGCTTTGTTGCCTGTTGAGACAGCTGGGACGGGAAATGCCTCACATTTCAATTGGTATCACGCCTGAGCCAAAGAATCGATCTAAAATGGTCAAGCTTAGGAAACAGGCATGAACAGCAGGCCCAGTATAGCCTCTCTGTCACTTCTGAATTCCTGTGGGAGCCCTTCAGGCACATGGTAGATCACAAAGAAAGTAATTCAGCTTCGAGTGGGGTCTTCAGCTCTAAAATGGAGGATCCCACCCTCTCCCAGACAATGTGCTTGGGTCAGAAATTAGGCTTAGGATAATTACCTCAAACGATTGTTACCCGTTCTTACAAATGGACCAGCAAGCCCACAGCGTCTGTGCAAGAAAAACTACGTGGGTCGTAGCCTTGCGCTCACTAATTGCTTCTTTTGTGACTGATGCTGTTTTGTTACTTCATCTATAAAATGCTTCTTAAAAAGGTCCTGATTTACTGCTCATAAGATTTACTGTCTCACCAGCCCTAACACTCGTCCTCTGTCCTAATGAGGATCAAGTTGTTAAAAAAAAAAAAAATTCCATTTGACTTTTTCCAAACGTGAATGCAGGAATTTGTATGTGTACCTAATCACTATGGAGGGTGCGGAGAAGAAATGAACCATTCAGTGCAGTTAGCTTTGAGCTTAATTGTATGGAATGAAATGTTTTTCTTTTGTTCTTTTTTTTTTTGCATATATGTATATTCTTCTGTTGCATTGCTTTTTTGTAGTCGATTAAGAAGTAGCTTCATAGTGTTACTGTGTACTCAGTGTTAGTTCGGTCATTTTAAATTCCTTTTCAGGGCTATTGAATCATTTCTGGTTAGATTTCATGGTTTATTTTACATGCCTAAGCTACTCTACTTGGTGTAATCAGGTTTGGTAATCAGTGTGGTGGGACATGATGCAACTAAGAGGTGAACTCGTAACCTTATTTGGATTTGCGTCCCTTTATCTAATCACTATGTCCTGGCATTTATTCAATTCTGAAGGCTCGTTCCATATTTAGAAGCCAGCCAGAAAATGAGCTTTGGGGCAACCAGTTGTTATTTGGTTATCCTTATATATTAAGTGAAAACAGACAGGCCTAATCGACTAAAGTCAGGCATGTGAATGAACGCCTTTGTCCAGAAATATCCTCATGTAATTATAGCACACTTTTCATAGTACCTCACTACTGCATGAGCATCAAGTACATAAAATGTTCACGACTTTATATACCGTCCGTGTATAACTGTGCACTCATTTTGGACTAAACTGAGACAGAGCCTTTACTTAAATTGATTTTCAGTGTATTATAAATACTTATATAAATACTTTACTGTACTTTCTAATACTTTAAATACTTTGAGTAATACTTTAAATGCCATACACTTTTTACTTTAATTCAAATGATGACTTTTATATCATAAGCTCCCTCAAAAAAAAAAACAAACAAAAAAACAACCCAGGTACCATAAATCATTTTAACAGACATTATAGTGAGAATTTCATTATACAGCACGCTGTGTGAAAAGATTATTTAACAAAAAAAGTATGCTGTTTTATCTTTTGGACAGAAGACCACAACCAGTTTGTTTACTGGGAAACAAACAAACTTGTATTAGAAGCAATGTTTCTGGGGGTTTTGGCTAGGATATTGGGTGTGTATCCATCATGTTATGGTCATGTGACCTACTACTCAAGCACAAGTTGGACAACCCTAAAAATCGTACAAGTGCTTAAATAAAACTCAGAACGCTTGGGTGGTAATAAAACGAGGTATAGCTTGTATGAGTGTATTGTTCGCACTCCCATCTTATCCCTGTGAATAGATTATAATTACTGCACACATCCTCCGGCAACGTATCTGGAAATCTTATACCAAATAGTACATCAAACAAAAGATCCTGTCACACCTTTCTGAAAACTTCTCAGGTAATTAGACAGAAAACCATAATTGAATGTATAACTAACTGAATTAATACTCTCAGAACAAATGTACAATTAGTACGTCTTAAATTAAAATATTACTTTACTTAACATGTGAGTACATAAAAAGTTATCCTTTCTCCGGAAGTTTACTTAGATACGCTGTATTACTCACCATCTCATTTGCATAGCAGCTTAATCCTAATACTAGGGTCACAGGGAGGCTGATGCCTATCTCACCCGACACTGGGCGAAGGCAGGATACACCCTGAACAGCTTGCCAGACTATTGCAGGGCCAACACACACAACCATTCATCCTCACATCCACACCAAGGGGGAATTTCGAACAGCCAATCAGCCTGATGTGCATGCTGTTGGACTGTGGGAGGAAACCAGGGTAACCTGAAGAAACCCACTCAAGCACGGAGGGAGCATGCAATCACCACACAGAAACACCTGATCCCAGGACTCGAACCCAGGACCTTTTTGCTGTGAGGCTGCATCAGGCCGCCTGCCACTTTCTTAATACTTTTTTACTTAATTAAAATTAACTCTTAATTTACAGCATTATAGACTTAGTGAACTTTTTATCAAATATACACAAGGATGTGAGCTTTTTTAAGCTTATTATTGTTGAAGTCCCCAATTTGTGAACATTTTCACATTTTCTCCTTTTTCTTAACAGGTGATCTGGTGTCACGTGCCATGCATCACATGCAGCGCCTGGGTTCGGTGCGGGTCGGAGTTAGTCCCGCTCGTCATGTTCGCCAGCAGCCTGTTTCCTGGTCTCCAGACGCCTTGCATACACTCTATTACTTCCTGCGCTGTCCTCAGATGGAGTCCATGGAGAATCCCAACCTGGAGCCACCCAGAATGGCCCTGAGCAAAGAGAGGTAAGTCTCAGAGCACCTCTTCACCTTCAGGCTGCACTAATTAACACCTGATGGCCCTATTCATATACATGTGAAGCGGGAGAAACCACATAGCCTGAAGGAGAATTTTAGCAGTAGTAATGACATGGTAGAGCTAGACCTCCTTAATTCCTCATTTCTTTAGCTTTGTTGTGGAACTTCATTCAATTATGAGCTAAGTAGGGTTCTGTCTGGGTTTCTTGTTTGTTCATTAGTAATTAATTATTCACTCAGTGATTTGAAAGTTTAAGCCACATTCTCTGCAATAATCGGTATAGATGCATTGCCAAAGATCATTTTAATTTGCTTTCATTTAATTGTTTTCCTGGTATACTGAAAAAGGTTTTCAAAACAAAAACTGTCCTAGTATGCATTCCACGTGCAAACAGCCAATCAGCACAGAGTTGCATAGAGACAAGTATGGTGCTCCACTTGTCTGAATGTTGGCCTGTGCAGGAGCTTGGCTAATACTATAGATCGAACATCTGTGCAGAGAAAGATGTACTTGTTTCATCTTAAGTATGAAAGTATGACTGCGCCCCCTCCAGTTACACATTCTATGAGTATGCGATCAGCTATAAGGTCCAAAACCCACACACAATCTTACACATCCTTTGCAGCATTAGCATTAACTTAGCATTTAACTAGCATTAGCATTAACATTAGTCACTGCCTGATTTTGGTGCAAGTATGAAAGGTCCAGAAGCCCGTTTTTTAACATACATGCGCCACAAGTACAGTTAAAGGTGGTGAACAGAAAACTCAGTCTCAAAATTTCCTTCTTTCACTTCAGACTGAATTTGAAAAATGCTGGGGAGACTTATTTATTTATTTATATCTTGGACCCCTATCAGTAGAGGTATCTATTGGGAACTGTACCTTTAGACAGTGCCTAAATCTAGAAACTTTTCACATTTAATGTGAAATGCATATACTGTGCACTGACAATCCTGATTTTTTTTTCGCTATGTAAATGCCTGTAGTTCCTCCGACATTGCCTTATATTTGCATTTTTGAAAGTTCGACTCTGGTATTTTTTTTATATATGACAGAATGAAATCAGTACATGTTGGTGCATGTTGTCTGTAACCACATTGGACTCATTGAAACATTTCCATGACCCACAAAAAGTCATTGTGAAACAGCATAATGCTGTAAGAAGAAGGGCAGTAAGAAAAGAGCGGTGAAAGCAGGTAAACTCAATGTAACCCTTGGCATAGAATCTTTGGACATGAGCTGTAGGATTTTTAAAGAGGAAGAATAATCGAGTTGTTACTGTTAGTCCAAGAAGAAGACCCTGTAGCAAATTGTACCTCGTCTGATTTTTACATTATGAGAAGGAGCAAAAGGTTTTCATCCTGGACACAATGGGAGAGCTCTTCCTAAAAAAAGCTGGGATTAACCTGTCAGCAGCAGAACAGCTTAATGACTATAGATCACAGATCACTGCAGTAGGAAGGAGCCAGATGGTATACATTTCTTATGATTTGTATCTTACTCTAAACACTAAATCCTAACTCTAATTACAGAGCTTTTGCACTAAAGCTCACGCCATTGCCAAACTTAAATCCAAACGGAATCATTAAAGCCCTCCGCACATTCACCTTCCTCATGTTTGATTGCACCAGGTGCCTGATGGCCGAATGCTCAAGAGCAGAAGTCCATATGATCCTTTGATGGCCTTGATGAGGATTGCTAGCAGTTGCTTGCTGTTTTTTAAGGATAATACACACAGACAGGCACACACACACACACACACACACACACGTATATATATCATAATTGGGCTCAGGCCAGAGCTTAACATGTGTTAGCCACAGCTGGGCTCAATGCTGCCCGGCAACCACAATCTAAACAACAAACCCGAGTGGAAAACAGCAAAGTTGCAGCAGCGGATGGCTTCTAAGAGAGCAACATCTTCATGATAACAACACCACCATCAACAGCAGAGACTGACAGCAAAGCTGCAGTGTGTGTGTGTGTGTGTGTGTGTGTGTGTGTGTGTGTGTGTGTGTGTGTGTGTGTGTGTGTGTGTGTGT
>JAOUQZ010000010.1:7456233-7514218 GCA_028564935.1 Neosilurus hyrtlii | reverse complement strand
TGTGTGTGTGTGTGTGTGTGTGTGTGTGTGTGTGTGTGTGTGTGTGTGTGTGTGTGTGTGTGTGTGTGTTTGTTACCAAATGAAAAACAGGCGGTGCCTCAACCCTGGCAGTGCCTCAACTCAGCGCCTGGCTCCTTATTCCAGATTCCCCTGTGTGCTCCTAGTGCTATTAAAAAAGGTATTAAAGCTTTGTTTGAAACTCAACCCAGTCTCTCAGTAGCACGCTGTGTGGTCCTGACACAGCTCAGAAAGGCATTGTTCAGGGTCTTTCTATCATAAGCTGAGGTTACTGTGACACACGAATGTTTTACAACAGCCCAAGGCAACATGCATGTGTGTTATCCAGAGGAGACAGAAGAAAGAAAAGGGCAGACAGAGAGGGCTCACTGGGGTGAAGAGGAGCTCTTGGTGCTAAGCATCAGTGGCTGAATGATAGGCTGAAATTAATAGGTGGCACACTGACCCTCTGTCTTTCTCTAAAGACAAACAGCTCACACATGTGGACTGCTGACAAGACATCCCCACTGACTAGCAAAGGACGTACCGATTGATTTGAAAAAAAAAAAAAAAAGTAAATTCATAATAAATACTTATGTATTTATCTATCCAGCCATCCATTTACTGAACCACTTAATCTTATTAGGGTCACGGGGCCTATCTCAGCTGACTGTAGGTGGGGCGGAGTACATCCTGGACAGTTCGAAATTCCTCAGGGCAACACACATAGCCATTCACACACACACACACACACACACACACACACACACACACACCAAGGGGCAATTTGCAACAGCCAGTTAGCCTAATGTGCATGTCTTTGGGCTGTGGGTTGAAACCAGAGTACCCGGAGAAAACCTGCGCAAACACAGGGAGGACATGCGATCTCCACACAGAAACGCCCTCGCCAACCACGGGACTCGAACCCAGGACCCTCTACACCACTATGCCGTCCTTATGCACTGATTAAATAATAAAATGTATTATTATATGTCAAAGACAGTATACACAATTTGACTGGTCAACACACTATAAATCACGTACGGACAACTGCGTATCTGACCAACAAGTTAGCCGTTAGCTAGCTGCACTCTACTCTGATCTTTAGCATCTTCCAGAGAAGCAATGAAAAGGTACACAGGAAATATCCTGAGGGATTAAGAGTTTACAAAGTCCGGTTATACATTGAAACCCTGTGTTTCAGTTTACATCTGCATGATAATTCTGTGACTCACGTGAGTGGTGTGCAATCATACCTTTGGATCCCCCACTCCCATTTCCTGTATGATGTGCGATGCATGCAAATTCACCCACACTGTACAGTACTGTTAGAGGTGTTCAGCTTGTTGATCAAATTTGTGCAGTAGTGGCTTTTTCACTGCTCTTATGCTCTAACAAACCTTGTTTTAAAGTGTCATTAGCAGAGACGTATATTAAAATTAATCTCAATATCTCAAAGAATTATGGGCCAAAGAGAAGGATTAGTGTCAGATCAGATGGGTTCACTGTTGCCTTTTTCCCCTCTATGTTTTGGATACGTGTCATGTTGACTCAGTGTTCTCACTTTCTGTCAAGTAGCTCATTCAAGTTCAGCATCATCTTAAGCTTATAATTAACTGAAAGAGTATATAATAATGAACAATTATTTATTCATGTTAAAAAAGCATGTTGGATCCCGAGCTAATTCCCAGAACAATGGGTGTGAGGCGGGAATACACCCTGGATTGGGTGTACACTCACATTCTCACACTCTGAAACACCTACGAAAGTCTGTTCACTGTAATTAATCCAACTATCAGCATGTTTTGGAGCTTCCAACGTTGGAGGTTGGAGCTGGAACTGATGTTGGAACTTATTATGAAATACATTGTTTTTTTCTGCATACAAACACCACAGAAATATATCCACAGATATATTATATATATATATATATATATAAAATATATTATGTATTGTTGTTATATATTATACTACCGATACGTCGAGCAGCCAGCTTGGATTTTGGTGTTGGTGAAGTCATAATAATCTTCATAATAATCCCAAAGGGCAATTTAGGTGATATGCATATGTAAAACAGTACATCCAACATACACCATTACTCTCACTCATCACTGCTTGATTCCTACCAGAGTCACAGGCAGGCTACAGCCTATTTAAGACAACATTGACTGAAGGCAGGTTCACCCTGAACTGCTTGCCAGACCATCACAGAACCAACACACACACAACCATTCACACTCACATCTACACCTCTGGGCAATCTGGAGCAGCTAATTAACCTAACATGCATGTCTTTGGACAGTGGGAGAAGACTGGAGTACCCAGAGGAAACCATGCAAGCACAGGGAGAACATGTGAACTCCACACAGAAACGCCCAAGCAGGGTTTTCGAACCCAGTACCTTCTTGCTGTGAGGTGGACGTGCTAACCTCTATGCTACCATGCTGCCCTTTGACATTACTTCTAGAAGGGAAAAAATGCATCATCCTTAATTTCTTTTCTCCTCTGGTTCTAAGTAAGGCATATGAGACCACAGCATTTAGAAGACAACTCAGTCCAGGTGTACACCATTTCATCAATCAGTTTTGTACTGATGGCCATTTAAACATCAGCCTGTTGGGAGCTAATCAACATCTGGGTACTATGTATGAAAAGAATTGTGCAGCATTTGCTTTTACAGTTACATTACTCTTATAGCAGTTACAAACCTGTTATGCAGAAATTTGAGATCAGGTCTTTACTAAAGAAATATACTGAACATGCTGGTGGTGTTTATGTATGGGAGACACCCAGTCTGAATGAGCAATAACAGAAAGCTTACACTAAACTGGAGAAGCACGTGGCATGCTTTAAGAACGTCTAAGAGAACAAACTGGTCTGAGATGTTCGTATCTAGCCTTAACTTTAAGCAAATAATCTAAGAAATATTTAGAAACAAAAAATAACACAAGAACTAATCCTCATGTTTTGCAATTTGAGCGTTTGGGGAGAAAACCTAAGGTGCATGGTGCTATGAGTAGAACGCTGTGTGAACAACTGGAGCTTTCTTCTAGAAATGTGTGACTCTGAGCTGTTATAGCATGTTCTACACATCCAGTGAGCATGCAGAGCGTGTGGTCTTCGTGGCTCAGGTCTAATCACAATCATACATTTGAAGTGTGACCTGCTCCCTTCCCAACAAGAGCCCCATCCATTGTGTGGGTGCAGGAAAGGCTAATTAGCATGGAGCGCTCTCTGATTTCAGATGCAATGCTCGACCAGGCTTTGATGTGGCCCATGGAACCAGCTCGGATTTCAGGGCGTTGAACTGGAGTGCTAGAATCAGATGTGAGGGTCATCGTTGAGGTATTACCCATGGGCCGAGTAAGAGAGAGCCAGGGGCTCACACACAGTCACTGTGTATAGCATAGTAGCCCTGTGGCTAGTGAACAAAGCAAAGGTTAGAAATGTGTGGAATGGGTTTGAGTTTCACACTGCTTGAATTTCATTCAGATAGAAGCAGGTCGCAAGAGTGAACTATTCATCAAAAGTCTGTGTGTGTGTGATTGAGTGAGTGAGTGAGTGAGTATGTGTTGGGGGATGTGAAAAGTCCAAAGTTTTGAACATAGTAACGTTACTTCACCAAAGCCATCTCTAGATTAGTTTTTTCCAAGCCAAGGATCGATAATTGCATTTAGAGATGGAAAAATTGCTAGTGGAAGTCTTCTTTGGCAGGATGCTCACTCTCTCCTTCTCTTTTTTTTTTTTTGCCAGTGTGATCATTCCAGTAGTGCCTGTCACTGTTTTCAATCTTTTCCTGTCTCACACACAGATACACACACAATCAAACCATTGTGCTCTTTTCCAGATGATGCGGTCAAATTAGAGACTAATTTAAAACACATACCAGCCATTAACAGTGGCACGCACTGTATCTTCAGCACACACACTCACGTCGCTATAATGTACTGCACTGCAGAAAAATAGGACAGGATATGTACGTTTACTTCACTAGTCCAGGTCTCCCATATCAGCTCTTAATTACGGCAGATTCCCTGTTAGAGCCGGGTTAAATCTAGCACTTTCAAGATTTCCTTTGTCAGAATGCCTTAGAGCAACCTGTAAAGTAAATTTAACTTCAGAGACTTGTCTTCAAATTAAAACCTGGCATAAGACTACTGATGCATGATAGTACTTGTCATATCAACTAAGTCTGTTAGACTTTTTACACCCAAAAGTGGTTCATCATAGCCGGTTTCTGAAGTGTGAAATGACTCGGAGCAAGGGCCTCCAGTCTATGACAGGTTACCCTCCCAGTATTTTTACTGGTACCCATTTATACTGCTGGGTGGACAGAGGCACACTTGTGGTTGAGACCTTGCCCAGGGTTCTTAGCACAGTGTGGGACTAATAGGGATTCGGCCCACACTCTAGCCACTACACCAGCCCCACAAAAAAACTAAGAATCAACTAAGGATGTTAGAAGCGTATGCACTGCACAGGCTATGATAAGTTTAAATTTCAATAGGGATTTTTGTTCAACTTGACACCAATACCAACTCTTCCAACTTTTAAAGCAAAAGTGAAAGCGTATGTCCATGTATGTCCATATATGTACCATTTGTCCATCTTGAGTTTTCCTTTGGGATCTTTTACACACTTCCTAAACTATTTGGACTCCCAGAACAAACACTAGTATTTTCTGTTCCAATGAATGTTTTCCCCCAATATCTAAGAATAGCTTTTATGTGTCTCTGCATGTTATTTTCTCCTCTGTTCTTGTTGATAGGTCTCCTCTTCCTTGTGCATGTTTACTTCACTTAATGAGTACCTTGTTCCTGCCGGTCTGCTTCATTTGCATATGTCTTGTTAAGATTCTCAGACTCTCCTGTGTTTTACCTTTTCCATGCTGTCAGTTTTTCTTCTTGAGAGCAAACCAGTTGCATTCTTTAAAAAAAAATCTTTTTTAATGATTTATGTTAGGATTAGAGAAGGGTGAAGTTGGCTGTATATCACAGCTGTAGCTATAGATTCAGCGCTAATCAAACACAAATGGTTCAGCCTTCAGTAGTGCTGGACTATGAGAACTCTGCAGGATGGTAAAATGTGTAGCATCAGGATATGATCCAGATCTTCACTTTAGGACAAAGCTATAGTGATGAGGGATTCAGGATAAAACCTTGTGAGGAAATGTGTCATTTGAATAAGCCTCAGTTAAGACTGTTACTTCCTCTGTGAGTACCATGAGAATTTTGGATGAAGTATCCCATTATGGTAGGAAGTAAACAGTTCAATCTGTTCCAAAGTGATAAAACGTTTGCTGTGGAATGTCCACAGCAGCCATTTGTAGGCTCTTAAAATCTAGAACCCCAAGATTTTCTGGTTTGAATGTTTTAACTCTGACCAACAGTTTTCCTATTAAAATCTTTCCAAATTAAGCCCTTTAACAGCTGTAGATGAATCATAAATTCATTATAGCCCAGTACACAAGTAAATGCTCCAGTCTGCTATCCGGTCCTGTGTTTTGCTTGGTGTGTTTTGTACCTTCATTAAAAATCATTAAGTGTCAGTCAATCAATCACCTGTCACTATAAGTTGTGGTGTCCTGAAAAAAGGTAGTATTCAGAGCCGTGTTATCACTACGTAGATGTTTAACTATGGAGGAAAAGCATGTTGTGTTTGCTAGGGTTAACTGTTTATGACAACTTTGTACTGGACTTTCTTTTTATGTTTCCACATTACCTGTTATCTGTGCACACTATCCATCCTTCCTAACATCCAGCCATCCTTCCAACCAACCATCCATTCATCCAATCATCCATTCTCCCAAACAAGCATCCCTCCATCCATCCAACCATCCATCCATCCATCCATCCATCCATCTAACCATCCATTCATCCATTAATCTCCATCCATACATACATACATCCATCTATTCATTATCTTGTTCAGGTCCAGGTCGCCAGTCAACTGCAGGGATAACACCGGGGAGTTAGTTCAGAGGAAACTCCAAAGTCCTTGGCCAAAATTCAAACCCAGAATCTGCTCTTTATGAGCTGACAGTGAGACAGCAAGAAGGTCCTGGGATCGAGTCCTGGCCTCAGTTGTTTTTATATGGAGTTTACATGTTCTTTCCATGCTTGCATGGGTTTCCTTCATGTACTCTGGTTTCTTTCCATAGTCCAAAGACATGCACATTAGGCTATTTGGTTGTTCCAAATTGCCTTTAGGTGTGGAGATGAGTGTGAGTGGTTGTGTGTGTTGCCCTGCGATGGGCTGGTGAGCTGTTCGGGGTGTACCCCGCCTTCACCCTGTGTTGGCTAAGATAGGCACAGCATCCCTGTGACCCTAGCAGAAGGATTAAGGTTCAGCAAATGAGTTAGAGTGAGTGATGACTTCAGAAAGGACCACAACCACATCCTCCCCCAAGTGGCCCATAGACAGCACTGCTCCCCTGAAGGGCTGAGAGCAAGGAAGTTAAACCACCTCACATGCAAAACCAGTCCATTATAATCTAATCATGTATACGTGTTAAGTTTGTATACACGTCTCTCAAGTTTTCTTCCTTGTGGTGCTGTTTTATTTGGCTCTAATTCCACGTTATGATGTTGCGCAACAAACATTGCTTCATTGCTGACATTATTAAAGATAACTTGTCTTTAAAAATATAATTGCCCTGCTGGCTTTACAGCCTCTCTGCTTACTCATCTGTTCAGCATAATGGATCCACTATTAGAGTCATGTCCTGTTTCATTTAGACATTAGAGACTAAAGGAAGGCACACACATACAGAGTGTAATCGCCTGGTCAGTGTTTGTGTGTAGAAGTGTGTAAGGAGCGTGAGCAGTAGCAGCTGTGGGTATCAGAATGTGCGAGGGTGATGAAAGACAAAGTCCATCCTGCTAAAGCCTGGACTCGGCCTCTGTGTACAAAAGCCCAATTATAAACACTGTAACAGCTTTTTTTCTTCCTTTTTTTTAATTACAAAGTTCTCTGTACATTCCATTAGCTTTAATAAAATATCTGCTTAGAGGAGAAACTGTTGTGTCTTTTAGGTACAAAAATAAGCTCTTAGAAAAGAGTTCTCTAAATAATTGAATGAGCTCTACATGGGGACTGAATGGAAAATGCTTTGTTCCTTCTTTCTTTGTTTCTAACTCATGTTCTGTTTCACTGTCGGGGCAAATGAAGGACAATGCCAGATTTCAGATTTAACTTTGTTTTAAAGACTTTATGTACACAGGAAATAAATTAAAAAGTATCCAGCCAATCAGGAAAGGAGACACTTTTCTTTGGATGTAAATCTTCTAGGAGTAGCATTCATCTTAGGCACACGTGCACTCTCAAAAAAAAGGTTCCTCAAGGAGTTCTCTCTTCCTGCACAGGTTGTACTTTAACCAGAAAGGACAGAACCTCGAAAAGTTCCCTTTATACAGAGAGAGAGAGAGGCTGATGAACCTTTGAGTCTGTGTTACAGGGTCCATACACCTAGTATACACCTTTAAAAGCCTCCATATCGGACCCTAAAAGATTTTTCAGAACCCTATGAGAAGGAAGTAGAACCCTATCCAAAATCCTCTGAGGACCCCTCGAGTGAAGGATTGGACAAAGAAAGGAAGAGGAAGAGCTCTGTATCCACACACGTTGTCGATATTGTGCCAGTGCATTTATCTGTGATATGTGTCCTTCCTGTGCAGGCCCTTCCTCCTGCTGCCGCCCCTCATGGAGTGGATGCGTGTGGCTATTGTACACGCAGAGCACCGCCGCAGCCTGTTAGTGGACAGCGATGATGTGCGACAGACAGCACGGCTGCTACTACCAGGGCTCGACTGTGAGCCCCGACTGCTAAAGTAAGAGCTCCACCTGCTCTCCCTGCATTTCACCTTTATAATAATTCAGCACATGGTACACTGACATTTTCGTTATAACATGCCCATAAAATCACCACACTTTAACTCGCAGTGGAAAAGGCGCGCAGTGGAGAACAGCACACAGTACAGCATGACCTCATTCCTGA
The DNA here is from genome assembly GCA_028564935.1 of Neosilurus hyrtlii. Classification (NCBI taxonomy): domain Eukaryota; kingdom Metazoa; phylum Chordata; class Actinopteri; order Siluriformes; family Plotosidae; genus Neosilurus; species Neosilurus hyrtlii. The sequence continues at coordinate 7,506,225 of JAOUQZ010000010.1, read as the reverse complement.
CCTAGCGCTTACTTCACTGCTGTATCATTGGACAAAGACCACCTGCAAAACCCTCAGACTTTATATGCCACACCCGCCTAGTGATTCAGACCGCACTCTGATGTCAGGACCTTGGCCTGGTGTTTTTATGATTTGTAGCAACTTAAGAAAGAAAAACAACGACTTTTATTCCTGTCATAAAACCACCTCCTACGCCTTCTCTCCCATCAGCTTTTTTTAAAATCTAGTTTTACATGCCGTCCCCTTTTTCTCGCCCCCTCATATTTTCTCTTACATTATCTTAATGTATAATACCTGACCCCAGTGCAGTCTCTCCCACTTTCCACCCTCAATCTTTGACTTCTTTTCTCTCCAGGCCAGAGTGCTGTTTCAGTTCCTTCAAACGGCTGGATGCCAAAGCCGCCACTGATAAGTTCCAGCTGGACCTGGGCTTTCGCATGCTCAGCTGTGGCCGCACAGATCTAATAGGCCAGGCCATCGAGCTGCTGGGGCCAGATGGAGTCAACAGTATGGATGATCAGGTATTACACACATGAGATTTCTAGGCATTGTGCTCAAAGAATTATGTTTTAAATATTCGCAATATTGAGCTTGGACCACAACATCCATCCAACACGAGTCAGATTTCATACAGGTGTCCTTCTCTTGCTGTGCGTGTGATGTAGGGCATGACCCCACTGATGTATGCTTGTGCTGCTGGAGACGAGGCTTTGGTCCAGATGCTGATCGATGCTGGAGCCAATCCGGATGTAGTGGTGAGTGCATTTAGTGATAATGACTGCTTAGATTGCACCATGACCAGTACATGGTTTTACTGCATACCAGGAATGTCACTGCTCCCTAAAAGACTTCAGAGCTACAGCTAAGTGAAAATGTTTGCATCCATATGCTTTTTGGATGGGATAAATGGAAATTGAGCTCTGTTTTACAATTTTTTTTTACAAAGAATTAAATTGGAAATGTGGTGGCCTGGTGACACAGTGGTTAGCACATCTGCCTCACAGCAAGAAGGTCCTGGGTTCGACTCCCGGGCTCTGGGTGTTTCTGTGCTGAGTTTGCATGTTCTCCCCGTGCTCGTGTGGGTTTGTTTCCTCCAGGTACTCCGGTTCCTCTCACTGTACAAAACCATGCACAGTAGGCCAATTGGCAGTTCCAGATCACCCCTAGGTGTGAGTGTGTGTGAACGGGTGCTATTTCACACAAGCTGTTCAGGGTGTACCCCAGGGTGTATTTTTTAAATGACATTGTCTGCGATGGCTTGGTGAGCTGTCCAGGGTGTAATCTGCCCTCGCCCAGAGTAAGCTGAGCTGGACGCCAGCCCCTCTGCGACCCTTGGAGAAAATGATTGGGGAGGGGTGGAGGGTGTCAGTTGCAGGTCCTGAAACAAAACAATAATAATTTTTTAAGGAATTTTTGAGAAAAATTTCAGGTCATCTTTCTTAATCCATATTTGTTGTATCTCGTTATTCCGATTTCCCCTGTGTGATTGGAGACATTAAATATTTTTTAATAAATATGTTCCTGAAAATTATCCAACATTCCCAGCTGTCTGTTACTCACCCTTTGCTGCTGCATTATGTAGCATGGCTCCTGATACTGTATTTTGTTTGCACTAGGTGCCTGTGTGCTCTCCTAAACACCCCTCAGTCCATCCAGATAGCCGCCACTGGGTAGCGCTCACATTTGCAGTACTGCACGGACACATCTCCGTGGTAGAGGTGAGCCTGATATTCATCAAATTTGCATATTAAGTATTATATGAAGTATTATGTAAACACGGGTGTCATGGGTGATTTCATGTACATTTTGTTAACTGTGTGTTTGTGTCTGGTCAGCTCCTCTTGGACGCAGGGGCAAATGTGGAGGGAGCTGCAGTGCGTAATGGGCAGGAGAGCTGTGCAGATACGCCACTCCAGCTGGCTTCAGCAGCAGGTGTGTTCCCAGACTCGTTATACACTGGCACACCTTGCCATGCCCTGATCCTTGCACATTCTTTCGTCTCTCTTTCTCCATTCTGTGTGCCATTCTCGAGCTCATCTAATACTGAGAGGCCAAAAATAGGCCCATGGTGGCATCCCGCAAAAGCCTGGCAATGAATTAAGCAGCATGCGCTGACTGAATTGGGTCAGGAGTGTGCACAGTGTGTGTTTTCATGGCATGTATATTTACAGGGTGCGGTGAGGGAGCTTGTGGCTGGCTGATACTTTTTAAAGTGTGTATGGGGACATTCTGTGTACGGATTTCGGAGAGGCCACACATAGCTGCATGATGAGAAACAGCTCAGGACACACACACGCTCCCTCTATGGCTATTTGTGTAACACCCTTTCTAAGCAGAAATTAAGATATTAAACCATTCCAGCTTTTCTTTCCTCATTTTTGTCATTTTCGCCTTTTTATTTATTTGCTTTTCAATATCCACATCACTCCTTTCTTTTCTTTTCCCTTTCTGTTTCTTTTCCTTTCTACTTCCTGCAGGGAATTATGAGATGGTGAGTTTGTTGTTGGCGCGGGGGGCCGACCCCTTGCAGCGGGCCCGGGATGGAAACACATCATCACTTTATGAGGACATGAACTGCTTTAGTCATGCTGCCGCACATGGCCACAGGTACACCCTACTGAGTTCTCTCACACACACACACACTCACTCACACACACCCTACCCAGAAGGAAGTGATTACCCTCATGTAGTTGATGTGTAGATTTACGCCCTACAAACTGAAACCAGGCCCGTGTTCTGCTTGTCAGTGTGAAGTCAGTCACAACTGCTTAAATTTTTTAAGTGGTTGTTCTGCCACTCCTACACGAGTAAAAATGTTCATTCTTTCAACATGGGAGGAGTACTCGGAGGAAACCCACACAAGCATGGGGAGAACATGCACTTCTGGCCCAAAGCAAGAAAGTCCTCGGTTCAAGTCTCAGGCTTGGGTGGGGTGTATCTGTGCAGTTTGCATGTTCTTCCCATGTTTTCCTCTGGGTACTCTAGTTTCCTTCTACAGTCCAAAGTCATGCACATTAAGCTAACTGACTTTTCCAGATTGCCCCTAGATTTGAATGTTAGTGTGAGTTGTTGTGTTTGTGTTGCCCTATGACACTGACGAGCTGTCCTGGTTGTACCCAGCGTTTGCCCAGTGTCAGCTAAGATAGGCTCCAGCCTCCCCTTGACCCTTAAAAAAAAACAACAAAGGGGGTAAAGTGGTTCAGTAAATGAGATAAGACAATAGAAACTCTAACCTATTCGCAGATTCAAATGGATGATGTATTTGTACATATAACATTGATGATCTGGGACCATGCCAGGTGACATATAGAAAATGTTTATTTTGCATCACATTTTTTTCCCGCTTGGTGAAGCTTGTGTGCCAGTTCACTGCAGTCAATGAACCAAATACAACAAAGACAGTAATGCAAATACAGTAGAACAAACTGAAGAATGTTTGCACAAGCACTTATTTCCAGCATAAAAGTACATTAATGAACTTTTAAGCATGTTGGTAATTCCTCTCCCTGTTCAAAGTGTGCTAATGTAATTTCTTGATCCTGATCTAAACTCTGAGCTTCTTTAGTCATAATTTCATTCCATCATGTCGTTAGAAGTAATTTTAAAAACATGGGGAACATATTGCCTGCATGATGGTGAAATGGTTAGCACATCCGCCTCATAGCAGCAAGGTCCTGGGTTGAGATCCTGGGCTTGGTGTTTCTGTGTGGAGTTTACATGTTTTCTCCATGCCTGTTCGGGTTTTCCCTGGGTACTCTGGTTTCCTCCCACACTCCATAGACATGCACATTAGGCTAATTGTATGTTCGAAATTGCGAAGGTGTGAATATAGATGGATGTGTGTGTCGCCTTGTGATGGTCTGGTGAGCTGTTCAGGGTGCACCCCGCCTTCGCCCAGTGTTGGCGGGGTCAAATAGGCACCAGCCTCCCCGTGACCCTTGTAGGATTAGGTGGTTCAGCATTTTAATTGAAATGAATTGGTGAAAACATTCATGTGTATAAATCAATCAGTACAGCGCAGTCAACACTGACACTTTATACACAATTCACCTGTTTTGTAACACTGTTAGACTGCCATCATATCTCTTACACAACTCCAGCAGCTGATACACCCAAACACACACACACGACTCAGTTTCAGTGGAGACTCATCATTGCCAACTCATTTCCTGTGTGACCTAATAAATATGTTACATGTTTGAACCTGTAAACACACACACACACACACACACACATACATGTATGCACACACGTATGTACGCACACACACCTGTTTGAAGACAGCTCACTGTTTACAAGCTACAACACGAGCTCAGTAAACTGTAATAGCGTCATGTGATAATCCAATATTTATCTTTAACTGCAAGTACTATCTGTTCTTTTTATTGCTGCTACTACACCAGGCTGCTGTACACCATTACCGTCAGTGTGCTGTATATCAATATTGTCTAACAGTAATATTACAGTACACTCAGGCAGATCATAGTAGTAAGCAGATAAAGACACTGTGTCGAAAGACATTTCAGTTCATTTAAACTTTAATAATAATAGACATGCGGGATCGGAACACAGATTTCCATCAGCATTAGAGTTTCCAGGTTAAATGATCTTTCCTTTCTGGGCTGCAGGAATGTCCTGAGGAAGCTGCTTTCTCAGCCACAGCAGGTGAAGGATGATGTGCTCTCTCTGGAGGAGATCTTGGCGGAGGGTGTGGTGGGAGTGGTGGAGGACACAGCGCCCTGTGATGGAGGACAGCCTCGTCTCTGTAAAGCCCGCATGAAGGCATTGCAAGAGGCATCATTCTACAGCGCTGAGCATGGCTACCTCGATGTCACCATGGAGCTGCGCTCTCTGGGTAAAGCCTTTATGTTTGATCTGTTTTACATTTAACAAAGAAGTGACATCATTTTTACAAGATAGGCAAATATGAACATTAGCATGGTTCTTAACTGAATTCAGAATTGGAGTTCATTTATATATTTTATGGATGGCTAATATGGATAAATTAATGAATAAATATATATTCGATGCTGTGTGCTATGCACAACATTTCAATTTAGTTTTTAGGTTTCACTAATCAGTGACCAACATAGAACTGTACTCATCTATACAGTACTGATGGGTCAGAGGGTGGAGATTAATGCCCTATAAGTGTAGCTTATATTTATTCATGGTTTATATTAATTTAATCTTTCTAACAAGTCATTGTTCCTACTCCATATTTTTTTATTTTGACATACTATATTAATCTCCCAAGGGAAGTTTAGCTCTGCATTTAACCCATGCAAAATGGACACACACACACACACACACACACACACACACACACACACACACAAACAATCAGCGCACACACTCGGAGCAGTGGGCCACCACACATCGCAGCACCCAGAGAGCAGTTGGGGATTGGGTACCTTGCTCAAGGGCACTTCAGCCATGAAAGTGAAGGAGAGGATGATGCTGCTCAGCAAGAACATTTCTGTGTTTGCATGTTCTCCCTGTGCTTGCATGGGTCTCCTCTTCCTCCTTCTGGTTTCATTCCAAGGTGCAAAGACATACACATTAGGCTAACTGGCTGTTCCAGACTGCCCCTAGGTGTGAATGGTTGTGTGTGTTTGTATGTATTGCCCTACGATGGTTTGGTGAGCTGTTCAGGATGTACGCCACCTTTGCCCAGAGTCAGCTGGGGTGGGTTCCAGCCTCTCCGTGATCCTGATAAGGGATAAAGCAGTTCAGAAAAGGACACACTACATAATTCTATAATTAATAAAACTGTGTGCTTGTGGGCTAATCGCTGTGCTATAGAAGGAAGAAAACACTTGGACATGCTGTTACAAGAAAATTATTAACTTTGGTTAAGTTCACATCAGGCCGAACCACAGCACTTCTAGAACACAACGCTCTATCATTTTTTACTCCTTACTTTTATAACATTTGTCAAAAGTCATTTCTTGTTCACTAAAGAGCAACAAGGTAAAGTAATACAGATCACTGGTGCTTGTAAATCTGAAGCAAAACAAGGTGTGAGTCATACTGGAGGACAGTGTACATATACTGTATTTGAGAGGATGCGAGAGCTAGACTGGGAGCATGAGACACTGTTAAACATTAAAAAGGACTGAGGGGTCAGTGGGCTTTAGTGTTATGTAGTTTAGTTTAGTGGAGTGTATAAAGTGAACAGATGGACTGATTCTCTGCTGCCTCCTGCAGGAGTGCCATGGAAGTTGCATGTGTGGCTGGAGTCTCTGCGCAGTGCCCAGCTACAGTCTAGAGCCTCGGTCACACTGTCCCTGCTTCGAGACTTCAGTTCTATCAAAGAGGATGAGTATGGAGAAGAGCTGCTCTCTGTTGGTCTGCCTCTAATGTTCTACATCCTCAAGAGCTGCAAGGTACAAAAACACCATAAACAACACAGCATAAAGCACTGCTTCGTGACCAAGCCATACTAAATACTGTTCATTTTCTGTGTGTGTGTGTGTGTGTGTGTGCACCTGCAGAGTGAAGCTATAATGCAGCAGTTAGGTTCCATCTTCAGTCACTGCTTTGGATCTGCTCCTCTTCCTGTCCTTTCTGAGAAGAAGGCCACTCTTTCAGCACAGCTCGGTAATTCAGATCTGTGTGATGACTGTGTGTCTGTCAAGTCACTCTAAACTGTAACAAATTCAAATGTGTAACTTTCAACACACACACACACACACAGTCACTGCATATGGTTTGCTACATTTTACAGGTGGGATACAGCTGATCTGTCCAACACAGGATCATTAGGATGACAGAAAAATATCAGTGCATAAAACATTAAGGCCAATCAGGATTAATTTACAAATGATATGCAAACGCAGGACCTTGTCTCAAGGTGCAGGGGCATGTGGTATTATTATTATTATTATTATTAGTAAAGATTAGAATTTGGATTCCTAATAAGAAGTAAAAAGATGGGCGCCAGCCTCCCCGCAACCCTACTTAGGATGAAGCGGCTTATAAAATAAATGTGTTCTTCTCGTGCTTGCGTGGGTTCCCTCTGGGTATTCTGGTTTCCTCGCACAGTCCAAAAATATGCACAGTAGGCTAATTGGCTGTTCCAAATCGCTCCTAGCTGTGAGAGTGAGTGTGAATGGTTGTGTCCATGTTGGCCCTGCAATGGCCTCGGCAGCTGTCCAGGGTGTACCCCATGCTTGCCCAAAGTCGGCTGAGACGGGAGAGAAAATGAATGAATGACCAATAAGAAGTAAAAATATAGAGGCTTCTGTCTTGTTGACTAACTGCAGTAGCAAACAGTTTTTATTCAGTATATACAAAGTGTAATCCTTATTGCTGTAGCAGCTAAGAAGCTTATGCTATTTATAATTTACATACACTAAACCTCTATATCTTGTTATACAGACCCCCACTTCCTGAATAATCAGGAAATGTCTGATGTGACGTTTGTGGTGGAGGGAAAAGCGTTCTACGCTCACAGGGTTTTGCTGATCACAGCATCTGAAAGGTGAGATGGACTTCCTAATGAAATGGAGACTATGACTGGTGGACAGGTTGATGGTGAAAAACTTGCTGATCATATAAGTGATAGTGCTGATATGTTTTTTTATTTCCCTTTTCTAAATAAAATCATGCAATTTATGAGAAATCGTTCTGTCTGAAATGCTCTTAATGCTACACTATGAAGCGCTTCACTGTATAAAGATTTTGTATTTCTCTGCTATCAGGTTTAAGTCGCTCCTGTGCTCCAGTAGCTCTGATGGTTCTCTGCACTGTAAGGAGATCGAGATCAGTGATGTGAAGTACAACATTTTTCAGGTATCAGCTGCAAATTCATGTACAGTGGAACCTCGGTTTTCGAACTTAATTGGTTCTTAAATGTTGTTCTGGAAGCGATTTGTTTATAAAGTGAAACATATTTTCCCATAAAAAACACTGTATAATGGATTAATCTGATCCATCTTGGTATTACAATATGACATACCAGCTGAACAGAGAATAAGGTTTTAAGTAGGAAAAGACAATTTTATTCATTACCTGAACCAACTGAATAAAGAATAAAGTTTCATTCAACACCATTTCATACTTTCATATGATTTCTTTCTTCTCCTCTATCGTTTGTTCTCACTACTTTCCTTTTTGCCTTTTCACTTTCAATAGATTTCCCAGGTCCCATAGTGGCTTATCGATGAAAAAATAAAAGGGATAATACACAACACAATATATATCACCAGAATCTGAGAAAAGTTTAGAGTGGATGTTCTGTGAGCAAGCGCTGTGTGACAAGACTGACGCACACATGAGATCCGACAACCAATCATTTGTGCTGCAATTAAGTGCAATTATGGCTCCGAAATTTTGTTTGTAAACCGATTTGTTCAAAAAGAGAGCCGAGGTTCCACTGTATACTTCTCTTCTGCATAACAGCTTTATCCTCTGAGATGTAGGGTTATTCAGTTACATTACATGTCTCCAGGTGATGATGTCATATCTGTATTCGGGTGGGACGGAGTCTCTCAAGCTTGCTGTGCCTGAGCTACTGGAAGTAAGTTCATAGAATAACTGTTGCAAATAGAAATGTTATTAATAATAAACATGTAGACATTACTGTATGTTGGAATGCTGTGAAATTTTGATTATTATTTTTTCCCCAGCTACTGTCAGTGTCAACATTGTTCCAGTTAGGAGGTTTACAACACCACTGTGAACTGCTCTGTGCTCAGAACATTAACCTGGATAATGCAGTCAGTGTGTACAATACAGCCAAGGTAAGCAGCACAATACACACCCTGCACACCACCAGCGAGAGTTTGGTAGGGAATTCTCATATAATGTAATAAAATAAATAGTCTAGTTTAACAAACTAACCTAGCCTGCACATAACACACACAACCTACAGTACACTAAACATATGTAACCTCTTGTGTACATTTCAGGCACAGGAAGCAACAGAATTGAGTGTGTACTGCGAAGGCTACTTCCTGCAGAACATGGGCGCTCTGCTGGAAAGAGAAGACTTCCGTGGACTCATCTCCAGCTCTCGCTCAGCTCCAGGGAGAGAGTCGCTCCTGGAGGAACTGGAGGCTATGTTAACTCACACGATGCACTTGCTCCGTATCAGACCACACGTGTGAAAGGACATTGGGGAGCATAGGATTGACGGGAAAGAAAAAACTCAGAAAGGATAAAGATGTTTGAATGAGGAGCAGAGAAAGAATGTGGAACAGGAAAGACTGTAGCTGAAGAGGGACAGTGTGGACGGAGATCTTCGGGAGCTTGCAATAATGGACAATGTGAGACTGTACCATGTACAAATGTGTAAAATGTATATTACTACACACTGAATGCAGGTGGCATTCTTGTAGTCAAAGAAATCCAAAGCTATTTAGGAATGCCCCAGAGGCCAGAGGTTTTCCCTTTATTATTTGACAAGTGCTATTTTTTGTAATGAGTCTGCGTGGTAGGACTTGTACTGGACCAAATGGAGTAGAAGTGGATTTTTTGAATAAGCGAAATTACAGCAGAAAGAACTTGTATCAGAAAAAAATGAGTGGACCTGTTCTATTTAAAATGTGAGATTATTTAAGTTGTCTTTTTATTGTTCTTTATGCTAAACAAATAAAATAATATAAAACCAAATATTTTTATTTTCACTTCAGGCATAAAATGCACTAATTCACTTTAGTGCTCATTCACAGAGGGGAAAAGGGTAAAGCTCTACCTTTCTTGTGTCTACTAACAGTGTTAAAGGGATCCTAGAGCTTTGTGGTACCAACAGTCCGTAAAATTAGATGAACATAACTCAGCTCCGCGAGCTGTTCACTTAACATAAAATGCTGAACCTTGTGTTAGAGTACTAATCAGTATGTCTCCATAGTGCCCCCTAGTGGAGTTGAAATATTACTAGAATTTCTCATAGAGAAGTGGAGTGCTGTGAGGGGCAGTTAATCCAAGTCTTTATATTCCGCTTGTATGCATTATGTTTATCTCGCCAGTTTTGTTGCCCTCTCCCGTTTATTCCTGCATGGAAGGTGGTGGCAACGATTGCAAGAACTCTAGAAGCCCACGCATGCGCAACCACATAAAACGAGTCGCCCATGGAATGCTGGGAGGGCTACCGAGCCTAACCAAAGTATCAAGTCTCTCATGGAATTCTGGGAGGGCCACTGAGCCCAACCAAAGTAGCTGTCTCAACAGCTTACCTCTCCTATAATCGTGGCGCGCATGCACCACCACACCACAACAAACCGAGTCAAGTGGGAAAGCACAATTAGTGTTGCTGTTCCGCTCGCTGCGCTCGCCCACAGCCGTAACTCCATTTTAAAAAAGAAGGGTTGTGCTTCAATCTCAATAAACACAGTGGGTGGAGCACACTGCAGGTACATATTGAATTAGGTGTAGTAAACTTAAAGAGTACCAGGCTCATGTAACATAACATAATTGTAGTCCCAGTGCCCTTTAACACCAAACATTAGGTATTTATGGTAGGAGCTCCAAAATGTACGCTAGTTAAAGAGTAAAATTAGTGGCCAAATAACCATTTGGTAGGTTTGAAGGCTACAAATATTTTACTTTTTATATTTTTACAATATAAAATAATATGTTTTAGATTAGTCACCACAATCCATGACAACAATCATGATGAAAGGGGTAAGTTTTAAGAGATACAGAACTTGTTAATGGCCGATATTTTGACCTTTGTAAAACAGCAACACGACTCCTATCCATGACTACATTTACATTTATGCCATTTGGTGGACACCCTTATCCAGAGTGACTTAACTTTTATAATTTTTATTTTTATTTTTTTTTATAACTGAGCAATTGAAGGTTAAAGGCCTTGCTCACAGTGGCACCATGGTGGTACCGGGGCTTGAACACCTGACCTTTAAGTCAGTAAGAGTTAGAGGCATGATCATACTAGAGGTGTTCAACATGTTTGAAATTACCATGAATGTCGCAAAATGAGACTCTGATGTGGAGTAATCTTAAACTCTTGTCAAACAGTCCGCACATGATGTGAGAGGGTCGCAAATTTGTCGTTTTGCTTGCAAATTATTCGTTTTTCGTTTGTAAGGTAAAGCGACAAGTTGGAGACTTCTACTGGAAAAGTTTGATAAAAGTTTGAGACTTGCTGCCATCTGCCATATTCCGTGTACTCTGTAATCATTCATATTTCATTTCGTGCCAATGTTGTGTGAATAAAATGCGAATGCTTTGAGAACAAAAAGCGAAGAAAACATGACTGATTTGCGACAGGAGATTTGCACTTTTTCGCTAAACATCCGCAAACCAATTTGCAAATTACTCAGTTTATCAGACGTAAATTTTCACGCGACTTTTGCACTATATACGTATTTAAGCAGTGAAATATTTGCTTGAGAGGGGAGTCCCAGAAAATCTTGATGCGAATGTCAAAATTCGCAAAAAAAAAATCGCAGAAAATCTATTCACATCAGTCACTTTTCTATCACACCTCTAGTATGATCAGCCCCTAACCAAGAGCCTTAACCAGTGAGCCACCACTGCCCTCAGGACTGTAAGACATGCCTTCCAACAGGGTTTTTTCACTTTTTTGAAAGGCAAATGTTGTTATAGTGTTGAATAACTGCATTAGACGATGCCAGAATGTTAAATAATGGGATTAGTGCATGTTTTCACTCTGGGATGTTGGAGCTGGCCATACACACAAGAGTTCACCATTTATTTATTTATGTCACGGCATGCTGGACCTTCTGATTAGTTGGCCATCCCTGTCAGCACACTGAGCATGGAACTTTCAGGCGACCAAACAGAGCCGAGCAGGAACAGAGAGCAGAAGGACCATTTAGCATTAAATATTAGTTAATGATCAATGCTGAATAAAGTCTATCAGTGTATGTTTGATTCACAGTAGATAAGTATATTTAACACTAGTTAATTTTATTTATTAGGGGTGCTGCCAGAAAAGTTTTAAAAACAGCTTTTTAGATCATCAGCAGAAAGAAAACTGTTTTTGGTGTAAAAGATTAAACAGATCTACAATAAAGTGTGAAACTTTAAAAATAATGTTAATAATAGTCTGAAAATGGATTAAGATCTTTGGGTTTCTTTTTTCAACCTTTTTTTGACTGGGAGTGTCTGGTGTGCCCTTCTGCTCACCAATAAATATACCGCACGACAGAGGAAGAGTAGGCCATGTGAACCCACTGTGGTTTTAAGTACTTACCGGACATCAATGCATTATTACATAAATCCACCGCACAGTTGAGTTCCTGGAAACGGTGGAAATAGTTGTGCTGGTAAAGCACTTATTGAGAAATTAAACAGTAGTAAGAGTATGGTGAAACTGAAGTGTGATAAAGCGTATTAATTGTGACGTGTAGTACAGAAGGGTATAAAAGTGAAGTGTGGTAAGGTGGTGTGTAGTAAACTGAAGTGAAGTACAGTAATGTGTGGATAAGTGTGAGGAAGTGCATTCATGGGTAAATTGAATGATAGTACGGTGATGTGCACTGAAGTGCAGCACAGTGACATGTGGGAAGAGCAATGTAGATTGAAGTAATAAAAGGAAGTGTAGTAAAATAAAGCAATGTGTAAATTAGTGCAGTAAAGTGGAATGTAGCAAAATATACTGAAATGTATCAAAGTGAAGTAAAGTGTAATAAAGTGAGTGATTAGTAATAAATGAATAGTAAATAATTGTTGTAAAGAATATGTATGTAATTTATGTAATAATGTATAGTGACGTAATCTATAATAATGTAAATGATGATAGGGTGAAGTGTAAGAAACTGAGCTGCTTTAGTGAGAGGTGGAAATATTCACACCAACAAAAGTGCATCTTACCTCTTAACTCACCTCATGAGCCAGAGATGTGACGAACCTGAAATACTGATAGAGCAAATATCAACAACAGTCCTGAGAAAGCATACACGTCACACATCAACACAAAAAAACCCCGACACCACATATACATACAATCATACACAAGCGCAAACACACACACACACACACACGCACATACCCATGACATGCTTGAATGTACAGACACGCACTTATCATACTTCAACACACACACACACACACACACACACACACACACACACACACACACACCATGACATGTATGCATGCACAGAAACTCACACTTATACTTCAACAAAAACACACACGAATGCACACGCACACACACACACCATGACATGCATACATGCATGCACACACTCGCACTTATACTTCAACATACACACACACACCAAGACATGCATGCATGCACACAGACACTCACACTTATCATACCTCAACAAAAACACACCATGACATGCTTGAATGTACAGACACACACTTATCATACTTCAACACACACACACACACACACACACACACACACACACACACCATGATATGCATGCATGCACACACACACACTTATACTTTAACAAAAACACACACGAATGCACATGCGCGCACACACACACACACACACCATGACATGCATGCATGCATGCACACACTCGCACTTATACTTTAACATACACACTCACACACACACACACACACACACCAAGACATGCATGCATGCACACAAACACACACCCACACCATGACATGCAGTTGCACATATCAGACTTCAACACACACACACGACATGCATGCATGCACACAGACACTTGTGCACTTATCATACTTCAACACACACACACACACACACTCCATGACATGCATGCCAGACACTCGTGCACGTTATTATTCAACAAACACACACACACTCTCCATGACATGCATGCAGACACTCGCACACATCGTACTTCAACACACACACACACACACACACACACACACACCTGGACATACACGCATGCACGCAGACACTCGCACACATCGTACTTCAACACACACACACACACACACACACACACACACACACACACACACACACACACACACACCCCCACACACACACACACACACACACACACACACACAAACACACACACCTGGACATACACGCATGCACGCAGACACTTGCACACATCATACTTCAACAAATACAGACTCACACTTCAACACACCACACGCACCCCCCCACCCCAACACACACACAGAGCTACAGAGCTACAGAGTTTCCTAATAAGTGAATGAGTTTATTGTTTCATTTGTATTTTTTTTTCTGAAGGTGCTCACAGTTATGTTACAGCTTCATGTTCATTCCTGCTCTGTGTGTTTATAGTCTGGAGTCACATGATCAGTTGTAGTCTACTGTATAAAATAGGATGATTAACAACAGGTATTGCTTTATTCTTGTTTTGTCAAAAAAACTCTTCCCATGTCTGTAAACTAGGGTTTTGAGACTGATGGTAATTTCCTCGGAGGTAAATGATACAGACCAGAGAAAGTGTTTCAAAACTCAGTGCACTAAAGGTTCATGAAAGAGAGAGGGACACTAAAATGCGGCTAGAATAACAGCGAAAAGAAGGACAGGAGAGCTTTTTTTATCTCAGGTAACACAGAGGAAAGTAGTAAGGGGTCAGAAAGGGGTCTTAACAATTACACTAGCGCCATGCAAAGGAAAGCCGATGTCTGGCATGCACACAGCAATACAAGTTAAAAGCGAAGAAGAGCAGGTACCAAGCACCCTCTTCATATGAGAAGGTGACATCAGTCTATTTACAAGAGGACTGACTCGAGAGGAGTGTTTTGTCTCAATCCATTGTACACACACAATGAAACTGACAAATATCAAGATGCTCATTTTCTCCCGAAAGAGGCTAGACTACATTCTTAACTGTTAAATTATCCTTTTTTTAAAAACATATACTACATTTTTTCATCATTCAATGCTAGAAAAAAAAGAAACATTGTCCACATAAATCTCTTAAATCAAGACATGAGAAAAATCTTTTTTTCATAAAAAAAAGTGGCATCGTGCCAGGACATACAAACATTCAAGGATGTAAATAAATAACATTCAGTTAATCTGACTTTCCGTTCATATTCATAACGATGACAATAAATTAGGGTGCACATATGGAACGAATAAATACAGAAAAAAAAATTACAAAAATATTCACAATGTATTAAACACTTTTGTCCTTAAATTTTCTGCTGGTAGTTGTGACATGAGATGTGAATCATAAAATAGCTTGAATGATAACCGAACTCTAGATTCAGTGCAGCAGCTACTAGAAACTATTGTTTCATAAATTAAGCAATAATAAAAACACATCTATTGTTGTGTGGTAGCACAAGATTTCAGTTAGAATCTACAACATAATTAAACACCGGTAGCACATATAGGCATTTCTGTTATACATAAGAAGTCTGTTGGTCTGTACAGTGGAAATTATTCATTTGGATAAGCTTATGAACCAGCAGCCCATTCTCCACTACATGAACCCCAACCACCACCCCCACCCCTTTCACCCACCCCCCACCCATTACCGCCATAGCAATATAAGCATACAAGTCCTTTTGCAGCAGGGCTTTTAGACTAAACTCGGCTCATTGGAAAAAAGGTCAATACTGAAAAGACAAACCTGTGACAAATTTTATCCCGTTGGGACAATTTTTTTCCCCTCCCCATTCCGTTTCTCACCATTTTGTTCTTTGTGAGTCCATCCCAGAGTTGTGCATGTGTGTGTCTGTATCTGAATGTGTAGTGTGTACGGTTCAGCAAGCTGAAGACATAAAAAAAAAAAAAAGTTCCTTGTACGTCGGATTGTGTAAGGTCAGATGAAGAGAAGGTAGAGCATGTGCTGGATGTTGGTGTTGGTGGGTATGATTTCCTCAAGGATCACAAAGTCATTGGAGAGAGGAAAAAGAAGGTGAGGATGAAGGATGACGCGTCTGGTTTTTTTCGTCGGTATGAACGGCGCCCTCCGTCAAACAACGTGGGTGGAGCAGGGGTGCGGGGTGTTAATAGCTTTTCTGGATAATTCCTGGTAGTAAAAACAAGTCATCACACAAGTGAGGAAAGTGGACACAAAAGAAAAGTCATAAAAAAAAGAAAGTCTGTCACAAATGATGGCAATGGAGACACTGGAGTCTAAGGAAATGGAATGGGGAAGAGTGTGTCTAGATGTGCTCATCTTTACATGGTCATCTTTATACAGACATTGCATCATACAAAAGTCTATTAGACAAGATTATTTGCATCATTTCTGACAGTATATAAGTCACTGCATATGACTGTATTATTTCTACAGGTGTCTAGGGCTGCTCCTGCGTCCCAACAGAAGCCACCATCTTGGCATTGTCCCTGGCATTTCCTGCCAGACATATAGAGTCACTAGGCTCGGGTTCGTGCTGTGGGTGTCTGTTGGGCGTGCCAGGTGGATGAAGCACCTGGCTGTTCTTCTCGTCTGAAAAAAGTTGTTTAATTACGTCAAAGAAGTTACTCAATGGGCTGCCTAGGTACACAGACGGGAAGAGAAAAAGAAAAAAAGAGAAAGAGAGAGAGAACAAACAAACAAATGAATAATGGGTTTCACACAAGGAGAAGTGGCCAGAGAAAGATGAAATGATGAGGAAAAAGAAAGGTTAAAGATGAATGAAGAAGAGGACTCAGAGGTGATCTGCGGCTAAATGATGACACTTTTCTATTGTAAATCTAAGAGATAGAACAGGTCATTTAAATCTAGCAGCGTACAGAATCTGGGTTGCACTTCAGACATTTATTAACTAGTGGCTAAAAGATTTCTGTACCGTGGAAGGATTTGACTTTTGCAGGATTTGTGAAGTAAATTATAATAAAAGATAATTAAACCAAAATAAATATTATCAGCTGTTTTTCAGCCATTAATTAACAATAATGTCTAAGTGGATGTTGTTTGGGGCAGCCGTAGTCTAATGGTTAGAGAAGCGGGCTTGGGACTGAAAGGTTGCTGGTTCGATTCCCGAACCAGCAGGAAAAATGTGTGGCGGTGGGGAAGTGAGCTGCACCTTCCCTTCCTTCACCTTCATGGTTGAAGTGCCCTTGAGCAAGGCACCTAACCCTTCCAGGTGCTGTGTGGCAGCCCACTGCTCCGAGTGTGTGCTCACTGTTTATGTGTGTGCGCTCACTTTGGATGGGGATAATGCAGAGGCAACAATTTTACTTGAGGGATTAATGCAGTGTATTAAAATAAATAAACAAATTCATCAATAAAATAAAATAAAAAATTCAGACACATCCACCAAGACTAAGGCACATTATTGTTTTAGTATATTCTCCATGGGAACATAAGCCAAAAAAAACAAAAAACCCATCAAAACAAGATTGTATAGGAAATAAAAAAAAACTAATTGTCATACAAGTGAACTCAGAGTGCACATGCGAACATAGCTATCTAATAGCACCTCTTTAAATCCCTGTAAGAATTTTATTACATTAATACTACACAGAAATGTAAGTACACAGTGCTCTGTAAAGATGTTTTAGTATACACTGTACTATGTAGAAGCAAAACGATAGCAAAAAATATATTAAAGTTTATTTTTCCATAAACCAATAAAGTTGTATATGTGCAATATTTGTTTCTTAAGTGCAATTTCGAGGGGGCTCTGAGTCCAAGAATTTCATTGCCGGTAGTGATGTTTCAGTGTTACCTGTATATGACAAATAAGCTTGAAACTTGAAGTTAAATGAAAAAGAAAAAGTACATTGAACTCTTCACTGAAACTGTTATTTTTTTTAAACTGACTTTGCAACATCACTAGTCAGCCTGTACTCCACATCTGTCAGAGTTGGAGGAGATCTCCTGTACACAGCCACCTTTAAGTCACTGTGATGCCAACATTTCTGCACTTGATGATAATCTCCCTCACAGTGTTCCACTCCGTATCTTTTGACAATGAGAGGCTGGGCATAGTTCATAAACTCTTTGCTGACAATGGCTTCAGCAGTCGGTTAAAACCAAAATGATGCCAAGAATACCTTACAGAAGCTGCTGATCTTTATTCGGTGTTAATTCGAATCATTTCACTGAAGACAGGTGTATGATAATCATTTTCGAGAATGGTTTTAAATGTGGTCAGGTAAGTCTTTTCACATTTTCAGATAATCAGAGGAGGAGATTTTAATCTTTGTGTGAAAATATGATAGAAGTGGGGTCATAGTAGTGAGACCAGAGGCTGTTTGGTTTGAATGGAAGCTGAAGTGGCTCAGTAGTCTGAGCATGCTATTTTGCCAAAACAATCAGTTACCAGAGTAGCACAGTGGAGAAAGCAGTTAGCACATCCACCTCAGAGCAAAAAGGTCCTGGGTTTGAACCCTGTGACTGACGAGGGTGTTTCTATGCAGAGTTTACATGTTCTTCTGTGCTGTGCTCCTGTGGGTTTCCTACACGTTCTCCGGTTTCCTCCCACAGTTAAAAGACATGCACACTAGGCTAACAGGATATTCTCGATTGCCCCTAACTGTGAATGGGAGTGTAAATGGCTGTCTGTGTTTTGGCAATGCAGTTGTGTAAGCCCTGCGATGGCCTGGCAAACTGTCCAGGGTGTATTCTGCCCTCACACAGTGTCAGCTGAGATGAGCGCAAGCCTCCCCGCAGCGGCTTAGAAAATGAAAGAATGAATAAATTAAATAAGTTAGCAAATGTAATGAACAGACACAGCAAGCTCACCAGAGCCACAGCTGGTCTTTTACAGGATTTGTGTAAATCAAGTGTAATCATGGCTTACTTCATAGTAAAATAACATTTAAAGGACATAAGGTATATCACAGCCTATCAGCATAGCATTCTGTTTGAATTAGAATACTCTAGATGCCTCACATACCATCTAGACCTATCTAATAAGCATTACATTTTTGTAAATGGGAAGAAAGATTGAAATCTCCTTTATAAGAATATCTCTGATGCAATAATATGCCCAAATATTAAAGCAGGTTCACACTTATGCAGCAGGTTGTTCGCACCCCCCCCACACACACACACCAAAACATTCTTATTAGATTTTCCCCATGAATTTTGTTAGTTGTATCACAGTGAAGGACGAAAAAGATCTGACGTGATTTATATGAAGTTTTTTCACATTACAAAACCCTGAGATAATAATAGGGGTGTGTAAACTTTTAGAGTCACTGTTCACAGCAGATCATTGTACTGGCTGAAACCTAAATTGCAGTTTTCTTCATACCATCCCACACCCAGGGGTCTCATTCTGGCAATCATCTCATTATATATGGCAGTTTATTATAGTTTAAGTGAAATTGCAGCAAAGCAGAATGAATGCATGAAACATTGGTGTAGTACTGGATCTGCTGTCATTCTCAGCACGCGCTGCAGGCTTTACTTAGTCACAGAGGACTCCTCACTACTCTATCAGGAAAACTTGAAATTTTGTTCACTACTGAAATTCATTTCTGGGTGCTTTTCAGTTACATGTCTTTGCAAATAACCCAGAAAATGCAGCTGTATTACTTATCTTCAGTTTTCCTAGGTTCACTCTTGTCATGTCTCAGGTTTCCTGTCCTAACCCTTAACTTGTGTCTGCAGTGCTAACCATGAACCCTCAGTCTGCAGTGCTGACCGCTAACTCCTAGACTGCAGTACTAACCACAAACCCCTAGTCTTCAGTGCTAGCTGCTAACTCCCAGTCTGCAGTGCTAACAGATAACTCCCAGTCTGCAGTGCTAACCATGATCTCCCAGTCTGCAGTGCTGTACACTGCCAATCTGGAGTGCTAACAGTAAACCCCCAGCCTGCAGTGACAACTGTGATCTCCCAGTCTGCAGTGCTAACCATGATCTCCCAGTCTGCAGTGCTAACCATGATCTCCCAGCCTGCAGTGCTAACCATGATCTCCCAGCCTGCAGTGCTGTTAACTTACAATCTGCAGTGCTAACAGTAAACTCCCAGCCTGCAGTGCAAACCATGATCTCCCAGTCTGCAGTGCTAACTGTTAACTTCCAATCTGCAGTGCTAACAGTGAACTCCCAGCCTGCAGTGCTAATCATAATCTCCCAATCTGCAGCCCACCAAAGCCAGCCATTCATACACACTTTCACAACAGTCTCCAGCAGATGAAATGTTTTATTTTGCATTTATACAATCTCCGAATATCATACGAAATATCAGATTTACAGTGAGCACATTTGCATGCATAAATCATTGGTATATTTGAGATGCATTAGAATAATGAACACTTAACAGGACTCCAGCCTCCCGTGACCCTAGTAGGATTGAGGGGTTCAGTAAATAAGTGGGTGAGTGAGGGTCCCATGTTTTCCTGGGCCTGATGTATAAGATTAAAGATCACAGTGCTGAATTTTAACAATAATAAATCTATTGCTTCAGGGAGTTTTCTGTAGCTATTATAACCTCTGGAAACCTTTGAACACACACACACACACACACAATCTTGTTTCTATAGATTCCGAGGACAACAGATAGACTTACATTAATTTCCTGGAGACTTACCCTAACACTAGCCATAACCACTACATAACCACTACTTGGCTAAGCCTCACCATAATCCTTAAACCTTTAAACATGCCTTTACCTTCAACTTTAATGATTTACGCTAAAAAAGACAATTATGCATAATGTGGCTGTGTAAACAGATTAAAGACACAATGTGATGAATACCTGGACACACACACACACACACACACACATATATATATATATATATATATATTTAGTTAGATTGTAGCATAAATGCCAAAGCAGAGTAGAGTAGTCGGTGTAGTGTTCCCCTGAGCTCCCCTAAACACATTCCATTTATTAGCATAGGGTGGAAGTGAGCCTGAAGGTCTACCACACTCACCCACACACACACACACACACACACACACACACACACACACACACACACTGAGTCGCTCGATACTGAGTGAGAGGCAGGAAGCAGAGGCACTGATGGCTGTGTGAGAGAATGTGTTTGACAGAAAGAAAGAAGAAGGCAGCAAAAGATTAAAAATGGTGAATAACATGAAGAGAAAGACAGACAGGGAGAGAATGTGAGAAAATACAGAGAAGAGTGATGGAATGTAGCCAGCTGAGATGTTGTGGCTCTCTAGCCTGGTGTGCTCCCCATTCTTGATATTAGAATGTACCACTTGAGACACAAGTTTTTTTGCCAGTGGAACTTGTGCACATATATTCTAGCTTAGGAACGGCAAAAAAAACAAAAAAAAAAAACAAACAAAAAGACTGCATCATCATATCATATATATCATCTTAACAGTGCAGCCACAAAACTACGATGGTGTGATTGCTGGATGGATCTAAACTACAAAACATTTACTAGTGGAACTTTTGTTGAGCTGCTCAGCAGCAACCAAGCATTAAATAACAATGATCGTAAAACGCACTGTTAGCAAAAACAACTTTATCAGCAGACTGTTGGCTCAAACGGCCGTGAAACCAAATTAAATATAAATATTTATTCAGGTTAGGAAAGAAAATTATTCTTAATGCTACACTTAACATAACAAATATTATGATTCTAATTATGCTGTCATGGGATGTGCAGAAGTGTCAACACTGCGTACAAGAAACTCCTAGCAGAGGTTTACCTTGTGAATGTTGCTGGGTGGGACGGGCGTCTTTTCAGATGTGTGCCAAGCAACATGAAGAGGATGATCTCGATTATGTTTATGAATGCAACTGAATGAACATCTATTACTATAAACTACTAATCTTTAATTTTGTTTTGAACACAGGTTTACACGAGGAAGCAGAAAAGCAGGTCAATTGTAGAAGATGCCACCTCTGGACATGTGACTTTTAATCATATTCAAGTATTTATAACCAATCAGCAACAATCTACTCAACCCATACCCAATTACAATTAAATCCTTCTGGTGCTTGTCTTGAATGCTAAACTTAACTGTCCCTTAAAGACATTCTTGAAGAATTTGTTTATATCCTGATAGCAAGTAATGAGTCAAGTTAATAAATACTACACAGGAACTATTAAATACTCACAGGTCTGTTTAGTCCACTATCTGGGAGCTAAAACCCATTTTTCACTGAGTGGATGTTTGGATCAAAATAACGGATGCTCACAGTTTGTCATGGTCACTTGGAGAAGGTTTATCACACTTTAAGATGGAAAGGTCACATGACCTGTAAAAATAGGACTGAAGAACATTTTGTCAGTTTCCCATTTGTTAAACCTTCGTTCTGCCTGGTTCTTGTCCGTTACTTCTACTGTAGTGTTAGTTACATTGGCCAGTAATTGTCCCGTACATGCACAATGACAGCATAATTACCAAACAAGTACAGGACAATTATTGGCCGATGGAACGAACACTACCGTACATGAGAGCCAAGATCAGCAACGGAGACGACTTTCACTACCAGATAATTTTCTTTCTCAGAGTTTCCAAACATCAGGTGTCTGTTTGCATGATCAGGCGAGGTGGGATGCTCCATTATGAAAATGCAAGTTTCTTACATGTGAATGAGATGTGATGAATTACACCCCTCTTTCATGGAGTCCCTTTCAAGCATTTTGGAGGACTGCCTTAAACAGGCAGCCTTAAAGAAGGTTTGTTTGTATTTTTTTTTTTTTGTTTTTTGGTTGGATACTTTCAAAATCCAGCTTTCTCTTTCTGGTTACTCCAAAAGACTATTAATTACTGAGCCAGTGAAACCCTCTCAACCTCAGAACCTTGCATAGCATCTCAAATCACATTATTAGCTTTACCAGTTGAATGTAACTCCTGATTGATCTCTGAATACACTGTCGACATTTAAATATAGTTTGACCAGTTCCAGTATCTGAATAACAGCATTTACATTGATCGAAGGCATAATTTAAAGCTGATCGTGTAATGCATCAGTGAAGCGAGCTGAAGTGCCCGCAAATTTAATTTCAGATGGTATTGTAGAACTAGATTTGTCTCAGTAGGGGGAGCCATCATCAAGCAGATGTTGAAGACAGCAGACGGCGTATGAGTCAGAAGGAAAGACATGCATAGAGGAATGACAAAGGTGCTTCTTTCACCCTTTATTCCAGTTGAATCATTTTCTCTGAAAATAAAATCAGTGGCAGCTCTTTGGGACACAATATGTCTTCCATTAAATGATGCAGTAGCTTCTTTATTACTGTGTTTATAATAATATGATGCATGAAGGTTTGTTAGAGATAATAAACCGGAAGATCCCCAGTGGGCCTGTATAAGGGTTTATGAGTAGAGGATACCCCATAAATAGCTTTCTACTGCCTGTGTAATTTTATTCCTGAGGTCTGTGTGTACAATCTGATCAATGCATGTTCTGAGCGAGTTGGTGTGGGCTAAGAGCTATGGGGTGGTGCTCAGTGAAGGGGGAGCATGCATGTGCTGGATGCTGAAAGGGGGAATTTGGGACAGGGCTATGTTGGGGGATGGAGCTTTACTCACCTGCCAGCTGCTGGACTCCCGGCTGGTCGTGTGTGCTTAACAGCTGCGTCTGGATCGTCTCCACCACCCGCTTAAAGCGCCGACTTGGACCTGAAACCACATATTGGGTTTAGTGCACATTGAGTGGCGATACATTGACTAGAAAGAATCAGTCTTCCAGAACTTGATTATTACCAAGCCCTTAAGCCTGTATTCAAACAGCTGTCTATAGAGCCTCTCAACGTCAAACTGGATATAATGGTTACAATAACAAAGAACACTCAGGCTTCTGAAATAATGCCTTGCTATGAGAAACCTCTGACTAATGGTGCTTCCTTTGTTTTTGTTCTCTTTGTAATTGCCTGTGAGTGCAACAGAAACTGGATGTCATTGGCAGCAGTGATAATTAGAGTGTGGTGCTTATATTACCACAATGACTACGGTGGAAAGAAGGTAACCTGGTGGAGAATATGAAAAGCAAAAACTATGACATATCAAATCTGGAAGAGTTTTTTGAACCACTCTTTGTATGTCAGAAAACTTTAGTTTGAAAATGTGTAATGAAGGACAGGGGTCACGTGTACATGGGAAATAAACAGAGGACACAACAACAACAAAGTACAGAACAAGCTAGGGGGCACTAGAGTGCTAGAGTGCAAGGTATCACCACCATGCAGCATAGATAATCCAGCACATGGGCTGTATATGGATACTGATTGTAACTAACCATGTGATCATCTTATGCTCTGTATAGTATGTGGATGCAACCAAATGAAAAAATACCCCAATGTTTGGATTTTACCCTTTTAAGGTCACTTAATGTCAACGGTTACTGTCCTATTTGAAAGTTTATATAGGGTTTCCTATTAGTGTTCCACAGTAACAGCATGTCTACTGGCAGTCATTTGAAAGCTAGAAGCGCTCTACATCCAAAATTTTGTGACCTTCTTCTACCCTTCACCTTTGACCTTGGCATTCCAAAATCAGATCCTTTCTGGGACTCAGGTAGGGTGTTGTCCCCACCAAGTTTGGTGAAAATCCATGCATGGGTGTGGTTAGGATTTTGTTCACAGGCAAACTGACCAACAGACAAACAAAATGATGGAAGGACTCACAAACAATGTTGATCACAAGGAGATAATTAAAAAACAAATAACAATAAAAGGAAAGGGGAAAAATAGGAGGCCGTAAACAATAACGTCGAGTAATCTTTAAACACCACCCCCCACACCCGCCCTGAACCCCCCCACCGAACCAAAATGACTATGCTGGTTGAGAACCAGCTCTTTTATCATGGCAAACAGTTAATACGGCACCAGAACATGTACAGGCTCCATGACAGTGGAAAAGGCCCTGAGAGAGCAATAAATTGTATCTCTGCCACTCTGACCTCCTGTAGTGAGATCATGTCAAACACAGTAGGCTAGCAATGACCTGCACTTCAGAAAAGTGCCTCTTTCTCTTTTTGAGGTTAAAACACCCCAGGCAGCCTGAGACAGAGAGTTTAAGAAGGGCGGTCCTGTGGTGGAGGAGAAAGTGGAAGTGCACTAAAAGCCATTGTTGACTAGAAAACTGTGACTTGTGATAAGGCGGCTAGCGAGGCATGGTTACCTGAGAGCAGGGTAAAGGTGACGGAGTAGATGCCGTTCTCCTTCGTGGCCGTGCTGCTCTCCGTGTAAGTGATGTCCACCTGGAACTTCACAGGCTTCTGGAAGACAGTGGGACCTGCTGTAGACTTGTACTCTGCCCGAAAACTTGTCTGTGAGATCACACTGTGGCTGAGACTTGGAATCTGGAGAGGACAGCAAAGGGAACAGAGACAAGAAAATGAGAGATAAGAAAAAGAGATGAGAAAAGAAGAGATGAAATGAAAGCAAATTTGACAAAAAAAAGTGAAGAGAGGAAAGAAGTGGTCAGGAGAAGAGGGGAGAAGAGGAAAAGAGAAAATGCAGAACACACAGGAAAAAAGAAGGGTGAAGATGAGGGGAGAAAAGATGAGTGCACAGATGAGATAAGAGATCATGAAAAAAGAGCAAGAGAGAAAAGAAACAAGAAATGAGATGATGAAGTGATTGGAAAGAAGAGAGGAAAAGATTTGAAAATAGTACAAGATATGAGATGTGAAGAAGGTCAAGGGTTGAAGAAATGAGAAAAGGAGAGATAAAAAAAGAGAAGACATTAAAAACAAAAAAGGACAGTTGAGAATAAATAAGAAATAGAAGAAGGAAAGAGAAAAGACAAGAAAGGTATAAATACAAGAGAAGTGAAAGGAGGATAGACAAGAGAAGGTTCCTGTTGATGACGTCACCCCTGAACATCCTAAATTACTCTGTACGTCATATTTCGTACTGCAAAAACACTTTCTCCATCAGAGGAGGAAGCAAAAACAGCAGGCCCTTGAAACGTAACGTTCACAAGCTAATGACCACGTCTCGGTAGCAGCGTGTAAGCTACGTCTTCACTAAGTCTGCCACCTCTACACACTGAACAAGTCTTTCACTGTAACAGCATCTATATGCTAATGATCCCTGCTCTCGCTTCATTTTCTATTGACCTACAATGAAAGTTTTGCTTCGGGGGAATAGAAAAGTGCTGTAGCTTAGCATTTTACCAACTGTGATATAAATCAGCTAAAGTCAACAAAATGTGCAAAGGCAGAGTGTAAAGACATGCTTGTAGAGGTGTATAGAGGTGTTTCTGTAGATTCCGACTCAAAAAGCAAGGTAGGAATGATAATGAATTGCGCACCGACAGAAAGGCTTGTACGATGTCTGCCTTGATGGAGCTCAGAGGCTTGTCCTTGATCACCACGAAGATCTGCTCCTCCTTCTCCAGGTTGATAAAGTTACCAAACCAGGACTTTTTGGCAAGTCTGTGAGTAGATTATAAAATACACCATCATAAATCTATAGGAAAAGAACTCATGCATCAATACCAATAATAGCACCAATTATCTGTCAGACACTACGCTTATTTAGTTATACAAAACGCTCTGATAGCAGTAGCTAATAGGAGGTGATATGATGTCATGTACAAATGATGGACATTATTACATTAATAAACACAAAATGACCGCAGTCTTGAAATACATTGGAATTGAAATTCATGATTACTTACGGTAACCAAAGCAAAGCAGACTGTAAACTACCTAATACCAAGAGAAGATACTGCACCACCTTCATAGACTTAACCTGATAATACCCAGCTGACCTGGGTGTCCTGGGTTCGATTCTCGGATTTGGGCATTTCTTTGTGGAGTTTGCAAGTTCTCCCTGTGCTTGTGTGGGTTTCCTCCGGGTACTCCGGTTTCCTTCCACAGTCCAAAGACATTAGACTAAATGGTTGTTCCAAATTGCCCCTAGGAGTGGATGTAAGTGTGAATGGTTGTGTGTGTGCTGGCCTTGCGATGGTCTGGTGAGTTGTTTACGGTGTACCCTGCCTTCACCCAGTGTCGGCTGAGATTGTCTCAAGCCTCCCTATGACCCTAGTAGGATTAAGCAGTTTAGCAACTGAATGAGTGAGTAATAATGCCATTTAAACATAAATTCTGGTCAAGGAGTTCATCATTAGCGTCACACAGCAGATGCTAACGCAGCAGCTAATGCTGGCTAGGTGAAAATTCAAGCTCTTCCCAGTGTGCTTTTAGTTGCTGGCAATGAGTATTTTAAAATGAAAATAAAAATGGACATATCAGAAATGAATCAGTACCTAAACTTAAAGCTAAAAATAATTCATGTAGCTAGCTTACTCCTTTTATAACAAACAAAGTAGCTAATGGTAGATAAAACGATTCTAGTAGCCTGACTGCTTTAGCACACTGAAAACCGACAATATGTCTTTCATTCATTCATTTATTTTATGAACCGCTTTATCCTAGTTAGGGTCGCAGGGAGGCTGGCACCCATCTCAGCTGACTCTGGGCGAGGGCAGAGTACACCCTGGACAGCTCGCCAGGCCATCGCAGGGCAGAAATACACTGACGGCTATGCAGCCTACTCTTGACGAAAATCAGCAATGGTTCTTTTACATGCTTCTCACCACATACAGTGAGAGACATGGCCGGCCTTTGATAACCCAGTTAGCTGCACTGGGGGGACAGCAGTGGCAACCCGCTGATAGTGGGGCTTGAACCCCCGACCTTGAGAACAGCAATCCAGCACCCTACCACCAGGCCACCACTGCCCAATATACAAGTCTGCAAATAAAATCTTCCACTGTGTCCTTGATGGATTTATAATAAGCAAGTTAGTTATTTCTATATCAGTATCAGTATCAGTATGGGTATAGCCGTATACCACAATACAAGAAAAAAAAAAGGTTTTTCCTTTTCATTCTTTGGATGCAAGTTGTGCTACATATCTTTAAAAAGCCCAGTTCAACATTACACACTAACATTTTTTAAACAGTTCTTATTTTTATAGTTACAATAGTTTTACAATATAAAAAAATGCTGGCATTTCCAAGCACATGCAGAGAAAGAAAAAATTGGATTTCATGGAACAGACAGAGAAGAACAAAAGAGGCAGGATGCAGTCCTAGCCAGTTTGTGGAGTGAAGGGAGAATCTATTACAGAAGACAATAGAAAAAAACAAAAAAAAAAACAAAAGAAGAGTGCAGTCCTGCCAGATAGAAGTCACTGTTCAGAAGGAAAAAACTTCTGACTACTGCCTTATGTGTGGTGTGTGTGTGTAGTAAGGAGAGGCAAAGTGGGAGGCAAAGCTGATAAAGTTTCCAACAAGGAGGAGAGAACGAATGAGAGGGAAGAGGGCTGAAAGGCTTGGGTGAGACAGACATCACTTACAATCATTTTAACCTTGATTATAAAAAAATGTGTGAAGCTGGGAGAATCAGCCTGAAGTACAGAGGCTTTTTATCAATGTGTAATCATTGTGACGCAAATGACAGAGACCATACATTCGATGCCATAATAATTAGAAATTAATGTAGTTTCGGCATACTAGTAGCAGTGGTCACCAAGCAAAGCCTGCATTCTTTGCAAGACAAAAATACACTGAAACTATTATCGCTCAGAGAGCAAAGTTGAAAACAAACCCCCAGAAAACAAACCCCTGCTAGGCCTGCTATAATACTACACTTCCAATTACCTCATAATGTTAAAGAATCTTTAACATTAACTCAAAAATTCCTGGAGCCAGAATTTGTTCCAGATCACCACTAAAATTTAACAGAGTGTTTCTTGGGCCATTCTCCACCCATCCCAAAAAATAATCAAAATTTGTTCCTAAATTTGTGCATAAAGTTGCTAACAAACAAAGAAACCGAGGCAACTTTTGGCACCTGAAAGATTACTTAAAGTTGTATTTCCTTTGCAGAATTTAGTTGAACAGTAAAAAATACACAGAATGGTTGGAAGCAGATTGCAGGACTGATTTCTTTCCAGCTAAGGCTGTAGACATCCCAGTGTTATTAAAACCACTACGCAACAATGTGCTGACATCCTACGCCGTAGATCTTAGAGTGTAACACAAAATTAAAGATATTTTGTCTAAATACCTATATTTATTATTCTTTCCATTTTTATGCGGTTATTCAAGTTTCAAGTTTTAATGTCATACACAGATAACAATGAAACCTCATTTCCAGTAATTAAAGTCTTGTACTCAGAACTTCCCAAATATTGCACAGTTAAAAACAATCCCCGGTTTATACAGAATACAACTCAAAGTATATAAAAATAAATAATATAAATAATATGAGAATATGCAGAACAAGAGGGTGTAGTGTGTGCATGACATACTCGCTTATTAGATAACTCAATGAATGTGCGGGTGTACAGGTGTTCCTAATAAAGTGGTTGGTGAGTGTATGCTTGTGTGTTGAAAAATGAAAAGGCTGAGGGAATATGAGTTTACATTTGAGAATGTGTGTGAATATTCATAGAGACTCACTCTGGGGAAGACTCTGGTGTGAGGGTAGACATCTCGTCTTGAGTAGGAACTGTTCAGAAAGAGAAAATAGCGTGCTGCATTTATAATCAAACCATCTGGCTGCAACTCAAAATCCCAATTTTGTATTCCATATTCATCTATAAGCATCAAAAGCCATTCCATCCTAACAAGTTAAGCCGATATTCAAGTTCTAGCACTATATGGCTGGTGAAATATTATGTACATCGATGTATCTTTATTTATTAGTAAAATGTAGCAACTATATTGTAAGGCTATTCACACATTTACTTTCACTAAGCAGGTGAAGGTGATGGTGCTGGATGAAAGACTGACTACCTTGTAGTTTCCTGCGATGGAAGCGTGGAGAGCCCAGGAAGCTGTTCTTGATGGAGTTGAGACGTGTCCTCCAGGGCATGCCTCCAATAGAGGGGCTGGGAGGCGGTGTGGGGTTCGGCGTTCCTGCAGGGCTCTCCTTCGGCGTGTGGACAGGTGTTCCTTTGGGAGTGGGCAGAGGGCTGCCCCTGGGGGAGGGGTGAGGGGTCACCTGGATGATGGGGATAGATTTGGTGCTAAGGTCAGAATCAGGTATGGGATGGAAGTGGTGTAGCCGGATAGGGGATAAAGGATTGATGGGGGTCAAGGGCACTGAAAGATTCGAGGAAGTGCGGGTTGCCCGGCCTACCATGGGACTGCTAGGGGGGCGTGACGGTTGAGGCTGGCATGGAGTGGTGGGCTCTGAGTGAGCAGTTGAAATAGACTTGGTATCACTCGTTGGTATGGGGTTGGACCTTGTAGTATGTAAGGGCTTATCAGAGGCTCTGCGCTTAGCAGGTAGAGTCAGGGGTTTGGGGCACAGCAGTAGTGGCCCACACCTGGAGTTCGGAGAAATAGAACCTAATGTTGCCGTATGAGCCTCACTTTGGGTTTTATGGGGCTGATCAGGGGAGTCAGGAGGACTGGTTTGAGGCGAGACGGAAAATTCGACCGCCTGAGGAGGTACACAGAACTTTCGTAGAGGCTACGGGATAAGCATGCAGCAGAGCATTGCAGAAGCCACAAATCGACACAGGAACGACAGGAAAACATTTAACAGCCACACAACAATGCAAGCGATGCAAGAACAGGTTACAGACATGGGGAGAAAAAATAGGTCAGAAAACATCAAGCCAGGGTAATGCAGAAAGAAATGAAAAAGAAAAGAACATGCAGTTAGCCAAGGTCGGAATAGACAGAAACACCAGCAAGCCATTCATGGAGTATAAGAAAGAGATTATTTAAAAGGAAAGGAAAAAAGAAGGTGCTGGTTGCCATGATGAAGGTGGGAAGCTGCGGATCAAGCACAAGTGAAGCAGAGAATGTGCACAGTGAAATGTGTATCCTTTCATTAGCTGACAGCATTTCATAAGGGTCAGTGCAAAAGTTAGTGCACCCTTACTTTGATTTGATTACTAAATCCAATACTTTTAAAATGTGGACATTTTTCATGATCAGAAATCATTCCATTATATTAAAATAACAGTGAACTAATAAAACTCTCTGAAAATGCTGTAATGTTTTTCATATCAATTCATTCATTCATTCATTCATTCATTTTCTAAGCCACTTAATCCTAATTAGGAGGCTGGCACCCATCTCAGCCGACTCCGGACGAAGGCGGGGTACACCCTGAAGAGCTCGCCAATCCAATGCACGGCAGCACACACAACCATTCACACGCACACTCACACCTAGGGACAATTTGCAACCGCCAGTTAGCCTACTGTTCATGTTTTTGGACTGTGGGAGGAAACCGGAGTACCCCTAGAAAACCCACAAAAGCATGGGGAGCACATGTAAACTCCACACAGAAACACCTTGAGCCCGGAAAACCAACCCAGGCCTTCTTGCTGTGAGGCGAACGAGCTAACCACTGTGCCACTGTGTCGCCTTTTCATATTAGAATTTTCCTATATTTTTTCTTTATTTTTGTCCACTCTTTGCCCGTGTCTTTCAGTTCTTTTGCTCTTTCTTTCTTAAACCTTTGAACACCCAGTGCTTACATCAGGCTCTGTACAACTGTGAGAGCTGCTTCCCAGATCTCACTGTATTTAAACTTGACTGCTCAAAGACCATTTGAGAGTTTGAGCTTAATTAAACATTTCATGACTTGAATAAGATTGAACAAAGTAAACCTGTGTTGTGTTAAATCCTCAGACACCTTCATGATGCATATTCAAACAAATTAACTAGAACAGATCTCAACAGGGATGGAAACTTTTCAAACTGTAATATTCAGTTCATGTCACTATGGCCACAAAAGTGTGTAGAGTAGCTAATCTATAAAATCGATTTACATTCTTCATTTGATTTCAGGTTTAGGAGCACCAGACTTCCTAACAGTATTTTATGCAGTCACAAAAACCTGTGGAAGAGCTGGAAGAGTCAAGCTATAAAGCTGATTTATTTTATCGATAGATTTTGATTTGAGTAATTTAATTTGTGTTGTACTGAGTACACATTGATCCAAGTCATAAAAGTCCCCTCTAAGCCAGAGCTACCTAAGTGAAAAGTGAGAGTAAAGTTCTGACACCTAATTTATGGTTTCTTGATTCCTTAAAATGTCTTTTCGCCTGTGAAGACAGAAGAAACAGAGCTTTCAGTGGATTTTAGGAATCAATTTCTCTTTTAAATCAGCCATGGGTTCAGTGTCCCGCAGAGCTGCAAGCTTTAGGCAAAGGTAGCTGTAATCTGTGAGTGCTGTGAAACAAGTCAGCCAAAAAAGTTTAGCCACAAGCTCCTCCTCTAATCACAGAACAAGACGGATTTTTACATGACTTTCCCTGAGCTGGATTTCCGCCGGGCTCAGAACAGGACAGGGAGGACGGGATAAAGAAGGATCTCCTTGGATCAAAAAAAAAAAAAAAAAAAAGTCCCCACTACTCCACACTCCACACACTTGTCTTGCTATGCTTTATGTGCTTTGTACTAAGTAGGGAACAAAATACAAGAAAAAACAGTCAACCATGAGTAAATGTGATGTTAGCACCACAAAGTTGATTATTTTCCAATAACAGTGCATCCTGAAGTATTATTCCTCTTATACCACACCAGTTTTCTAACACTTTTTTTTTAAATATTAATATTATGAAAGAACAGCACAGTGTAGTTTCAATCCACTTACAGCTGCATCTAATGTTATGGACCATTTGTGCTATGGCAATGCTGTATAAAAGACTCTTAACAGAGTCTTAAAACATATAATCTCGTTGGAGCCACATTTAACAGTAATCGCCAGGCACCAAAAAGCATCCAAGAACTCACAAGAATAACTGAACTGAACCAGTGTTCAATAATGAAGACAATTTTCACTCAGCATGAACTTGTGAACTTGCTAGAAAATAGAAGCATTACGATATATATATATATATATATATATATATAATATACATTTAGGGTTTGCTTAAAGGTGAATAGGTGTCTGAGTCTGGTATCATAAGAGGTCTGGAGTGAAAGCAATTAAGGTTAACATTGAGTTTCCTGTTCAGCGCCTTTCGCTACCTGATTTTTTGGGATTTCTGTTTCCTTATTAATAAATCTTTTGGTTACTTTTGTTTTGTTTTGTTTTTTGGTGGTGATGCAGCAACCTTATTGGGTTTCCTGTGGCACAGACACATTCCATGCCTCTGGGGATCCGTTCAGGAGCCCCACTAAAAATCTTTTTCATTTAAGTTGTGTTATAGATAGATGAAATTTTTATGTATTTAGATTACGTTATTTAGTTTGGTTGGCTGCCTAGGTTTTTTTTTTTTTTTCATTTTGTTATTATTATTTCAACACTATTTCCCCCCACACACTGTACAGCGAAAACCAATAAAACTATTGATGTTTCTTATATTTCTATTTAAAAACTTGCCATATTCCTCCTGGTGAATTTTTCTCAGCCAGATTTACTTACACTGCCTTACATCGCCTGTTTATTTAAAAAAACAAATTCTAAATGTTAACAGCAACCCATTTGAAGGCTTTATCAAGTCTAGCTGAAATGTAATAAAGTCTCTCACATAAATTATGACACATCTTTCACTTTGTACAGTGCTACAACAAAACATCTTGAATAATCTGAATGACAGAAGACCAAAATAACAATTAGTGTTTTAAACATTTCTCGAACTCCCAGCTAACTCTATATAAACCTGTAGCTCTGAGTGAATCCAGTGTGCGTATGTGTGTGTGTGTGTTGGTGTAGGACGTCAGCAATGGAAGCAACAGATCAGACATAGCAGGCTGACGAAAAAGAAGAAAAGGAAGAGACACTCACCCTTGGACTGCTGAGTGGACTAGTCGAGAGACCTGAGGACGCTCCGCTGATAGAGCGTGACCTGCAGCAACACACACACTGTTATTTTAGAGACATACGGCAGCAGGCTAGACAGAAAAGCCTCTAGGTGTATCAGTGGGATTATTTCAGAGAACTAGATTTGGTTTAGGGAAACATCTACAACACAAATATAACAAATGTTAAATTATGCTAGTGAAGGAATAAACATGATAGGGTGTGGGATTCTTAGAAAGTTAATTAAAAAGGATTTATTTATCAGTTTAAATGCACATTTATTGTAGTGAGTTTTTTGCTGGTATCATTTATCTTCTATCATTTTTCTCTCTCTCGGAATCAATTAGACAAAAAAAAAAAACAGCTGGTGTGATATAGCAACAGCTTTACCTCTAATTGCAACTAAGTGCTTCTTCTAAAACTGCCAAATAAACAACTCCTTACAGAAAACCTTTTATTTTAATCTGTTTATGAGGAGAACGAACAAATTAATATAAACCTGGCAATCCCTGTCTGAGCCGTGCTGTCACCTTCTGACCAATCAGAATCATGAATTCAATACCACTGTGGTATAAAGAATGACAATCGACGTCACTGCTGTCAGTAATGCATTTCCTCAAGTTGCTTTCCAAAAGCTGAGAGGCGCAGGCATACGCTGCTGAACTTAGCATAACATAGTCATGTTTTGAACTTTCCAGTGTTATCGCTCACGCTGAGCCGAGCCTGTTGTTCCTCTCTAGCGACAGATGTCCACGCAGACACCAGAGCACGTTTCCATCACCTCCAAGCAGGAGCAAATGAATTATCACAGTCACCAATCTGTCTTCATCAGCCAAGATGGTTGTCAGTGTCGACAGAACCCAGCTGTTCCCCTTCTTTCATGTCACTTTTTCTCTCTCACCTCCTTTGTCGCTCCGTCCTTTTGTTATCTCCCTGTCGCTCGTCCTCGCCCGCCCACTCACTCTGCCTATCCTGTTATTACCCTTTATTTCCCATCATGCTTATATCTTCTCTCCCTCTCTATCTCCACTCTCTCCATCTTTCCCCTCTCAGTAGGTTTTCCGAAGCTCCCTGAAGTACTCGCGCCAGCAGGAGGAGGCAAGCCTTCAGTCCTTTCTCTCAAACCTCTCTGTCTTTCTGTTTCTCCTTCCTGTTAATTCAGCCCTCAGAGACAGCAAACCCAGTGCCAAGGGTGGGAGAGAGATAACCAGTAAATGCATAACGTACAGAGAGTGCTGAATTCCAGCACAGAATTCACTATGAGTATGTGAGTACACTGGGCCTGGAGCATTAGCCTGAAACATTATGTAGGTGTTAGAGAGAAAGGACACAGCATGAATTATTCATATATCCAACTAGAACAAAACAGAGGACTGTTAACTAAGACCTTGGAATTATCAGGATTTCTGAGTGACTATAAGATAAATTCTTATCACTGAATACAGACTATATAGAACATAAGGGATGAGCCTTTGTACAAAGGAGTTAACATTTAAACTCACTCACTCATTTGCCGAACTGTTTAATCCAACTAGGGTCGTGGGGAGGCTGAAGCCTATCTCAGTTGATACTGGGCAAAGGCGGAGTACACCCTGAACAGCTCGCAAGACCATTGCAGGGCCAACACACACACACAACTATTCACACTTACACAGAGGCAATTTGGAACAGCCAGTTAGCCTAATGTGCATGTCTTTGGACTGCGGGAGAAAATCAGAGTGCCCAGAGAAAACTAACGCAAGCACAGGTAGAACATGCAAACTCCACACAGAACCACCCAAGCCCAGGACTCAACCCAGGACCTTCTTGCTGTGGGGCCGCTGTGCTAACCAATACACCACCGTGCCTCCGCGAACATTTAAAGTGGACTCTTGAAACATTGCAAAATTTAAAATAGCTTTAATATTCTAAATTTTATGGTTATTTCCACTTAAAAAACAAACAAACAAATAAAAAAAGAAATAATATAATAGTTCAATATGCTGTCAAACTTTAAAACCTCACTCTATGGGTACATTATATGACCAAATGTTTGTAGACACCAAACTATCACATTCATATGTGGTTCTCACTCCTGCTGCCACAAAGTTGGAAGGACAGTCTTTGTATGCAAAAATTGTAATTTTTTTTTCTTTTACTGTAAGTTAGCAGACCCTGTTCTAGCATGACGATGCACATGTGCACAATGAAAAGTTTTCTGAGGTTGGCGTGGAAGAAATCAGGCGGCATAAACAGAGGCCTGACCTCAACACCACTGAACAAAAAAATCTGTTTGCATTGCTTGGATTTTTTTTTAATCTATCTTAAAAAAAGTCAAGAATATCGGTATAATTATACAACATTGAGAGAAACTACTAGCTCTAATGAGAAATTTTAAAAGACTGTTTTATCAAAGGTGACAGTATATCTGTAGACCACATACTGTGAACTAAATTAGGAGTAGTTTCTGCATCAACGCCTAAATATTGTATTTTAATCAGTGCTAAAAAGGTCACCATAATATTCAAAGCGATTACATTTGCAGTTATTTATAGCCAAATGTAAATAAAATAACTCAGACATCAATTTTGGACATTCAGAGTATGGCCGTTATATAAACACGACCCCACTTAATAAATCCTTGATAATGTATGCTAGGTGCTCGTCATGAAACACGATTAATATGATTAACACAGCACATTTCAATACATTTAAATGCTTCACTATACTGAGTGATATGACAAGTGCTTTACGTGGGTGGTTTGATGGCTTTATATCACGGAGTAAATGTCGCTCTAAATACCTCAGCTCATCAGACTGCTCTGGCATCAGCAGGACTGGACTCTGAATACAATCCCTAAGACAGCTTGTTGTGTTTATAAGACTATTGTTAGTGTTTGAGACGGGGCCAGAGTGCTACAGGGCAGCTTGCTGAGGCTGAGTAGGGGCTGAAGTGAGAAGCAAAAGTGCCAGGATTCCCATTAAGCAAACACAGCCCAGCCCAAAGGCATGATGGGATAAAAGGAGCAACCCTGGGTGGAGTAAACTGTCAAACAGCAGCTAGATAAAATTGTAGGTGCTGAGTAAAAGCTCCAATAAGCAAACAACAAACATGACAACTGGTCTACCGGTGCTAATAGCATTAACTTTTAATTATCTGCATGCTATATCATCTGTGCTGTAAATATTTTCAAGTGATCCCCGTACTATCTTCCAAAAAAACACCAGGCCTTTCCATCAGCTGTTTTGAGAGGTCGAATGTGTCTCAGAAGAGATTTCAAAGCCTGCTTTCTTCCTGATATGCTCTGATCTCCAGCTCTCTAAAGCCAAAAGATCTAACAGTCTCGGAGCATGAAAAGTTCTCTGCTGGAAAGAGATAACAAAAAATAAAAAGCAAAACACACAAATACATGCTGTATACACACCAAACCAACAAAGAAAAATAACATTCCTACAGCACATACACATATGAAGAAACCCCACGTCACCACCCAAACACAGCTCGAAAACACACACAGCTTGAGCTTCTACACGCTTCACACAGAGCTATACAGAAGCTGGAAAGCTGGAAAAGGCAGAAAATAGCTGGCACTTAATTCTCTGTCCGACTGAGTGAGAAGAAAGAAAAAAAAACTGTCCAGACCCTTACGAGCTCTTCACTCAACATCCTTGAGAGAAGAGAGGTTCAGGCAGAACGTACGAACTAATAGAGTGAGACAGTAAAGATGCAGGGAAGCTTTTCGTTGTTTACTTTAGTGAAAATATGCAGCAAAAAACAAACAAACAAATTACAAGGTACAATGTGATGATATGAGATGATAATGTGAGAATGACAGATGGCTGCCAAGACAGATTTATTATCACTGATATATTATTAACTGTGCATGTTTAAACACAGCCTACAGTGGAGAATTCTTATTTTAAAAAATAATTAATTAATAAAAAGATTGGAGGTTCAGGCAATAACGCTGGTAAACCTCTCTGATACATCCTGGACTGTAAAGAGCTGTATCATATCCTACCCTACCGTACTCTTTTCTACAATACCTTACCCTACCCTGTCCTATCATACCCTACCCTACTCTACCCTCTCCTATACTATCCTACTCTGTTCTATCATATGCAGTCCCTACCCTACCCTTCTCTATCATACCCTACCCTGTCCTCTCCTTCTCTACTATACCTTCCCTTACCCTATCCTCTCCCATCATATCCTACCTTACCCTATCCTCCCCTATATCATCTTACCCTATTCTTTCCTACCTTACCTTACCCTGGCCTTCCCTACTATACTCTACCTTACCCTATCCTCTCCTTCCCTATACTACCCTACCCTACCCTTCTATACTATACCCTACCCTACTCTACCTTACCCTATCCTATCCTTCCCTATACTACCCTACCCTTCTATACTATACCCTACCCTACTCTACCTTACCATATCCACTCCTATCATATCCCACCCCACTCTACCTTACCCTGTCCTTCTCTACTATACCATACCTTACCCTATCCTCTCCTATCCTCTCCTATCATATCCTACCCTACCCTTACCTCTCCTATACTATCTTACCCTATTCTATCCCACTCTACCCTACCTTACCCTGTCCTCTCCCATCATATCCTACCCTACTCTACCTTACCCTATCCTCTCCCATACTATCCTATCCTACCTTACCCCATCCTCTCCTATCCTACCCTATTCTATCCTACTCTACCTTACCCTACCCTATCCCTTTCTACCAAACCTTACACTACCCTATCCTACCCTACTCTACTCTCTTCTATCCTGTACTATCCTACCCTATTCTATTCTACTCTACCCTATCTTATTCTCTCCTACCCAATTCTATCCTATCTTATCCTATTCTATCCTACCCTCATCTATTTGATCCCATTGCATAGTATTCTATACAATTCCATTCCATTTAAATCTACTCTATTTTATTATATTCTCATCCATTCGGGTCCCTTCTGTTACATTCTATGTTATTTCGGTTCAACTATGTGTTTGATTTTATTTCACTCCTGGACATTATAGTTTATTTTGTACTATTCCTGTGTATTCTATTCCATTTGATTCTGCCATTATATAGCATTGATTCACTGACAATGCTTTCTATTCTAAGCTACTCAGTCATGTGCTATTGTATTCTATTCTTTCATAATTACATGATTCATTTTAAACTGGATGCTATTTTAATAAATTCTGATTGTAATAAATCCATTATAAAACTTATATTTTATTTGAATTCTATTTCTACCCCTAATCCGGTTATGGCTGCAGGGGTATTGTTGTTGACTTGGCGGCTTGGGCGGGCAGCATGACAATAAGTTAGTCCGGTCTATTGCTAGGCTCATGCACATGCCAGCTCTGAACTTTTGCACAGGCACTCCCTATGACCTATGACCCCTGTGTGTGGGGTAGCTAATTTGAATATGTGACTTTTGACCTTGGCACAGTAACCTTGAACACATAAGGTTTGCCCGGGCCATTGCTCGGCTCATATGCATGATAGCTTTCTGAAATTTTGCATAGGCACTCCCTATGACCTAAACCTGTGCAAGGGTAGTTAATTTGCATATGTGATCTTTGACCTTGGAGCAGTGACCTTGAACATATAAAGACTGTCCGAGCAATTGCTTGGCTCATATGCATGATAGCTTTCTGACCTTTTGCATAGGCACTAACTATGACCCAAACTGGTGCGTAGGATGGCTTTTGTCCTCTGTGCACTTGAGGCGTCCTGGCTGAGTTGTTACAACGTTCTATAGAACGGCTATTTTATACTATGGCATCTATTATATTTAAAAAGAGGTGTCTATTATTTTGGCATTTTTCCATTCTGTAGCCTGGTTCAAAAACACAGTAAAGAATATCTGAGCTCATTATAAATTACCTCTGGCATTTAATAGGGTTAGTGTCCAAATGAAGTTCCCTGGAGGGTACAGACTGGCTATAATGTTATAGGGAATTTGTAGGGAACTGGAACTGGACCTGAAGCACATATCAACGATGCACCAATAAGTCAGAATGTTACATAAATAGCATTTAGTTAAACAAAGCAAATCTAATCTAACTAATATAATGGGAATGTAGCGCCTACACATAAGAGAAAGCTAGGAGACACAGATAGTCTTTTTCGTATGCATGTGCATCTCCCTGAGCACTCTATTTCATTACATTTCAATGATAATTTTTAAAGTCCCAGTTGCCTTATGTATCATTCTGGGGTCAGGTCATCTTCAGTCTATTCCCAATTTCATTTCTGCCATCAGCCCCATCCTGACATTTGAACACGAATCAAGGATGTGATGAAAGAGGCAGGCTGGAAATGAGCCAGGAAATGAAAGAGAGAGATGCCAACTGTGTTCCATTCCAGTGTGAGCACAGACAGGCCACAGAAAATGACAGGACGATAGACTCATATCCCCCTGGGCTGCAAAAGTTTCAGAATAGCTAGCATAGCATAGCATAGCATAGCATAGCAGTAATAACAGAAATTAAATATAGGTGGTTTAAAAATATTGGGAAAATAATTTGGGATTAATCTGAGGAATTGTTTTAGACTGTTGGAATTGTTAAGAATAATAAACGGTTAAATGAAAAGATTTAAAGTGGAAAAGCCACACTGCATCTTGGTAGAGGGTTTAGTAAGGGACACAGAGGAAGAGGAAGGGGTGTTAGTACCTTTCCTCTTTGCTGCACTTGAGAGGAGCGTCAGAGATATCCAAGCTTTTACTGAATATAGTTTTACTACAGCGGGAGACAAAGTGAACACACAGTCAGCGTTGGCACGCAACCTTCAACAATATACCGAATCTCATCTCCTGCTGGTCACAAACGTACAAGCACTACTGTTCCTTGCTTGTGCTTACATGTGTCTTTGTGTAGATATTTAAAATACTATTATATCAGTCTGGGCAGAGACATAGAGGCACTCAGTTTAAAGGCAAGACACTGCAGGGAGAAATGACAATTTAAAGAATGGTGACATCTGTGGATAAATTTCATGTCTTAAAATCTCGAGAGAAATATTTTCCACTTATGACCACTTTATTATGTGAAGTTTATATAATGGAGTCTTTTCTGCCAACTTGGCATCCTGCCATACATCCCCAAAAACTTTAAATTCAATTAATGTAAATGTATGTATATTTATGTATATCAGCAATCAACTGAAATATACTGTTTTAAAAATGTCACCTGATTCCCATGTGTGTTTTGCCTTAATACTAGAGGAAAGTGTCTTAATTTTCCTTTGTTTGCATCCTATGAGCCTGGTCTCCATTACACAGTAGAGAATAGATCAGAATAAACACTTAACCTACATCAAGTCATGAAGTAACAGCTGATGAGAGAAAATCCTGCTGAAAGAAGATCTCGTATTGAGGTGTCAAAACTGTAAACAGAACATTTCATAGCACGAACCATAACAGTTTTATACCTTTGTTTTTTATGTGGTCTGGAAATGGACAAGAAGAAGTGAATGACAGAGAGGGTAGAATTGAAAACCTGCCACAGAGTGAGTGTGAGTGTGAGTGTGTGTGTGTGTGTGTGTGTGTGTGTGTGTTTGGTACATGACATAGACAATAAGATCAGGGAGGATTGGAAAATCAACAGGTCTCTTTGGTGGGGTAATAAATCACACGCAGAGATGAATGTGATTGAGAAATGAATGTATATAAGTTCTATTACACTCCTGGGCAAAAAAAACTTGTGAAATATGCTTATCTCATTGTTTACATCAGAGACTTGAATAATATATTGTACTGTACTGTAGATGTCGGTCATTTCTGGTTTTATGTACGAGCTTGTTATCGGGTTTGTGATGGGCGGCATCAGCGGTGGAAGATTACCAAATAATAAATAATCTTTTTATGGGGAAAACCCCCCAGAAGATATTTTGGAAAATGTTGCACACCAGACCAGGTATTTGGTAGACACCCTTATCATTTTCATATAACTGAGCAGTCAAAGGCTACGGGCCTTGCCCAAGGGCAGAACAGTGGCATCTTGGTGGTATTGGGGCTTGAACCTCCAACCTTCATATCAGTAACCCAGAGCCCTAACTACTGAGCCACCATTGTCCCACCAAGAATAGTTACATTTTAGATCATACATTTAAATCTTCATGACTTTATCTTTGCATACAAAAAGACTGTGAACAGTAAATAAATTTCCATGTTTCCTCTTGCTGCAGACACAAACTGTGACAAGCAAATGGTAATACAGGCGTCATGAGTGTACAGCACTGTGACGTAGTGATGAACACTTCCGCCTCACAGCAATAAGATAATGGGTTCGAGTCCCAGGCTTGGCGAGGACGTTTCTGTGTGGAGTTTGCATGTTCTCCCCTACCTTGCATGGGTTTCCTCCAAGTATTCGGGGTTCCTCTCACAGCCCAAAGACATGCATGTTAGGCTAACTGGCTGTTCCAAATTGCCAATGAGTGTGAATGGGTGTGTGTGTGTGTGTGTGTCTTGCCCTTGGATGGTCTGGTGAGCTGTTCACTTCACCTAGTGTCGGCTGTATTGGGCTACAGCCTCCCCGTGACCCTAACAGGATTAAGTGTTTTGGTAAATGTGTTCTAGCTCCATTAAAAAAAAATTCAGTTTGGCATTTTGATGTTTTTTTTTTTGTTTGTTTTTTTGTCCAGGAGCGTATATACACCCACATGTAAAAGTGTGTCCACCTGTAATAAGTATATGCTCAAGTTTAAAAGTGTATTCTAGAGTGGACTTGTGTTCTTCTGCACCTCTGTCCATGCTGTGTCATATCAATGGCTCTCCGCGCTGGCACCGGCGATCCTCCGTCTG
This sequence comes from Neosilurus hyrtlii, assembly GCA_028564935.1. Taxonomy (NCBI): domain Eukaryota; kingdom Metazoa; phylum Chordata; class Actinopteri; order Siluriformes; family Plotosidae; genus Neosilurus; species Neosilurus hyrtlii. The sequence goes on along the minus strand of JAOUQZ010000010.1, from coordinate 7,463,929 downwards.
TGACACTCAGCACCTCCATAGACTTGCGCTCCGGTCTTCTCTTCCCGTGCCGGTTCAACATGGGGGAGTCCACTCGCTTCCTTGGCGGGTCTACAAGCAAACACAGGCCAAACATGCAGAATTTCAAGTGGATTCCCAAAAGAAACATGTTGACTGTAAGGCAGAGTCAATACAGATCAGTGATCTGGAAAGCATCAGCCAGAAGCTCCATTTGATTGCAGATTGATCATTGGTGAGATTGCCTGCTGCAATTAAGTGATTTGTGAGGCCAGCCGAGCCTGCCAGCTTACAGTTATTTCATCAAGCTGAACCTCCAACTGTCAAAGTTAGAAAGAAAATGTATACAACTGTGAGTCTTTTTTTCCCAATTGTAATTCTGGCTAATAAATCAAAGTGTTGGAGTACATAGTGCAGTTCAAAAGTCAAAAGTAATTTAACAGTGATAGTTTTTGGTTGTTTTGGTTCTGTAATCTGGGACAGTGATTTGAAATGAACCAGTAGATACGAGGTTAAAGTGCACAATGTCGGTCTACATTTCAGGGAATGTCATTCCATAACAAATGAATCATGGAGGACTTACAAAGCCCTGCTTTTCAACTTAAGGGGAACTGTGTGTAATTAGATAACTTGTTACTGCATCATTACTTCACAGTACACAGAAGACCTTAAAAAAAAAAGGGCTTTCGAGTTATATCTTGCTGGTTTCCTTCAACATGACAAGAAACCAGCAATTATTAGCATCAGCCTAGAAATTCACTACAAGAATAACAACTGGAGTTTCTGTGTGGAGTTTGCATGCCTCCGGTTTCCTCCAGGTACACCGGTTTCCTCCCACATCATTCCAAATTGCCCCTGGTGTGTAAATGGCTGAGTGTTTGTTGCCCTGCGATGGTAGGCGAGCTGTTCAGGGTGTATCCCTCCTTCGCCCAGTGTCAGCTGAGATAGGCTCCTAACTTCCTGCAACCCTAATAAGAATAAGCAGCTAGGCAAATGAATGAGTTAGAGTGAGAGAATAAAAATTGAACTAAACACAAAGATTACATGTGTCAAAATCAACTGCTTGGAACATTTATAAGAGACACTGGTACACCAAGACCACAGTACTGAATGAGCAAAAAGTATTTTCAGTAACAAAGGGAATAATACTGAACATTAAGAACACTATCCTATATAACGCTAAGGCAAGCACGGGCGAGTCAGTGATTTACAGCCGCCAGTGGAATTGACTCACTTGTCTTTATCAATGATGGAAGATCGATGGCGGCAGCAGACAGAATTATTAAAAATTTACTGTATATGTTGCTTCAATTCTCTCACCAAATGCATCACAACACAATGGGTAACATGTCACTAATTCCAAAATCAACTCCACTGTTTTATACTGGAAGATACTATGATGAAGTAAACTGAGAAGCAGCCAATCCCAGGACATTAGCCTAATTTACCAAACACATTTATCCATTTGTGTGTTTATTAATTGGATTGGGATTGCAGCCTCTTGTAAGTAAAAGCAAGGGTAAGTCTGTTGGGCTTTTTAAACTCGAGCCTACTGGCTCATCAGGCTGGAACTTGTCTCTGGTTTCCGTAGCATCAAGATCATTTCCTTTAAATTTATTCTTGAAAACTAAGGGCTGTGAAAGTGGTTGATATCACATAGTAAAAATGTATATATTCTTATAGAGAAGTTACTTTCATAATGCATTATAGTCAAATATACACCAATTAGACATATCGTTAACACCATTACCATTAACAGTTTCAACAGTGTGTACTACAGTAGCTTAGTGAGATCAGACCAGACGTTCTATCCTTCATTCACTATGTGTATCAGTCAGCCTTAAGCACCCATTACACTCTTTCCAGCTCACTGGTTGCCCTTCCTTGGACCATCTTTGGTAGGCACTTAGCACTGCATCCCTGGAACACCCCACAATTCCTGCTGTATTGGAGATAAATAGACCCAGTGTTTAAGCCATCACAATGTGACCCTTATGGTGGCGTAGTGGTTAGCATGTCTGCCTCACAGCAAGCAGGTCCTGGATTCAACTCCATTTGGGTCCACAGTTCAAAAATATGCACATTAGGCTAATTCATTCATTTTCTAAACAGCTTAATCCTAATTAGGGTCGCGGGGAGGCTGGTGCCTATCTCAGCCGGCTCTAGGTGAAGGCAGGGTACACCCTGAACAGCTCTCCAGATTATTTCAGGGCCAACACACATGCAACCATTCACACTCACTGTCACACCTAGGGGCGATTTGGAACAGCCAATTAGCCTACTGTGCAAGTTTTTGGACTGTGGGAGGAAACTGGAGTACCCGAAGGAAGCCCACACAGGCACAGGGAGAGCATGAAAAACTCCACACAGAAACACCCGACCCGGGAACCCAGGCCTTCTTGCTGTGAGGTGGACATATTAACCACTGTACATTAAGCTAATTGGCTGTTCCAAATTTCCTCAAGGTGTGAATGTGAGTGTGAATGGCTGTGTGTGTTGCCCTGCTATGAACGGGCAAGCCGTCGCCCACCATTGACTGAGATAGACTCCAGCCTCCCAGCAATCCTAATAGGATTAAGCGGCTTCCGTAAATGAATGAAGGAATAAATGAACGAACGCCTTACATTTGCTCATTATTTCCTGCTTCCAATACATCAGCCTCGAAAACTGACTGATTACTTTTGGCCTTATATAGCCCACTTGTTGGCAGGTGCCGCTGTAAAAAAGATAATAAATTTTATTCACTTCACCTGTCAGTGGTCATTGAAAGAGACCAGTTGTGCAATCCATTCTACAATACCCTTTATATACTTTTATGAGAATGTACTGCAGCTATGTACCTATATCATTACGTGGCGGAAGGTTCTGGTCTTCGTGGCTTGGGTACCTCTCCTTCCGGTCGAGCAACAAGAAATAGATCATCTTCTCCTGGTTGTCACTGAAAAAATCGAAGTGAGAAATAAGATGAGTAGGAAAGACCAAACCGTGCTTTAATGGCTTCTGACCTGTTCGTTCATTTACAATAGTGGACATGAGTCAGAGAGCTGCTGGCCAAGAATGTCCATTTGTTTTGTGACCTAGAATCCATTTCTCTCCTCCTTTACCATGATTTTTGTAATACCCACCCCATCTCTCGCATGGTTTGTGCGATATATGAATACTACCCTTCAACCAGCTCAGCTCTCATATACAGACTATATATAAAGACCCATAACTGTATAAAAAAATGGGACATTGGCAAATAAAAAAAGCATGAAGCTCCTCAATATAGAAAGCGGGCGCCTCAGAGGAATAGATGTGAAGAGGTAAATAGTGGTACTTGGGGCTAGGGAAATAACAGTAGCACTGCTTCAATGGCCATCATAATGTAACTGCAGTTTGACAAATGACTTGTCCAGAAGGACAAGCTGTGTGTGTGCGTGTGTGTGTGTGCTTGTATTTGTATGTAACCATGTGTGCAAATGGCTTTATATGGGTGAGCAAAGCTAGAACTCGTTCCTATGACCAACCCCCTTCCATTTTTTCTCCATCTCTTTCAGTGACACTGGGGCACATTTCTGACTTTGATATGAGGTTTAAAGTTCTAGTATGGTTTAAATGTTCGATTTGGCCACAGCCAACTATCTCCAGGTCAGTGCAGACCCACTCACTCATCTGACAGCAGGTCCTTCATCAGCTTGTTCTTGTCTCGGAAGCAGCCGAGTGAGTGCATGCTCTCCAGCACGTCTGGGTCGATGTCTTCGGCCGATGGCAGGCTGCGGATCGCCACCTTCCTCAACACAGGCTGCTCAGGTTCTGGCTCATTCTTTCCCCCACTGACAAAACAGAGCAAAAATTCACAACAGTGCCAACAATGGATCAACCATCGATGTATTGAAATGGCTTTGGTAAAGGACGTGCATGGAAAACGTTCAGACAATTCTAACCCTGGCTTTACACTGGGGCACAATGTCTGCGATTTCCACAATTTGACTGAATCGTGATGACCTTGGGGGGTTGTGGACTCAAATCCTGATGATCTTGAGGAAACTTAATGGATTTGTGATGATCGCGCATCGATCATTACGATGTGTTTCAATTTGATGCCAATTCATGATAGAACTTGGGAATCATAGCAGAGTGCAGTAGAGCTTAACAGACTTTAACAAACCTTAGGCTGGATTAAAAATATTCCTTTTTTAATAGAGAAATGAGGTGACTGCCGAAGTCACTTTTAAAGCTTACTATAGGGAAAGTCACTAAAGCTATATAATACACCCTAGATGACCACTCTTTTACATGCACATGTACATTTAACATGTATTTAACTCTGAACAACAGTCTATAGAACAGCAGCCTTGCCGTTCCAAAAATCTTTAGAAAATAACTATTTCAAACAGAACTAAACCAATCTAGAATCACAATCACAGCATCTAACATGGAATCGCATTCTGTGTCCTTTTCCAAGGATTTGAGAGTGGGTTTTCAAAGAAAAAATAAAATGATGCGGTGCCAATTTCCAGTTGCAGGTGCTAATAAGAAAACAGGATTTTTTAAAATCCAGCCTTAACAGATTGTAACAGACCTTGATGCGCCATCAAAGGAGATCTTGATGAACTTGAAAACATGATTCATTTAACTTTCATCTCTTGGATGCCCCCTGCCTCCTTTTTATAACCCAGTCGTGCTCCATGCGTGCTCATAAATCATGGAGCTCAACGCTTTTTTGAATCGCAGAGATTGTGGACATTGTGCTCCAGTGTAAACCCAGGGTAAAGTACTGTGAGTGTTTTGAATCAGTAGTTTTATATATATAATGGACAGTCCTCCAAAGTTTTCACCTTGTAATCAAACAGTGGAGACATTTCAGAGATTATGGGTTTGTCAAGGGTAAAAACATTTTTTTTAATTGATAAATGTGTTCTTAAACTGAGATCCATGTCATCAACCATGTATGGCACAACATGACTGTCTGTAATCTTACACAAATCTATTACACATTAACCTTCATTAAGAATTTTTTCATGAGTTTCCCTCATGGGATCAATAAAGTAAATCCATCCATTCATCAATCTATCCATCCACCCATCTGTCTACTTAACCACTTAGTCCTGATCAGAGTGGCATTTGATCTAAAGGGAATATACTCCAGACAGGATGCCAGCTCTTCACAGGGCTTCACTTTTATCCTTAACCCCCTCTAGGAGATGTCTCCCAATTTATGAGGTAAGACTGCAGCAAAATTATAATGTCTGTGTGAAAGATGTAATGTAGTTTCAGCTTAAATTTGTAATTTCTATTCAAGCTGAAAATATGCAAAACTTCTCAAAGACTAAATCTGCTTCTCATTAGCTCAGCCACACTGCCTGGCTTAAAAAAAACACTTTAATATTTTGTTGGGCCACCTTTAGCCTTGATTACATTGTGTAATCGCCATGACATTGCTGCTCCAGTTGGTCAAGATCAAGGCTCTGCAACATTAATGTGGCAATAAAATGAAGTCAGCTGATGACCTGAATATAGTGAATGAGCAGGTTATCACATCAGTGGACCTTTTCTTCCTTGATGGCACGGATAAAAGAAATTGAGGCTCATAGTGAAAGAGAGGTTTAGGAAGCATGAAGAATAATTTTTACACATGAACTGGCAAAACAGAGTCCTGACCTTAACCCTACTGACAGTCTTTGTAATGTGCTGGAGAAGGCTATGGAATGGCTTGATTTCCCCATCATCATTTCAAGAGGTTGTTGAAAAATGAAGCCAAGTCTGGATGGAAACAAATGTTGTGATGTTGGACGTTTGGCAAAATACCATAACATGCTGTAATCAAGGCTTAAGGTGGTTCAACAACATATTAGACTTGTTTTTTGGCTGGGCAGTGTACACTTCATACATCATCGTATATACACGCTTTAGGCCAGAGTAGGATGATTTGTAGAATGTATTGCTCTTCAGGAGAACTGTTTTTGATTTTTGTATTCTCTGTGTGTAGTGTTGCCATCTGTGAGAAAACATGGCAGAGTGATCCAGCAGCCAAAAGCATATGGATTCTGCTGAAACTGTTCGTGACGAAGGGGTCTGTCGAGAGGAGGGCCGGGTGGCCATGTGACATATGACGTGTGACTGTCTTTGACCCCAGAGAGGTTTGGAGTCAGGAGAGGGCCTGTCAGCCACCCACATCTCTTAATGCTCTAAACACACACTCTCCCTTTCTTTCTGTCTCCGTCTCCCTTTCTCGCTTACACACAGACACAGATACAGACACACACACACACACACACACACACACACACACACACACATATACACACACACACTAAACAGGTTCATGGGCATATGAGCAAAAAGATAAAGCCCTCCTGGTCCCACAGATCCTTGTCCTTGTTAGTGCTATTTATCTCCCCAACATACACACACACACACAGAAACAAGTAGGCAACCACTACACACTTGCAACTCCATTTCCCGAAACACTTCCACTCTTACATGGCATTATGTTGAGTACACACACTAGCATTTTAGCATTGGTTTTAAACCTGATTGCACTGTTGCAAATCAATCTTGTGGCTTTCAGCAAATTCTCTCACTTTCTCCATTACTTCACACACACACACACACACACACACACACACACACACACACACGCACACACGCACACACGCACACACGCACACACGCACACACGCACACACGCACACACGCACACACGCACACAAAATCAAACAAGAGATGTACTTACATATACCACGTGTGCTTCTGGATCTGTTCTAACTGCAGAAGAAAAACAACAAGCAATCAGTCTCATATCTTGAAGCATCTTCATCACATTTGCCAGTATCTGACAGTGTCAACTACGAGGCAGGAGAGATCATGCTAATGAGGGCATCCTGATACAAAAGGGTCAGCAGATAAAAGCGAAGGTTAAAAAGGGGCACAGAAAAGAGATGGAGTAACAACCTAATCAGAACTAAGAAAGTGATGATCAGCGCTACTGTGACAAATGATGTGCAGCACAAATGTCAAAGCACTGAAGATGTCCAATCAGCAGTTGAATGACTACTATTAAAAGGAAGTAAGTGCAGTATGGTTCATAGTAGTGTGTGTCTGTGTTAGGATCCACCCCTTGTCTCCTAATTCTCTTTGTGGTGGGTCCTGTGTTTTCCCTCCCTTGTGAGTATGTGTCTTGTCTGAGTTTTGTGTGTCTAGAGGATTGGACACGGCTTCCTGATTACTCCACTCACCTGTTTCCAATTATAACACATCTCCTGCAGTATAAAACCTGGTTCATTCACTCTACACTCCACTCCACTCCTGTCCTGTCCTGTCCTGTCCTGTGTGAACGCCTCTGCCTGCCACTGTGCACACTGGAACCCTGCTGCTGCCCAGTCCTCCTCATCCTTGAAAAGACCCCATCTCAAGGACTTTGTTTGTGATTTCATCTAACACAGATTGTTAATAAAGAAGCCTTTTTTTGAACTACAGTCTGTGTTTCTCAGGGTACTGCATTTGGGTCCAGCCTCTAGGTAAAACACTAACAGTGTGTGTTTCAAGTTCATTCATTCATTCATCTTCTGAGCCGCTTATTCCTACTTAGTGTATTGGGGAGGCTGGCGCCCATCTCAGCCGACTCTTGGCGAATGCGAGGTACACCCTGGACAGCTCGCCAGGCCATCGCAGGGCCATCAGTCACACAACCATTCACACTCACACTCACACCTAG
>JAOUQZ010000010.1:7439538-7456133 GCA_028564935.1 Neosilurus hyrtlii | reverse complement strand
GCAAACTCCACACAGAAACGCCCAAGCTGGGAATCGAACCCAGGACCTTCTTGCTGTGAGGCGGACGTGCTAACCACCACGCCACCGTGCCGCCCTGTGTTTCAAGTTAAATTGTCAAATACAGGTAACTGAACATCACTACTAGCAATAAATTTCTTAGAATTCTTGTGTGTGTGCGTGTGTGTGTGTGTGTGGCAGTTTCACTGATATAAGTTTGTATGTTGAAATTATAGAATGTTTATTCACTATGAATGCAAACAATATTCCAGTTTGTGCACCTTTTCCAAAAAGGACAATATTCCAACTAAGTTAACTAAGTTGTTTACAATGAAAACATATTCCACTAAAATTCCTGTTCACTGTTTAGCCATAAATGGTTCCATCCCTGTAGATATTTAGTTGGTTTTTATGCAGTGCAAAGCTGACTGTAAACAGGCAAGGAATTGTGAGTTGAAATTACCGTAAAAAGCCCAATCGAGACACATATACATTTACATATACAGTACTAATGCATTGTATACATTTCCAATGAAAGCTCCTAAATCCCGAATAAAACCAAAGTATCCTTCATGGGGGATATAATCACACAGGGACTATATGGATTTTGAACTTTTGTTGTAGAAAAATTAAACAAAATGCAATAGACTTAATAGACTGCTGTCAATAAAGAAATAACATTTATGTATTTGTCCTTGTATGTCATGCTTCAAAAGAGATTTTAAAAACAGGACAAAGAAAGTATGAGTCTGATCTTTGAGGAAGGGTGGAATGGTGGCATAGTGATTAGCATGTCTGCCTTAGAGCAAGAAGGTTCTAGGTTCGAGTCCCAGACTTAGGTGTTTCTGTGTGGGGTTTGCATGTTGCAGGCAAGGCGGCCCACCTAGCCGGGCTTTGAGGACTCTGGTCTGGGTCAAACTCGTCGTTAGTTTCTGAAAACTGACGGCCACAGTAGAAAATTTCAGTTGGGTGCAATCTGGAATCTTAATGCTTGATGCCGCCAAATCTTACACACTGTTGCTTTAAAAAGTACCCTGTGACATCAAAACACGCTGTACAGAGCTCTATCAAATCTTTAAGGTTTCCTCTCTGTTCATGAAATGATGGTGTACATATATTGAGACACACACACATGTGCACGCACATACACACCATTTTGAAAGTATTTTGTTGGTTAGGAGACAAAAAAGGTAGCTCTGATCAATAAAAAATGTATTTAGTATATAATGAGATACTCCAATCCTCAGTCAGATATTCATTCCAATGCCTACGTTCTGTTTTCTAATAATAATAATTTTATGTCCCATATCTTTACACACATCATATGTCCAGCAGCTGTTTCCAGTAAGGCATTAAAACCCAGTGAGTCACTGCCTTGTGTAGCTCTGTGATCTCAGCATTCACTGAGGTGCTGGCATACAAATTCAGCACAAAGGTACAAAGGGTCAGAATGTCACTGGAGGTGTGTGTGTGTGTCCGTGTGTCTGTGAGTATGTCAGGAGGCTACGCTCTCTACTGCAGCATGCACTGTGAGTCATAAATAGAGTGGCCATTAAGAAAGCAAGCATCACATTCTTGCTCTGTTTCTTCCCATTCATCATTATCAGCACGTAAATCTTTCTTAGAACCAAATCAACTGCAAAGTAACTGCAAGCAAATCAAAGTAAATGTCTCAAAACAGTTGTTTTCCTTTGGCATGTATGTTGAAACACAAAGCGGTGCACCTCGACATTGTTACTCCAACATATGCTGCCCCTGCTTACCTAAACTTATTTACACTTATTGAGAGAAAATGATGCTCGGCAGACGTGAACATTTTACATGCATTGTGGACAGAACTGCACATCTCACCGCCGAAACAATGGTTAATAGGAATGCAAACATGATGCTACATAATTATATACTCGTTAGTTCCTGTTATTCTGTATTAGTCGTGCGCTAGCCAAACATCATTACATTATATTAGTTAGCAGTTTTTTCATTTTTTTTCAGTTTCTGGGCAACAGTATACAGGGCTGGGTACACACTGGAGGTTTTACTTGCCCGGTGGGCTAGCTAATGAATTTAAGATTTATCCATGATGATGATAATAGCAGTTTTCTCATTTGCATGTATTATGTATTTGAAAGTTACGCTCCAGTATTTGGTTAATATGATCCTTAATTACTTAGCTTTTTTAATCATATAATGTTTTCATGACAAATCATAATTGCATGCCTGTGAAGTGTAAGGACTCCAGTAAAGAATAGATTGCATTATTAAAGCTGCCATCAGCACGATTTTAAAGCTAATTAACATGCAAATGACCCAATTACTATTACCATACTCCATTTACATACACAACTCAAGCTTGGAAATGGACAACAAAATTCAGACCTGGATGCCTGGGTGCAAAACATTAAGTGGGAAACTTTGTCGACCTAAAAACAACTTAAGATACGCTGAAGAAATCACCAACTTTTTACATTCAATAACGGATAGCTTACCGTAAGCCGTTTGCTAGCGTCCACCTCTATCATTCCTCGTAGAAGGTTCTGGCAATCTGGAGGAATGAAGTGTGGCATGTGAAACACTCCCAGCTTCACTTTCTCTAACAGGTTTCGTAAATTATCATCATCAAATGGCAGAGCTCCCTGCAGAAAAAAACGCAGAAATAAGAACCAGTGAATATAACCAGCCAAATGTAGGTCAGCAGAGAATATTACAGCATCAATCAGGACAGCTGGAAAAGAAAAACACTAAATAAGACATGATTTCCCCAAGATTAGACACAATGCCTGTTTCATTTCTAATGATTAGAGACTCTGAGACACCGTGCTGCATATTAAGTTACATAAACACAATCATTTTAGCAATTTTCCACCTTGAAATGCTGTTGATGACATAAAGCCCGGTCAGTGAAGAGCTCTGAGTAACATGGAACGTAAATGACCCAAAAGATTGTGGTGGTAAGTTTTTCTAAAAATGTAATGAGTTTCACAATTAGCTTAGCCTAGCACCGCTCTGTTAAACGAGCAGTTCATCAGTGGCACTGACACCCTACAGACGTGCGTGTTTGATGAATAGTTGCTTCGTGGCGACGCCAAGCTCATATAACTGATGATCAGAAGGCGACCTAACTACAGGGGAGAGAAGCTGTCAAACACAATCAGACAAATAGTGTTATAATCGACTGAGCTCTGTGGCTATGCCACATTCACAGCTCCCAACACACACTATCCTCTACATTTCTGCTCACAAAAACAAAAACATATTTTTAGAAATTGACCCTAGGAAAAGTAAAGGAATGCAGAGGACAATAAAATCAGGTGTCCACACACATCACATTTCTGGCATTTGGCAGACACCCTTATCCAGAGTGACTTACATTTATCTCTTATACAACTGAGCAATTGAGGGTTAAGGGCCTTTCTCAAGGGCCCAACAGTGGCAACTTCGGGGAAACTGGGTCTTGAACCCCTGACCTTCGGCTCAGCAATCCAGAGCCTTAACCACTAAGCCACCACTGCCCACTCAAAAGTCTTTGGCACAAGCAGTGAGGATTTTTTTTCCAATTCTAACAAGAGTCTGTGTATTTATTTAGGGATTCACAATCACCACCAAGTAATTAAACAAATATATTCCAATGGATCTAAATCTTTAGAGAGAGGAGAACTAGAGAGTAAAATGGGATAAGACAAGGAAGGGAAGATAAGCAAAGGGAAGAAAGGAAAAGAATGGAAAGGAAAGGAAAAAGAAAGAAATTGTAGAATTTGGGAAGGGAGGAAAAAGGGCAGGAACAGAACAAACAAACTAGCAGGGAAAAAGTAAAGGAAGGATAAAGGGTACAGTAGGGAAGAGTAACAAAAAAGGAAATGAAAGAAACTGGCAGAAAAAAAGGAAATGGAAACAAAAGAAAAGAAAAAACATGATTGTTCATTTTCTGAAACGCTTAAGCCTAAATAGGGTCGCGGGGAGGCTGGCTCCCATCTCAGCCGACTCTTGGCGAGGGCAGAGTACATCCTGGACAGCTCATCAGGCCATCGCAAAACAGAAACACGCTGACTGCAATGCAGACTACTCTTGACGAAAGTCAGAAATGGTTCTTCAGACAGTGAGAGACATGGACTGCCTTTGATAAACCAGTTGGCTGTACTGGGTGGACAGCAGTGACAACCCAGTGACAGTGGGGCTTGAACCACAAACTTTGGGATCAGCAATCCAGCACCCTACCACCGGGTCACCACTGCTCAAGGAAAAACATAAGAGAGAGAAATGAAACTGACAAGAAAACGTAAAGGAACAAAAAAAAAGAAACTAACAGAAAAGTAAAGGAGTTTAAACAGGAATTTAATCTTTCTGCTGCATTAGAAATGCAAAATTAAAGTTGCACACACAAATGTGTTGTTGTTCCTCCTTTGCTTACAGCATGTAATCGTCATGCCATTGTTTCAACAAACTTAAGCAACATAACATTTATTTTCATCCAGTGCTGAGTTGATTTTTCAATGACATCTTAAATTGATGAGGGGAAAACTGAACCACTCCATAAAGTCTTCTCCAACACATCCCTAAAACTTCCAATAAGGTTAAGGTCAGGACTCTAGGGTGCAATAGGGTGAAAATAATTCCTCAACCACTTGTTCATTATTTGAGTCCCCATTTTATATCAGTGCCATCAGGGAAGAAAAAGTGCACTGATGTGATAACCTGCTCATTCAGTACATCAGCTGACTTCATTTTATTGCCACATTAATGTTGCTGAGCCTCGACCTGACCAACTGGAGCAAAAATGCCATGGAGATCACATGCTGTGATCAAGGCTAATTGCTCTCCATTAAATATTAGAGTATGAGATTTTTTTGGCTGGGCAGTGTGTGTTATGAGGTTAGAAGGTCATAACTCAAAGAAGGAAAGCACTGAAACATGCAACTCAACATTTTTTTGTCTATGAATGGGAATGTGCAATTAATACTAACAACTGGTATAAAAATAATATTAGTGACTATTGACCCATGGCTGTACACAAGCTTTCCCTGAACTGCTATAATGAGACATAAAAAAGTAAAATGAAACTGAATTTTTTACCATTACTGACTGATGTGTTTTAGATTTGCACGGTAAAATATTGAGATTGAGTGCTTTTAGTTTATCTATTCATTCATCTTCAGTATCTGCTTTATCCTGGTCAGTGGATTCATATTCCATCCTGGGAATAAAAGCTGGGAAACCCTGCCTGGGATGATAGTCCCCAAAAATATTTTAAGGTAAATGATGCACTAAAGATTAACCAGACCAGAACTCACCACCAGTAAAGCAAACAGGATGACCCCACAGCTCCACACGTCTGCTTTCCTCCCATCATATTTCTCTCCCTGAGAATAGAGAGTAATTAGAGGCTCCCTAGAGCTTTTATATAGAAAGTGTCATTAGCTGTGTCAGTACACATACTCACCCGGATGACTTCAGGACAGGCGTAGTGAGGTGACCTGTTGAGTGAAGGAAAGTACATGAGTCGTATGTTTACCTTTGACGTGTCAGCTAGCAGGGATTGATAATTGTAAGACTGAAGAGCCTAACAGCGAGTCAAATATCCGAGTAAGTCCTTTATTATGCATTGCCGTGTTCACCAATCATCTATCTGTCTAAAATAAGCCGCGAGTTCAGGATTCGTGGTGCTTTGCTGATCGGATCCTGTTAACACTATGAGAAAAAGATGCTTCGTTAGACAGATTTCTGCCAGACCCTTTCAAGAGAAATAAAGATAATGTGTGAGTTCCTGGCTAGCTGTCAAGCCTCATGATAACAAACGCACCAGCTGACATCCTCAACGACTTCACACACACACAAGCAGAAGGTTATGCTAATATACGCTTGTGCTTGCAAGTGATGTCTCATTATACAAATAGATTCAACATTAGCTACACCGAGACAGCAAAGCAATGCAAAAAAATATTCCCTTCCAATCAGAAAGAGCTCCTGCTACATTTCGAATGAAGAAAGACACTAATGCTCTATTCGAAAGGGATTAGTTTTACAAAAGGAGTTGGCATTATGTAATTATTACTCAAATATCTCTTTGATTCAAGTCTGAATCTATCGTGTCAGTATTTTTAACAGAATTGCTTTGACGCACATCTGCAAAAAATAAAATAAATAAATAAATAAATAAAATTTTACACTCGATTTTCTCTTATCGTATAAATGTACAGTAGAAATAGCTCCAGGGATTCCATATCCCATTCAATCTGTCACTTTTTTAACGATTCCATTATTCGCTGTTGGAAACGAGTTTCTGCGCCTGTGGAGATCAACAAGAATTACTAAAGACATCATCCAGGATGATTATGAAGCGGATATACTGTATGTAAATAAAGCTTATGTCCAAATAACATTCAGGTCTCTAATATCAATGCACATTAAAGTAATACATCATGAGAGAGTGTGTGTTATAGTGATGTTATCAAAGGTGAGCATGCTCTTAATGCTTTCATAAAATCACCAAAATGTACGTGATTGACTTTATGATCAATAAATCATGAAGTCAATTATGCTGTGATCAATTCTTCTATGCAATGTAATCCATTAACAGGTCAGGAATGTATGTCAAATTGTACGTGTGTACGTGCACGAATCCCAGTATAATATTTCTGACAGCAATCCAATGGCCTACTCTTTTTGAAAAACAGCAATGATTTTTTTACATGCCTCTCACCACAGACAGTGAGAGACATGGCTGGCCTATGATAACCCAGTTAGCTGCACTGGGGGACAACAGTGACAACTCAGTGATAGTGGGACTTGAACCTCACACCATCAGATCAGTAAACCAGCACCATAACTGTTTCTGTGGCAGCAGGAAGACACAAGTTCGTTACGCTTATTGAGTGTTGATAGTTCAGGGTGACATATGATCAGGAACTTCTCTTTAAGACAGAGGTTGGCTTTCTTGGGTGGGTTTGGATTCGTTATATATATTAAAAAAATCCTTATATACCATTGAAGTTATAAATCCCCTGGTGATTAGGCAACCACAAAACATGCTTGTCAGGATGAAACTGTAGTCCTCTTTTTTCCTCATACCACATATATATATATGTGTGTGTGTGTGTGTGTGTGTGTGTGTGTGTGTGTGTGTGTGTGTGTGTGTGTGAGTATATAAGGTGGCTCTGTGGGATTAACATAGGGCAACCATAGGCTTATTGTGAAGCCGGATTCACACAGGATGCGACGAGCGGCAGGAAACCATGCAAAGTCATGGAATAGCATTGAAATGATCGACAAATGATCGGAAATTTTCTCAAGAGATGCAAAGTGAGTCGGCACAAACTTCAACTGGGCTTCAAGATTAAAGGCTTAAATTAAACCAATAAGAGCTTAAAGATACTGTTGACTGAGACATGCCGCCAAACACTGAGTTGCACAAAACGTATTTGCTTCTACAGATCGTGTAAGATAAGGGATTTCACGTGCAGTTCAGCAGCAAAGCAATTTGAGTGTCGCATGTCGCTTCCTGTGTGGATGCGGCTTAGGAAAAACATACGGTACTGGGCACATTAGAGGATCTAAAAAAAAAAGTATAAAATTCATATGTCTGTCGTAACACAGCTGTGGAACATCGTAGGGCATCGCTCAACAGATCTGGGAAATGAACCTGTTGTTTTTACCCACAATTACCCACAAAAAAAATATCAATCAACGAATATTTTCTGTCTCAGTTTTTTCTGTGACACACCCACAACTGTTGTATACCTGTTGTGTGATATGTGTGTAGTGGTTTTATTCATCTAAAAGCCACATTAATATTATATTCAATTATGTGGAAATATTATGACAGCTTTGAATGCTCATCCAATTTTAAACTAAATACTTTCAGTTTTATAAAAGCTATAAACACATCAATTTTCCAACTTTAAAATACTGCCCGTTCTCTGTTTCATGTTTTGTAGGAGAGCCCTGGCGTACTGCTTTGAAATGCTGCCACTATAAAAATTTGTAAACAGCCAGGTTTAGAGTGGCTTCGCATTCGTAGGACACAACAATCACAGGCTGGTTAAACACTTTCCTTTCATATAATGATGGAAATACTCGAGAAGCAAAACTTTCTCTCATATTTCTGTCAGATTCGAAATGGAAATTGAGATAAATAGAGGGGCATTGTTGAATGAACATGGATTTTGAGGGAATGCCTGTAGGGCAGAGTGTCAACGCATTAATCATTCCCGAGTTTTTCACTAGAGCTCATTCCATCTTACATTTACATGGCAGCCATCAACAACAACACCAGGCAAAAGTTTGGAGTTTCATTGACTTGTCACTTCAAAGGATCATAAGCAGATATGTGTGATTTCGCAATGAAAAATTAAAATAAATGGGGGTTAGTATGTGACTTTTTTTACAATCGGTTATGTTAATGTGTTTTGATAGCCAGGATAAAATCTGGATATATTGTGACATACAAATATGTGCATTACGTATTTAAATCAACTTCCAGAGGACCATGACACATTAGCCAGAGGTTGTACAAGAGTAACTACAAGACACACAAAAACATTGAACCCCTCCCAGAACATTACATATGAAAAGTTCTCCAATTTGTCCCAGAACTCATCATTTTTAATTGTGCCCTAATTGATCGAAGGAGAGTAACAGCATTTCCTACAGCGTATTGCAGTATTAGATAGATAGATATATACGTTGTTTACCATTTGAAAATTTTGTGCGGGTCACTAAGTCAGCAACATAAAAGTACAATAAAATAGATTAAAAAGGATCTACTAAAGTCGGAAACCTTGACAGAGTCAAAGACTGTGCAAAAATAAAGCCTCAGCTCCAGCTAAAGGAGCTCTTAGCCTCAAATCCTGACAGTGCCAGGATTATCCAATAAAATCTAAGGGAGTATATTTTGGCCCTGTTCTCAGGGTGGAAAGGAAAGCATTACTTCCCACTTCCCAGTTGTAGCCAAGGTACTTGTAAATGTAAGCTCTTGTATACAGAAGACAACAGACTTGTGAAAGCATATATTAACCTCCATCCTTTCAAGCTGGTACATACTGCACAATAAGGGAAAACTAACTTGGTGGGGAGAATTATAATTCAAATTTTTACAAATCTCAATACGGCAACTTTCTTTTCCAAAGACTCAACATGATGAAAAACACAAGGAACTGGCTGTCAAGCGGTATGATCAGATTTGTATTTTACATGCAACAGAGCAGTCTTATTTAATCTCTCTATCTGGAGACACAGCCGATTAAAGCGTTAATTCATGTGGTTATCAGGATGCAATCCGGAAGGAAATACATAAAAAAAGATTTCAGCAGTACTGCTAAAGAGAGAAAGCTTTGCTGTCAAAACATATATTTACAAATGGCTTTGTTGGCGAAAATATGACCTAAATACACGAGGCTTTACTTATATTGTTAGGAATATGTTCTGCAGCCCAGGTCCTTAAGGATCCATTAGCTAGGTAGTAACTGGTGCTATTAGACCTGCGGTGCAGTTTTAATTAATACTGTTTCATGACCCATAATGCAATGGCATGATAAAGACTTTAGGGAGTTTTACATTTTTGTGCTTCATAAATGTGACAATGAATGCTTGTGTTTGAACTTTAAAAAAAGAAAAGAAAAGAAAAGAAAAGAAAAACTTTGCCACGTGTATTTCTAAATTTATAGATGGATGATGAGAGATTTTATCTGTTACTAAGTTGACATCAGCCATGTAATGCCACAAAACTATAACTTATATAGTAATAATATCATTTAAATAGATTAGAAAATATTAGAAAAAATATTTATAACTGATTAGTCATAAGATGACATCATGCTTGTTCTCCTGAATTTATTATCATGCGTGATGTCAGGAACATTCACGGCTCTGTAATCGGTACATGACATGCAATAATGTGGCACAAGTAGAAGAAGCTCAGTAGGGCAAGTGTGAGAATGTATTTTTAACTGCATGCATGTTTGATTATGTAAATACTGATTGCCTTGCAGTGCAATGGTGCCTGAAGAACAGGAAAAGAGTCCTCACTTTTTATATAACTATTTCGAAGCTGGGCATATGCAATTCTTGAGAGTACAATTTTTATTTACAATTCATTGGTAAGGAATAAAATGGGTATATTTATTCAATTCTAGCTTCTTGGGAATTACAACTTCCTTCTTTCCTTACACATTCATAGACTTAAAGACTAGCTTATATCCTAGGCCAAAACGATTAGTTATTTGGTATAAAACCTTTATCATATTAGTTTGCCAAGAGCACAGTGTTTCGTCCTAGATTGACTAGAAACTCAGCAATATGAACAGCAGGTTAAATCATTAGCTGCGGCAAATTTTCTCTATTCTGCCAATAGCAACTCAAATGTGTAATGTGTCATTGGTGAGACGATGTGCAGCCATGACTCACTTATCCTATTCATGTATTTATTATTTACATATTTATTCATTTGCCTACAGTCTGTGACATTAATACTCTGTACATAAACATTTCTAAACTCTGAACTAAACATTTCTTTAGAATAACTTTGTTTTTTCACTATAAGTGGTCACATACTTATAGAGCTAAAGGGGCCACTTGTTATTTTTTTAAGCCCTTTGCTGCTTGTGAGGTGATCTGAAACTGATACAAATAAAAAATAAAAAAATAATAATTAATAATAATTTCCAGGCTGGAAATATTGTATTGTATTGTATCATATCTTGTACTATTCGATTGCAGCCTACAGTCCTGCGAATCATCTTTTTCTGAGCTATCTTTGAAATTCTGCGAATATAGTTCTTGAAACACCTTATACAGATATTTTTAATCCATTTACCTGTTTTTCATATTCGTCTGTCTGTCTGGAGGATTAGTTTTCAAAAGCAGATACAGGTATTTTTTAGGAATATATAAACCTTGATCCAAACCACTGCTTGTAATTTATTGTTTCTTTGCATAGTTGGAGCTGTAAACAGAAAACGTGTGCCTGTGCTTTATCTCCTGGACAGTAATGAGAAAGCTGGCTGTCTGTTCATTTCAGTGTATTTCCAAAAAGACAAAAAAGAGAGAGAGAGTGTGTGTTTAAGTGTCAATGACAAAACATGCATATTAAACATGCTCCAGACTTTAACAAAGAAAAACAACAACCGACACAGTCACCAATAAGACTGACAGTTTGTAAATAGGAATGTAGCATATGTCAAGCAGATTGAGTACCCTAAGTACACAATCAATAAGATTATCCATAATTGATTGTCGGCAGTCACTGGACAAACGCTAGTCACTTTCTGAGTGCTATTTAGTACACAGTGCTACTCACCCACAGCTAGTTTCCAGGAGGCTGTCCCCCACCTGCAACGAAGCCATGCCGAAGTCTGCTATTCTAATGTTGTTCTTCTCATCTAGCAGCAGGTTCTCGGGCTTCAGGTCCCGGTGACTGTGGGGGAAAAAAAACAAAAATACAAACAGTGGGTGTCTCAGACTGCCGGCTATAGTAAGCACTATACTATTGGGAATCTTTTTTGCCGCCGGCCATCAAGATCTGCAATGCCTCCTCTCTCAGCATGTGTACCCGGTCTCTCAGTGTGAACAAGAACAGGATATTAAAAATAAATTCTTACCTTACACAACACTTAACTTTTTCTGCATTTTCTTTTTTTCTCTCTGTCTTACCATCATTGCACCGTATATTTGTATTGTGCACCATACGTTTACATTCATTTAATATGCCTCTATAAGGTTTGTTTTTTCTACTAAAACTCCTACATTACCCCTGAGGGTCAATAATGTACAGGCAAAATAAATATTGGGGGAAAAAAACAAATCGTCAGCCATTATAAAATGTTTTTCAAGTCTGTCGCTAAATTATCCAGAGAATAATTAGCCATGGCCTAATAGAAAAGTGGATTTGGGACCAAAAGGTCACTGGTTTGGTTCAGCAAGAAAAATGTGTGATGGAGGGGGGAGAGCCCCCCCTCCCATTCCTTCACCTTCACAGCTGAAGTGCCCTTGAGCAAGCACCTAACCCCCAACTGCTCTCTGGGCAACGCAATGTGGCTGCCCACTGCTCCTGCATGTGTGCTCACTGTCTACATGTGTGTGTGTGTGTGTGTGTGTGTGTGTGTGTGCACGCGTGCTCACTTTGGATGGGTTAAAACAGAGGCAAATTTTCCTTTCAGGATTAATAAAGTATATCAAAATCCAACAAAAAAAAAAAGTTACCCAGCACAGACAGCAAACGAAACCTCTATAGTCTTTACAGGTTTCCTCTGGGTATGCTAGTTTCCTCTCATACCCAGAGGAAACCCGCACAAGCACAGGGAGTACATGCAAACTCCACACAGAGAGGTCCTTGTCGCAAGTTCGATTAGAGCCCAGAAACTTCTCGCTGTGAGGCAACAAAGCAAACCACTGAGCCCCCAGGCCACCTCTCTAACAACATATAGTTCAAGTAGATATCGTCTAGCGTAAAATTCAAAGCTTTGAGTTAGCGACCAAACTGAAGTAATGAAAATCCTTTAGGGAAGGACAAAAAGTTTTAAAAGATGCATAGTGTCCTTCTCCCTCCTTGTTAGTTGAGGCTTTTAATTACTGCTTTTCCCAGCTCTCTCCTTCCCATCTTGCTGACCGTGACCCTCTACACTGCTAAAAAACTCCTGCTTTGATATGTAAGAAAAATCATTTTCATTATGCTTTCGTTGAAGTACATCACATTTATCTGTAGGCACTACATGAAAGAATGTGAAATATTTGTTAGTTCTTGTTAAAATGTGTTGGGGGAAGAAAACATTCTCGTGGCTGTAGACAAGTTACACTATATGGACAGCAGTAAACTTTTGGCAACCCATATGTATCCATGCTAAAACAATTGGCAGTGACACAAAGTTGTTCCCATGTTATTTTAAATCTCCACTTTTCTGGGAAGTCTTTCTAATAGACTTTAGTGTGTGGCTGAGAACGCGTGCTCATTCGGCCATAGGGGCACTTGTTAGTTTGGGCACTGCTGTCAAATGAGAAGGCATGCTGCCCAGTAGGTGCTCCATTCATCTCAGCATTGTTCAGTGGAGCTGAGGTCAAGGCTCTGAGAAAAGCAGTAAAGTATTTCCACATTAAACTTCGCAAAACATGTCTTCATGCTCCTTGTGAACTATAGTATTATTATTATTATTATTATGAAACAGGATTACAGTCATTTAGTTCCAGTGAAAAGAAAACTTTCTGGGTCACTCTCTGTACCTATAACCTAGAGACAACGATTTGGGGAAGGTCAGAACACAGTCACCTGTTTAAAAAATATTCAACATTACTTAATCTATCTATCTATCTAAAACATTAGGAGACTGAAAAATAACACCAGCTGGAGATGGTTTACCAGCTTAACCACCTTGGCCTGTGTTTTGATGGGTAGCTGTTCAGACATTGTAAGATTTTTCAGCAAAGAACTAAATGCTTGCTTTTTTTTTTGGAAATGGGATCTAATATACTTGGTACATGGTCCTTAATATTCTCTGAGGACCCCAAAGTACAACCTGTATGTGGGCAAACACTGAATTGTGTCCCCCGAAGCAGCACAAGTGGTGTCTCAATGGGAAAAGTGGTATCAGAGATCAGCTGGTATACTGCATACAAATATGATCCCCATTTAAAAAAAAAAAAAAAAAGATTTCACATAAAAGGTGACATAACTGCTAATAAGAAACTCCTCACTGCACTTTTTTCGTCTCCATCTCTCTCAGGCATTGACCGTCCGGCTGGCATGGTAGGAGAGGATGACAGATGCCTGCTGTTCCGGCGCCTGATGTTAAAAGAGCAGATGACCACAGACAGGCCAGATGAGCTGCTCTACATAATAATGCTTCCTTCCAGCCTCCTATGTTACTCCCAGCTCCCTGGTAATGCAGTTGACATCTCAGTAACAGCTCAAGGAGGATGTAGTGGCACCACTCACAGATGAACTTGAGCCACAATGGTCAACACGTAAATATGAGTAAATGGGCTGATAAAAGAATTCAAACCAATTAAATAACTACATAAATAAACAAATATATTACATTTTGCATATGTTCTCATCTAGAGTGATTTATATTTTTGTCTTCATTCATTCATTTTATGAACAGCTTAATCTTATTTAGGGCTGCGGGGAGGCTGGCGCCCATCATGGTCGACTCTGGGAGAGGGCAGAATACACCCTGGACAGCTCGCCAGGCCATCACAGGGCGATTTTTGTCTATATTTTTGCCTGTATCAATAAATGACATTTTTTCATTTATTAATACAATTGCAGCACACAGTTGAGGGCTAAGGGCCTTGCTAAAGGGCCCAATTAGGAACAGCTTGGTGGACTTGAACTCTGACCTTCTTATCAGTAACCAAGACCCTTAACCACTGAGCCCCTACTGCCAAAATGTCCAAATTAGCAAAAAGCTAATGTTTCTAACTGCAATGAACTGGCAATCTGTTTAGTGTGTACCCCACATTTCACCCAGAGTCAGCTGGGATTAGCTCCAGCTTCCCACAACCCTAAACAAGATAAATGGTAAGGATAATGAATAAATGAATGAGTAAGTACCATGAGGCCACTCAATTACCATTTAACATTGTGACATTAACTATACTAGTTACAGCTGCACACTTTATTAGTCGCCAAAATCATAACTCGCATGGCCATTGGTGGACTCCACGAATATATTATCACCTAACCTTATCCTGTGCATGCTGCCATCAACGCCTGCAAATTTTCGCTCCAGTAGTTGATGATCAAATCTAACTGAGGCTTCATCTAAATATCTCTCTCATCTGCTTCTAATCATTCTCAGCAGTTGGGAAAATATAAATATTGGAAATAATCTGGCATTCCCACGGTTTTACGGCTATCGGATACTGTCAGGTGTTAAGGCAGCGTAGAATCCCAGTATGTCCATCCCTGTTTGAAACCATTTCAGTATGCAGTCACTAAGCCTGTGCTCATATGCAATGTTAAGATGTCTCGCATGATTGCTGAGTCACTGTGCATCGTAATGCGCTTTAGATCTTATCTAGGTAGAAAAGTGTCCATAGAGGTAAATAGCTTCAACTCAGGTGACTTTGTTATGTTATAAATATTTATAATCTCCATAGTTAATATGGTAAGCATCTATTTAAACCACCAGACCTCATTTGTCTATTTACCCCTCCTATTTAATGAACACTTCATTGTGAGCAACGGTGTTCAGAAGAGTCAGAAGTAGCTGAAATGAAGTGCTTTTGCTGGCATTCAGAAAACAAAAGGCCTACCTCCTCTCATCCTCTCATCACCCCCTCAATTTCCCCTCATTTTCCTCTCCAAGACTTGAGGGTCTATTGACCCAATTACAGCTTGAACAAACCTTCCAAAAAACACCATTATTCTAATGTAGAGAGACAAAAGCTAGTGCAGAGGAGAGGACATTAGCCGGGGTAATGGTGTGCTACTCCTGCTTCACGGCAGTGTAATTATAATAAAGGTTTTTCATATACGTCTTCTCTTGTTTTCACAGTTAGGTGCTGTTTTCTTATGTTCACTGCCTCATGTGTATGCACATAAGAAAATATCCTCAATGCTGAACATCTCTGTAGTTGTTTTCTAATGAATCTTATGGCTGTTTTTTTTCCTTTGGTTTAAAGTCACAATGGTGGTGTTATTTTACATTAAGACTCAGTAGGAAACTGATATGGATAGGCTCACCATTGCGTTGGTTTAAGCTGAAAGAATTCTTTGCTGGGTGACTGAAAACGAACACATAAACTAGCTAATGATTAAGATATGTGCCACACAGGTAAATTACAAAGTTAGAAATGATTATTTTTCTGTTAGAACTTGTAGGTAACTATTGTACTATAACATCAGAAACTTGACTCATGTCATGTTATCAGTCTTTTATGAACACCACTCAAGAGAAAACTGTTTGTTTAGTCATTTCCACACAAAGTTCAGCATTTATCAGTGTTGACGTGAGTAGAGGGTACTGTCAAATTTCACATCAAGTCTCACCCCATGTTTTTCAGTAAGAAGTTTTTAGTCAGTGTAGCAGTGCAGAATGATACATCCGGTGCAGTGTCACATAATAAATCGGAGAATTGTTATTAGTTAGCATCTATTCATATACACTGAAAACAGTTGAACCAATTTATGTAATTGATTTAGCATTTACAAACCGTTTACAATTAAGAGAATTAACAGTTTATTTGGTGTAAGATTCATTTCATTTCATTCTGAGATAGCCTACTTGTTAAAGACTATTGGTAATATAATTACAAGCAATTAAAATTAAGCAATTAAAGGCAATGAGAGCCATAACCAATTTGTAATGTGTTGCAATATGGAGAAGTTATAGATTGGTCTAGTCCAGGCCCTGATTTGAAGTCCACTAAAATGTTATGGCGAAATTAAAATAATAATAATAATAATAATGATTTAAAACAACAAACAAACAAATAAACAAACAAACAAACAAAAAAAAACAGGGGGGCAGTGGTGGCCTGGTGGTAAGGTGCTGGATTACTGATCCCAAGGTTCGGGGTTCAAGCCCCACTATAGACGGGTTCTCACTGCTGTCCCCCCAGTGCAGCTAACTGGGTTATCAAATGCCGGCCATGTCTCCCACTGTCTATGG
>JAOUQZ010000010.1:7423820-7437288 GCA_028564935.1 Neosilurus hyrtlii | reverse complement strand
GCTGAGATGGGCGCCAGCCTCCCCGTGACCCTAATTAGGATTAAGCGGTTCAGAAAATGACATGACATGACATGACAAAAAAACAGGGCTTTGCATGCAGGAAAACCCCCAACTATTTTGTGATCGAATAAAGGAGGTCAAAAAATTCAGCAAGCCAATGTCAATGTCAACGCCTACAGTACAAAATATTATTTTGGCTAAAAATAGCAATACTAGCTTCTGAGGCCAGGGATTATTTACTTTCACCACAGAGGAAAAAATATCCATTAATATTCTTAGTGAATAAATCAATGCTAATTTTCCTTGTGTTGCATGGTGGCGCAGTGGTTCGCACATCCACCTTACAGCAAAAGATCAGGGTTCCAATCCTGAGCTCGGTGAGGGCGCTTCTGTGTGGAGTTTGCATGTGGAGTTTGCATCTCCCCGTGACTGAATGGATTTTGTCCGAATGCTCCGGTTCCCACCCACAGTCCAAAGAAATGCACAGTAAGCTATTTGGCCATTCCAAATTGCCCCTAGGTTTGAGTATGGGTGTGAATGGTTGTATGTTGCCCTGCAATGGACTTATGACCTTTCCAGGGTGTACCGTGCTTTCCCGCAGAGTTGGCTGAGATAGGCTCTAGCATCCCTGTGACCCTAGTGGGATAAAGTGGTTTGACAAATGAATGAGTGAATAAATAAAGCATCTTATGATAAAATGAAAAACTAACATTACTTCCCTGTAAAGTAAATATAATGGTTTGGACTCATTAAGTCATTATGTGTTTGTGGTCCTCTGAGTTACACAATTCTCCTCTGACATGATTTTCCTTCTTTTGATCCTTGCAATCAAAACAATATCCAATTTTTTTTTTGTAATTATGGGAAGCAACAGAATATGAAGCTCTCATGACTTGGTGAATAACATGTTTTTCAAAGAAGAAAACCAACAAGTTTGTATGTAACCGAGATACACGTCAGGAAGTGACTAAGTATTCAATTACATTGATAAATATACACTATGAGAACTTTTTGGAAACAAACATCCTTTAGATTCAGTGCTATCTTTGCAGCTTAGGTGCCAAGAGGAATCATCTACAACGCAGTTTCATGGCCCATTCAGCAGTGAAGCGAGTGGGTGGAGAGTGAGTCACAGGCTGGCTTCTAAAGAGTCTGATCCATCCTGCTGCAATCTGCACGCTGATGCTTATTTGCCACAAATCGTTCCATGTGACGCATACTCTTTATCTCACCCCCACATGTGCCATAGGACCCCAAACACTGACTGGCCACGTGAGGGAACCATGTCTTATCAGTCTTCAAACAGCTATAATTACTACATAAGTAGGGGCCGCGGTGGCACATGCTCATATAGTAGCTCATTGATCATTTCCTGAGAACTGAATGGCTGGAAATGGGCGGGAAAAGGAGAAGAAGCTGCTCTCATTGAGCGAACGAGATGAGTCTCACCTGCAGCAATCGATATGAACACATCTCTATTTCACCAGGGAGAATAACCGGGGCCGTCTCATCTGCTCACAGGAATCCTCAAATACCTTTACTTCTTTCATCATTCAGCTCAGAAGCTCTCTCAGTAGAAAATCTATCCCTGTCTACTTCTACTCTCTATCACTTTTTGTTCCAGGTGGCTACGAAGCTCAAGATCACACCAGGTATCTTAGTACTGTGTGCCAGATGGTTAAAGTTATTCAGGTTAAACTCCTATCTGTTAGGTACAGTGTACAGAAGACACAGATGCAGTCTTTGGTATCTACCCTCCTCCTTGGCTATATTACAATCTCCTAGATGTCATTTCAGTAGAGATAAAAGCATGGCAAGATGTAAAGTCATGAGTACCTCCCAAAAACCCTTATTCAGCGCAACTTACAGACATGCTTTGCAGTATCCTTAAGGAATATATCTTCACGCTAATTCACTGGGTCTGGGTGAAAGTTCATTATTATACCATATCCCTGTAGGTGAGAACTTGGGTCAGCAAAAAAAAAAACAAAAAAAAAAAAACACACAAGTAAAAAAAAAATAGTGCTCATTTAAGTGCTTGGTAAAAAGCCATGTTTTCAGTTGCTGTTTGAAGACAGCCAGTGACTCAGCTTTTCATTTCATTCACCAGGACAGAGAAGTCATCATAAAAATAGTTTTATAAGTAGAGGGCTGGTGGGTCAAGTCAAGCAATGCTAGAATCTAAAAAACAGAGTCTGCAGCACAGAGTATGGTAAGTGCGTTCAAATGGTTTGGGGGCTGGTTGATTTTTGGGTTTGAAGACAATCATAAGGGTTTTGAATCTGATGCAAGCAGTTAGAGGAAGCCAGTGGAAAGGACAAAGCAATGGACTGTTGTAGGAACAGTACATTCTCTATTTCTTCACTCTAGAGAAGAAGAAAATAGCCAATGCCCAGGTGTTAAATTATTCACCATAAACAAACATGTCCATTATCCTGTCCAGACATTACAATGCCAATGCTGACCTATCCATCACAGAACTGCTACCAGAAACACCCATAATATCAGCCATAACTTTATAACAGTTGACTATCATTGATTATCGCATTACAGTGGCATCTCTCAGAGGCTTGGGTATATTATGCAGCAAGTTCTCTATCATCAACTGTCAGTTCTCAAAGCTGATGTGTAGAAAGCAGGAAAAATGGGCAAGTGTATTGATTTAATTGAAGGGCCAAATTATTATAGCTAGTCAGAGCATCCAAAACCACAAGCCTCATGGGAGTTTGTTTTATTGCAACAATAATAAATAAATAAATGATTTATATATATATACACACACACAAACACACACACATATACATACATATACATGTATGTATGTGTGTGTGTGTGTATGTGTGTATGTGTGTACTGTATGGCCTATGGCCTTATATTTGAGATTAAGTACTGCGCTGGTCTCTGACTTGTGGCATTGCTAGTCACTGTGCAGGGTTTTCAACTTGTAACAATCAATGAAAAGCTATTAGCGTATATTTCATTTCTGTAATATATTATTACCGGTAGGATAAAGGAACAATGATAATCCAAGCATGATCCTATATTAAACTTTAATATCATTATTTGACAAAATCTTTATGCTGGTCCTCTCGTCACTCTGTTCCTGAAAAAAAAAAACAACACTAGAATGAGAATTGTGTTCTGTTCATTTCTCTTCGGCACTGTTATCATTTTTTTAACTTGATAATGCTGGGCCCATGAGGTGAAAGATAAAGAGGGAGTGCTTAAGTTCAATCAAAGTGGTATAATAATATATATTCTGCTGGGGCTCCTGGGTATATAATAATAGTCATAAGCTCTTAGCCTCAGATAAGAATGGAATTGGGTATATTTTAATACTTTCTTTCTTGCTTTTTACTCACTGTTCATTCTGTATTTGTTTGTACAGATATTTATAACTCCTAATTTTAGACTGTATATATATATATATATATATATGCACACACACGCGAACACACACACATATAGAGTTTTGAACCCTGATTATGGTCACTCAAATGGAAAAGCAGTAATATAAATACCTAAAAATGTAGATTAATGGTTTCTCTTGAACTCATTGTTTTATTATTTTATTATTTTGTTTGCATAATCAATAAGATTCTGCATTTTCACACTTTTATTTACTTATTTATCTATTTTATTTTATTTTATTTTCACTTTTCAACAGCTTCAAACTAAAGTTTTCTACATAATGATCTGATTTTAATTTTTTTTTTCAAATAAAGAGTGGCAAAGGCTTGAAAGGTTGTGAATTAGAAATGCCGGAAGCCTTTCACACCTAGTAATACTATATAAGAGAGAAGCTCTTCTACCCAGAGCTTCTTCTACCCAGATGCCATGTTGAGGTAACACAGTGCCTTGGCTTACTTCATAGAAAAAAAACATCTGGATATCTTGATGGCATTGTAATTGAAAGCCCCTGGGTATGAATGCATTAGTAGAGAGCACAGATGGGGAATGTTCATGCTGACTTTCCATCAGTTTCGGCTCCTGCTATTGCTAGAAACAGAGGAAACCCTTACATCCTTTCCATAGTAACAGTTACTTAACCTGCAATAGAATTAACAGTTATGTGCCAAAGGCAAGGTGGGTGTGAAAGAATATTTAATTTAGCAACATCCACTGAGCCAGAGGCACAAAATTGTTTTGTATATATGAGGGTGGGTTGAAAAGTTCATAGGCTGACCATGATGCAATGGTCTAAGTTGACTAATTGCAGTGTCTTCCATTGGTTTTGCAGCTCTTGGATCCCTTTGGTATAGAATCTCTCAAATTTCATTACCTGGCAACAGTCCTTCTTAGTCAGCCAATTACCTTTTACGCCAACTCTCGTCCCATGCAGGAAGATAAAAAAGCAAATTAAAACAAATTTTACAGATTATTTTTACACATTTTACCCATTACAGAGGCAAGTCAGGTAAGCTTAGCACACTCTGAGCAGAACTAAGAGCTGTATAGTTGACAGCATCTTATTTAGTATACTGTCCTATTACATGGAAATGTAAGTAAACCACAAGAAGTATACTTATTCAAAGGTTTAGTATATACTATGCAGAAACACAAGAAAAGCAAACTAAAACAAGATCTGAATGGTTTATCTGTGATTACATGAATGCATCACCTAGCCAGGATAAGATTTTATAATCCCGGGACAGTAAACCCATCACACTGCATCGTTCCCATGTAGAATACGCTAATATTGTTTCAACACTGACCTGAGAAGAAGTGCAGAAACTTTGGGATGTCTGTTCATAATAGAAGTAGAGTTATATATAACTGTACTG
Organism: Neosilurus hyrtlii; assembly: GCA_028564935.1. Lineage (NCBI taxonomy): Eukaryota > Metazoa > Chordata > Actinopteri > Siluriformes > Plotosidae > Neosilurus > Neosilurus hyrtlii. Next base: position 7,432,504 of record JAOUQZ010000010.1, on the reverse strand, counting down.
GGATTTAAATCTAAAATGGGTGTCGCTTGTTTTTTTTTTTTTAATGGACACTACCACTGTTAACACCAATAGTTCTTCAACATTAGCTCTATCACTCCCTGATTTTCACCTGATTTGTACTATGGTGGCTATCCCACTTTCAGGATGAAGATGATACAGTAACAGGTGGTTAGTAGACTGGTAGTGGTAGTTGGTTACTGCGCAGTAAGTACAAAAACTAACAATAAACCAAATAAAAACAAACAAAATTCAACAACAGCCTCGCTGAGCCCGGACTCAAACCCAGGGCATTCTTTCTGTGAGGTGGATGTGCTAGGCTCTATGCCCCCATTAGCATCACTCCCACAGTGAAAATTGATCTACCATAATAAACAGAGGCAAAATACGTTCTTATTGGCTGTATTTACATGCAAAGACTTTCATAAATCTGAAAGAATTTGCTCTGGTTGAGTGCAGAGAGTAGCATTTAGCATCAACATTACCATAACATCGAAAAGCCTGAGAGTCCTTTCAAAATGGGACAAATTAGCTTTAAGCCAAATCACACTGAAGCATCAAAATGATGTTCTACATGTATTCTACATGTACCAGATACACTATTCAAGCATTTCACTGCCACGACTGCATCCATGGTGCCTTGTGTTTTACATGAAGTATTTTTATTACATGTCAAGCAAACAGGTGAAAAAAAGTCATGTCTTTCCCATAGTTCCCAACTCAAGCCTGTACATTTCACTTTCTCTCTTTTCCTTTCCCAGCTAATGCAGGCTACATAAGGGAAAATCATTCCATTATTTCTTTGTAATAGACCATTGCCAAGTATACAACACCACTGCCAATGTCATACACCATCGTCATTAGCAGAAGCAATAAAAGTTTAAAATTAAAAATTGAAAATTGAAAATAAACCCAAGGGTTAAAATTTTTGAAACACTGAGATTTGCTTATCTCGGCTAGCATGTCCATCACAGGGCCAAACCACACAACCATTCTCATTCACACTTACACCAAGGGGCAATTTGGAACAGCAAATTAGCCTAATGTGCACATCTATGTATGAAGGAGAAAACCGGAGTACCTGGAGGACACCCTCACAAGCACAGGGAGAACATGCAAACTCCACACACAAACGCCCTTGTTGAACCCGGGATTCAAACCCACCACCTTCTCGCTGTGAGGTGGACATGCTGACCACTACACCTCGCTGGTGCCACATCAATGATCATTATTTTAAATATTTGATATTCAAGATTCTGTACTATCTCCAGGTTCCTATATAAATGTAAGCACACATGTAATATTTATAATCTTAATTGAATAATAGGTCATATGTTCTTCATGCCGATCTTTTATTGAAGCATGGGTTGCTGATGGATTTGATATAAATGGATCTAAAAGTTTTGACAAACTTGCGGAGCCAGCTTTCGTCCACACCGCCTTTAAAGCCAAAATATAGCACACCAAATAAGAAAAAAAACTCTGGCACGGTTCAAATATTTTTTTTTACTCAGGTTGTTGTCAGTAATGTAACTTGTAATGATATCTGTTGGATCAATCTAGAAAAGAATGCAAAAAAGAAGCCTTTGTGTTCTCAATGAAGGATTTTCATTCTATTCAGCATTTTAATCAAGTTATTCACAAGATACTGGTGGAAAAACAATCCTACCAGGAAAACATTAACGGTCTCCCCTTAACTTTCCTTTTCTAAAATCTAAAGTCTTCTAAAGTCTCTCAGGTCTAACTAAAAACATCAGTAAAATAATAATGCATCATGCTATAAAATATAAACAAGCACAACACAGCTGGGATCTTTAAAGCACTGGAGGCCAGTGTTCTGGTTCACTGCAGTAATAGGAGGACAGGAAGAGACAATACTTACCATATGGAGTGACTGTGGCAGAAATCCAGAGCAGAGATGATTTGTCTGAAAAACTTGCGTGCCTCTTTGGGTGTTAATCTCCCCTTCTTCACCAGGTAGTCAAAGAGTTCTCCTCCAGACACGTGCTCTAGAACCAAATACCTGCAGAGTGAGAAGAGACAGAGACCGATAACATGACAAGGATCTTCAAGGAACAAAAGGAGACAAGACATATAAAAAAGATTTACAAACAGACAGAGAAACAGAAAGACATGTGAACAGTCACTGAGAGATACATGGAAAACCAGAAAAGACAGAGAGAAAGGCAGAGATATACACAGAGATACACAGACAAAGATGGACAACCTCGGAGATACCTCAGAGATACAGACAGACAAAACACAGGCTAAAACAGACAGAGTGACTGACAAATACATAAACACAAGAAAACAAAAATGGATGGACACACACACACACACACACACACACACACACACACACACACACAGAGAGACTGACTGACTGACTGACTGACACAATAGACTGACTCACAAGTTGCTTTTACAGAGGCATTTGTGCCCAGAACAAATTACCCCAGTGCAACTGCCTGTGTAAAAACATTTTGTTCCGGAACAGCTTGACACTAGTCGGTGCCACTGGCTCCACTTTTCGAGGTGGCGCCAGGCATTCAGGAACATCTTGTTCTAGGTGCAATTTGCCGTTTGAACACAATTGAGGGTTCACATGTGTGTGGTAGCGTCCATCAAAGATATTAGGTAGTTTTTTTCTTCAGTGGTTTGTGTTATCACATCAACACACACACAAAAAAGCGATTTGCTCATTTCTTTGGCTTTCTTGAAACATTCTGAAACGATTTCGGGGACAATTTGTTCCCATTGCCCATATAAAAGCAGTTACAGACAGATGGATATACACAGACAGACAAACATACGATCCGACAGACAGGCAATCAGGCATCTAGACAATCCGACAGACAGAAAGACAGAATGAAATATTTCCTCCTTGAGGATTTTATCAGCTACCTGTTGAGGACTTGAAATGAACACCTCTGATATTGACGTAAGTACGCAGACAGGGAGCAGAATGGTTCCCTGAAGCCTACAGCACCAGCGCTGTCACATCTTTGGATGAACCCAAGAAACAAAACTACAAGAAACTCATTTATTTCTGCAGGGACGCAAGAGCGTCACGGCTTTCATTAGATCAAATAATGTCCTATCCAGCAGCCTTATGACTACAAGATAAATGGAAGGAATGAAATCAACAGTGGGGAGTTGTGGGAATCCACAGTGGGAGACACTGGGACAAAAGATTTGGTGGATTTGGAGTTGGGATTGCTTTCCGTACAGGTAAGAAAAAATGAAGTTTCTCAGTTCTGACAGTTTGTCACTGGAGTTTCCGCACTGAGAAGACAAGACAAGATATGCAGCGCTCTGCTCACAGCTGTGTGTTAGAGTGAGTTAAGCTGGATTCCAGCTGTGTTTTAAGATTTTCACTCATCACCCTGTACGAAGTGATCCCAATAGATTCTTGAATTTTAGACTGTCTGATATCATTCTTCATGTCACACTAAAGATCCTCCAGTGTTAAACATGCAGGGTCATGCAAGATCAAGTGAGACTGAGGTAATATCCATTAGCATGTTTGAGTTAGATTTTACTATTTTTCCTTCTGTATCTGTAGCCCTCCCTCATGAGTTTGTTGGGGGCATTTCAACAAGCATCCTCACAACATTTGTATGATGTAATTTTTATTTACAGATGCCACAATACCCCCCTTTTTTTCAGCACATCCCCAGTTAAAAAATATCTTATCCGTATCCAATTTTTTTCTTCTCCACGTTTTCTCCCCTAATTTTAGTCATACCCAATTTCCACCCGTGAAGTGTTGCCTTCCCTATCACACAAACACCACCAACCAGGAAGGAGCGTAAGCTGCCCCCACCCTCTTTTTGAACTGCTGCGCATGCGTATTTGGGGGTGGCCTAACACACCGGGAGGGAAAGCGATATTCGCCCCCTCATACGAATGAGCCCACAGACGCCCATGTTTGGCTGGTGATTTCTGTGAGTAACAGGGAAGTGAGAGTATCCTTCCCTCCCGTGAGAGCTCGGCCAATTACCTCCCATGGACTCCCGGTCAACCGAATCCAATTTTAATCCTTTTTTTATTATTATTATTATTTCTGCACAATAGGATCCACAATATTTTTGTCCCTTGTGCAACGATGTCTCCAGGATCTCTGAATCTTTTGATGATATTATGATATGATATATTATTATATTACATTTATTAATCCATGATATGTAGACAGTTTTTTGCAGGCGGGTGGCGCGTTGGTGTAGTGCTTAGCACTTCGGGCTTCAGAGCAAGAAGGTGGGTTCAAGTCCCGTGCTCAGCAAGGGCATTTCCAGCAGTTTTGCATGTTCTTCCTGCACTTGTGCGGATTTTCAGTTTCCTCCAACAGTCCAAAGACATGCATTTTTTGCTAATTGGCTGTTCCAAATTGTCCTTAGGTGTGAATGGTTGTGTGTATGTTGGCCTTGCGATAGATTGGGTGTAGCCTGCTGTCACCCACTGTCACTGACAGCTCTGCTTGACCCTAGTAGGATTAAGTGGTTCAACAAATGAGTCTTTTTTTTTTTCAGATTGAGGAACTGCTACCCAGATGCTCTTTTTATACCCAATCATGTTACCTGACCTGTTGCCAATTATACAAATTAGTTGCGACATGTTCCTCCAGCTGTTTCTTTTTAGTACCACTTACTTTTAGATTCACAGGGTTTTTTTGCTGATATCAGGCTGATGCTAACCAGCTTATTGGATTCGTGCCATCTCTAGAAAATTTCAGATGATGCCAGAGGTTTGTCAGCTATCTTTGCTCACAGGCTTTTGTGAGTGAGCTCATCTAACAACACAAATCTCAACCAAAGAACTCACACACGCATGAAAAAAGAAATCATATAAAATAAACAAAGATTTCAGAGAAAAGGAAAGAGGCAGGGAGTGAATGATGTTCATTCCTGCTGGCAGGAAAGACAGACGGGTGCGTAGCCACTGAAGTTTTCAGTACACTGCCAGCTGAACTTATTCCTTCATTCGATTTCGCACCTGCACTGGCAAATTGAATCTTTGGAGTTTAAAGCTGCTCTCCGATCTCTACATTATCCTTTGGCCTTTTGTCTCTCTACCCAGAAATTCCTACTGATCTGTAACTCACACAGCCACCATAAATGTCTTTATAGGTTTTAGAGGTTCCGCCAGTGGGCTGTCCTGAGCTTTCAGTCACTCTAATACAATATTGTTTCAACTGGTTTCCTTTGGTGGGTTTAATGACTCCTCTAAGCCAGTAGAGGTTAAGCGAGGTAATGCACTCTGACTTTGAGAGCATATGGCAAAGAGCATCAAGGGCTTAAAGTGACATTAAATAAAGAGGATACACCGAAGAAATGCCTATTTTAAATGCTTGCATTGTTTGAATGGAGACGTACCATAATCCCTTGCTATTTCAGCCAATGCCTCTAGGCTCCCACACACACACACACACACAGACACACACACACACACACACACACACACGTTGACTGGGGATGAGTGTTATGAGTGAGACAATTATCTGGTATAACATGATGTTATTTGATTGTTCCAAAGCATTTAAAGAGGGATTTGTTTGTGCAATTACCTATTATTATATCTGCACTAACTATCAGGGATGTGATTTGAACAGAAAATCCTTTTTAGCATTCATAACATTGATTTGGGAAGGCAAATGAAATCAAACAAAACATGATTATCTTATTTTCGGGGGAAGATTGAACATTATCAGAGTGTAAACTCATATTACTTGCTCCGCTTGCCTTATACCGCATATAACAGATCCACAAGGTCAGGTTTAGGACATCATTTCAAGAGATAAAAACCAACACACGAGATGATCTCTATTGATCTAGTCCAAGCAATTTATAAAGAAAACACCTGTCACCATGTACAAATATTTGAGGCTGATATTTAAGACCAGATGCTGAATGTTAAACATTATTATGATGTTTACATGACCAATCACTTGTATATTCATTAGTAGATCCCTGCCTGCTTTGAAAGAACACATAGGTATATTAAATAACGGTATTTTAAATAGAGCAGCTGAGTCATCGAACGTTATAAGTGAATTATACGCTCCAGCACTGTGGCTACATGTTAGCGATAACAAACCTTCCAGTCATAGGACAATAAACTATGAGCAAAAATGCAATACTTACAAATACTTCTTATTTTCGTAGACGTCATGTAATTTTAAAACATGTGGATGTTCTATTAACTTGAGAATAGCAATTTCCCGTTCCACCTGTAAAAGAGAGAACACAGAGACAGCAACATTAATAAGCAATTAGGTGCATTTCAATGGATGTGTCACTGCTTTTAAACATGTGGATAAAAGTGCTATAGCATATCTAAACAACAGAGCTTCGCCCCAGCATGAACCACGGGTTACATCACTAAAGATCATGAAAAGTTACGCAAGAGTTCTTTAAGAGAGGGAAAAAACTTTACGGTTTTGTTCAAAAGTGCAACAATGCAAACTTTTTTAAAGGGGTAAATGCAAGTCGAGGGTGAATGACACAGCAAGCTGTTTAACTGTCACATCACACTTTAACATTCAAAGGAAGTCAAATGCTGTAGCTGAGAGTGAAAACATATAAAGGCTATGATGGCTCCTGACTGATTCTCTTTTAACACATTTAAGATGTAAGGACAGACATATAGAGACACCAATCCAAAGGTGTTCCCACCTGTTTGCACTACATATGCCTTTAATACTAGAAGAGAAAACCCGGGATGGTATCAACCAGCATTTCCTTACTTGAACACCCACATATCAAATATCAAAATGACTGGCACTGTTATGGGTTTTGAATAGTTCCCAATGCTACTTGACATGGCCCACCACCTACATGCCTTGAACAAAACATAAGCAGTCCTAACTCTCCTAGTGTGGTGCTACTGATAAAGTTAAAGCAGAAAAATCCTAATTCACTAATTCATTTTCTAAACTGCTGGTGCCCATCTCAGCCGACTCCTCTAAAGATCCTATATACACAAAATTCTTTATTAGTTTATACAGTACACGTTCGTATAGGGGCGGGACGGTGGTGCAGCGGTTAGCACATCCGCCTCACAACAAGAGGAAGGCCTGGGTTTGGCTTCTGTGTGGGGTTTTCATGTTCTCCCGGTGCTTGCATGTGTTTCCTCCAGGTACTCCAGTTTCCTCCCACAGTCCAAAAACATGCACAATAGGCTAACTGACCTAGGTGTGAGAGTGAGTGTGAATGGTTGTGTGAGTGTTGGCCCTTTGATGGCCTGGTGAGCAGTCCAGGGTGTACCCTGCCCTTGCCCAGAGTCGGTTGAGATGGGTGCCAAAATTACTGATGAGCTGAACAGATCATTACTTATTATTTTTAATGCATTATTAAGCCTTTAATCAATTTACCCACAAAACTAGGTCACCGCAGGGCGTAAACACACTGACGGCAACTCAATGGCCTACTCTTTACAAATGGCATGGTTCTTTTACATGCCTCTCACCACAGGTAGCCAGAGACATGGCTGGCCTTTGATAACCCAGTTATCCACACTGAGGGGACAGCAGTAACAACTTGGCAATAGTGGGGCTTGAACCCCCGACCTTCGGATCAGTAAGCCAGCACCCTACCACAGGGCCAGCACTTACCCCTGCTAACGTAATCAAATCTATAAATACATCTGGAACAGAAATGCAACAGAATCGATACACTTCGATAGACCCTGCTGTGATACATTGATTTGTCTGCAACCTGAACACAGCTGAACATCTAAGCACTGGTGGCATGTATGGTATGCACTAAAGTGTGCACAGTCTGATTGCATTTCTCTTGTGGATAAATATGGCCAATGGTTTTGACATGTCCATCCGAGCCAGCAGAAAAGCCAAACAATTCTCCAAATCACGAACTAGGAAGAATTTAAGAAGCCAAAGCTGAGGCAGAGATTGTGCCTGTCTCACGATCAGCATTCATCTCTGATTCACATCAGCGTCTTGGGAATAGTTCCAGGATGCACAGCTGTCACATGTGATCACACGATGGAAAGAGAGATATTTTCGGTACTCTTCTGACCCTGCCTCACATCATCTCTCTACAAATCTTCTCATACAAATATACGCTCACGTTGTTTCCTACGCACTGCTTTTCACTGTGCCATGTCTGCTCATCAGTAAAACGTTAAAACAGCAGCTGATGAATAAAACACGAAGGTATCAATTTATAGTATACTATATATAGTTTTCCAGTAATGACATGAGAAATTAGTAAATATGTGGGAAATATTAGTGCTGTTCTGGCTCTATCAAGCCTTTTGAGAGTGATAATAATATATGATCAGAATCAGTTTTATTGGCCAGGTTTGTGAAAACAAACACGGAATGTATGTATTTACAGGATACTGAGTACATACAGGGGCATCAGGACTCAGTGGTGAGCACTGTATTTATGTATGTATACCGCCATGGAAAAAATTAAGAGACCACTTTAATGGATATTCCCATTATACAAACATATATATATATATATAAATCAATTTTCCGTAAGATATTGCTCAATACGTCAAAGTAGAGCTAAATATATGGTAAGAGGGAAAAAAGAGGACAGGTTTGTGAAAACAAACACGGAACGTATATATTTACCGTCGTATGAGGTGTGTGTGTGTGTGTATAATATATATATATATATATATATATATATATATATATATATATATATATATATATATAT
>JAOUQZ010000010.1:7389574-7400220 GCA_028564935.1 Neosilurus hyrtlii | reverse complement strand
TATATATCTATGTATACATACACACACACACACACACATATACATATATATCTGTGTGTGTGTGTGTGTGTGTGTGTGTGTGTGTGTGTGTGTGTGTGTGTCTGTGTCTTAATAGATAGAATATTATGAACAAAACTACAAACAAACACTCACAGTTAGCCACGGTGTTGGACTTGATGTTCACAGTAATTGATTCTCAGATTTCCTAGAAATTCAACAAAACGCCATAAAGCATAAAAATTTTGCATGCATTTAAAAAGATTTATGCTTATGCTATGCTCATGGAATGTGCAGAGATCACCGTCCTCTGTTCTGCCATCCACCCCACTGTCAGTGAATAATTGTCGGTTATATGTTTGAACTTTATTTGTAAATCTAAAGTGAAGTGAGAGCAAAAATTACATTATACAATATACTTTACATAGAATATTAAGCAAGGAAAAGTGGTTTCTAACAATAATAAAGTGTTCCCAAATATAAACCCAAATGCTTCTTCAACATTACAAATTTACTGGTATCTATTTTTACCAATAATTATACCTATGTTTACTGAATGCTCGGACCATCTTCATAGTTTATTTCATAGTTTAACTCATGCTTAGAAGCTCATCTCTTTTCCCATCTCTCCCTCACCAGTCCCTTTATGCCAAGCCTTATATTACCACACTTAATATACATGCGCTTTCACACTAGACTGGGTATCCCACAATACCCACTGCCCCCTATGTGAGTGAGTAGGTGTTGGGGGCATTCCAGAGACCCCATGAGTCTTGTCACCTCTGTTCCGCTGCAACGGAGCCATGCTGCCTGTGCAACTGTGATGCCAGCACGCAACATGCTGCATTTGCATTTAAAAAGGTGACATTTGTGGCTAGAGAGAAGAGAAAAGAGGGGGTGTGAGGTGCTTGACGTCCTAGTGCTCAACACAGTGACAGTACAAGACAATGAGAGGCAAAGGAAAGCAGCATGGCACTTCTTTGTCCTTCCTCATGTGAGCGCATGGAATCAATTACATTTTTCCTTATTATTCTGTGCTCCCCAGAATAGGACCCAAGTGATATGCAAATGATGTCACTGATATGAATGATGATTCTAAGTAGCTAATAATTTACTCGAGTTATCTTAAGTAATTTAATTTATATGTATATGGTTAAATATACAGACAGACATAGTTTGCATTTTTAGGTCATACGATATATTGCAAGTGGCAATTTTTCCACCAACCAGCAATATGAACTCAGTACCCGACTTCCAGAACATGTGTGGGCTGAGATTACTGTTTGTGTTGAGGTTTCAAATGTTCCCAAGATTCTCCAGTTTCCTCCCATTTAGTGGACATGTAGTTGGACTGGATATAAACTGCCCGAAGATGTGATTACCTGCACAAATATCTGGGTGTATATGATATCACACAGAATATGCTCCAAAACGTGTATGATCTTGAGCACATGGTTTCCTCCTCGTGTCGTCTGAGCGAATTTTCCCTTGCCGCCGTCGCCGCAGGCTTGTTCATTGGGGATGTGTAGGGTTTATAGAGAGCTGTTTCAATTTAAATCAAATTTGTTTCTACTATGCAAAGCTACTTTGCGACAATGTCAGCTGAAAAAGCGCTATACAAATAAAACAGAATTGAATTGAATTGACTGAACATATGATATATTGCAGGGGTGTCAGACTCATTTTCACTGAGGGCCATGGTACTAAATTTGTAGGTCATTGAGGGTCAAATGAATATATACTCAAAAAGGGCAACCAATAAATCTGCTTGGCAAAATTATTAGTGCAGGCATTTGTCCATTTTTCCTTTATTCATTTTTGTAACAGCAGCTGACAGCAAAAAAATTAGCTTGGAATCTTTCTTGAGTCATGAATGAGTAGCTGTTTACTTGATACAGGCTGCTGTGATACGGTTCACGGTAATGGTTGATGCAAACAATGTATGATATTCATATTCTCTGAAAGTATGACACCTGCAATATAATGTAAAGCATTTTGTCTCAAAGTTGGCAATCATGATTTTATTCTACCTGGTGATGTAGCGGTTGCTGGGTTCATGCTCAAGAGGTTGTGAGTTCAAATTCCCATTAGACTCCGACTGTACTAAGACCCCTTAGCAAGTTCTTAACTACAAGTGTGCATCTATCCACCCAGCAGTATAAATGGGTACAAGTTAAAAAAAATACTGGGAAGGTAACCTGCAATGGACCAGCGACCCATCCAGGAGGAGTTGAATGCTTCGTGCTACCGAAACCGGGGAAAAGCTAAGGCTTGTTGAGCCAGTAGGATCCATTTTAAAAAGACTGACCTTTATACTACAATGTGTTTGATTGTTGCTCATGCTACTAACATGTTTATGAATGCTGCATTTCTTTGTCCTACATAAATAAATTGCTAGTTTAGCACAGTTTGCATGAATGTCATTGGAGTTCATGTTAGGTCATGATTCTCCATTGCATGAATCAACTTTTATTTCCTTCTGATATATTACTATAGTAAAACCACTAGAAAGAATCTTCTGTATATGTTCAGAGTATGAGATGAGAATACAGCTTAGATAGGAAGTCAGTCCATCACGACATCATAAACACATTTTTACAGACTCGTGCACCATATCCAGTATGTTTTTAGGAGCTTAAACGGTACTTGAGAGCCTGGAGAAGGACATTCCTCCATTCAACATGTACCATTTACCATGTGTGTTTAACTGGCAGTTTAAACCCTATTAATGTTTAGATCATGTAAAAAGTCTATTCACCATGACTTAAAATAATGCACAACACTGTCACATTCAGATGCAGGTATGTACTGTTCATTTCAGTAATTCAGGGTTACTGAAGCGTTATATCACTGTTCCAGAGGCGTTTAGTCTCCTGGTGGTAGGAAAGGAAGGAAGGCTCAGAAACACCATTGATGAACCCGTTATCTCTGTGAGGGGTTCTTCATGGCCATGGTGAGCGCACAAGTTCAGTGTGTAAGATGAAGAAACAGGAAGCGTGTATGCCTTACACAGTTTCATTTATCAGGATTACACAGAACTTCAGGGACTCACATTTCATCTCACATTTTTACCTCCATACCTGAGATGTTGAAACATTCATTACCACACAATGATACTAGTGGTATTTGGATTGAGTTTAGCTGTGTGAAGCAACAATGGTAAGATAACATATTTGATTTCTAAAATAAATAAATAAATAAAATCCCTGTAAGACCTTCATGCATTTGTTTTCTGTTTCGTACCCATGTTTTAAAAGTTTATGATGTTCTCAAAAACAATTTAGTACCACCATTGGAAAACTTAATTTTTTTCAAAAATAAATACACTGTATTATGTATACTCTGATATACGTATTCTGTGATCAGCAACTTTAGAAAGGTTCTACAAGGGCAACTAAGCATTTTTTCTGGTTTGCAGGCATATGAGGTTGGCACGCACACACACCCAAAGCATAAGAGCCTGTAGTGGTACACTTATGGATGGACATATGGTCATACAAACCATGAAAAATCAGGTCGATACATTACCATATTCCTGAAAGTATGGAACTTTGCTAACACACTAACTGTAGCCCATCTGGACACATGTGAACATCTGGTCTGGCCAGCTGTGGTCTTATGGTAGCTCGTTTTGAATGATGGATGGCAGTGAGCAGGGCCGAGAAATTGTACATAGTAACAGATGGTCTATAGTCAGTTCTTCTAGACCTACAGAGTGAACTGTATGGTAGATTTTACCGGACAGAAATGCAAGTGGGTGTAGACAAAATTTCATAAAAATACTCATTTAAAAATATGGAACAGTGCAGAAAGTAGATTAAGCAAACTGCAGCATGTGTTCCTTCGGGCAACGGGAACTTCACAGCATGGGGCCCATTTATATGGGCCTTGCTTTAATCACATCACACAAAGGCAGTGCTCTTTGCACTAATTAGACAGTATTGAATTCAATACCAACAAGTTTCAGATCATTTGAGAGGCTGGAAGCGATCCATAATCTACATAAAAGCTCGATCTGATAAAGCTTTTTTCACATCACTTTGTGCCACTTGCTGTATGTGTAATATGTAATGAAAAAAATGAAAGGCTGATTGATTATTTCCTACAACAGCACATCTAAAAGAGTTTTATTCCTCTATTAAAAGGTACACAATTTTTTAAGACTTAATAAAGAAAACTCTGCGATGGCCGGGCGAGCTGTCCAGGGTGTATACTGCTCTCGCCCAGAGTCGGCTGAGATGGGCGCCAGCCTCCCCCCAACCCTAATTAGGATTAGCGCTTCAGAAAATGAATGAATGGATGAATTAAAGAAAACTGTTTACTGTACCTGCATTTTTATAGCACTGAAAGTTACATTTACTGCTGTGGAACATGTACAATTTATTCTTTTAATCATAGCAGCTTTAAATACAACCAGCCAACATTCACTCAACCAGTGTTGAGTCACCAAAAACCAGTTTTCTGGTTTTGAAAACCAGAGTGCCTGGAGAGAACCCAGGCAAACACGTTGAGAACATGCAAACTTGAAACAGAAAAGCCAAAAACTTAAATCCAGGACCTTCTTGCTGTGAGGTCAAAGTGTTAATCGCTATGCCACGATGCCTCCCTACAGAAAACGACACTACAGCAGGTATTGCATGTGTTAATATGAACCTGTGATTTGATTTAAACTCAGCACCTCTGTCAGAACTGCTGGTCTAGAAGATAACTGGTAAATCCTGACTAATCAGACTTGAGATTTCAACAGTGCTATAGTGTCTTTTTATAGTATATGTTAAAAGAAAAAATTGATTTAACGCCACTGTATGTTTTTCTGTTGATTTGTCGAACCTGATTTGCTGCCACTTTGTAAGCATTAAAATATTGTGCTCCCCAGGCTCTGTTTAAGGAAACATTCTTAATTGCCATACTTCATATTCTATTATATTCAATTTCACAACCTGTACTGCACTAACCGCTTTGAGAAAAATACATTCCAAAAATTCATTGAGGATCAATCTGAAGAATAGGTGCCAAAGATAGCCAATTCTGCCTCAGGATAACGAACAGACATCACGTGTTCCCACAAGCAATCAGCCCAAAATTAAACACTACAACGAGGCAACAGAGGTTCGACTGCGAGGTTGACTAATAACCAACCACGAAATAAGGGTTTTTAAACAAACCACTGGACGACTCACTATGAGGCTCTATTACCCAATAATAAGAAACCCATCATTTTATATGTCTCCTGTGGAACACAATTATCCTTAATCAGGTTACAGCGCCCTCAATTTCACTCACGTTCCCGAGGCCACTTCCATCTGAAGAGCTAATAATGTACTGAGCTTCGGCTGGGGTCTCGTTTTACACACAATAAATAATGCAGCAAATTTAGTGGTGTCATTCCTGTGTTTCCAAATTCACACATTTTTATTGGCCACATCAGGAGTATAGAAATGTGGATGGGGAAAGATGATAAAAGAACCAAAGAAACAGAGAGAGAGAGAGAGAGAGTGAGAGCGAGACAGAGAGAGCGAGACAGAGAGAGCGAGAGAGAGAGAAAGAGAGAGAGAGAGCGAGAGAGAGAGAGAGCAAGAGAGAGAGAGCGAGAGAGAGAGAGAGTGAGAGAGAGAGAGAGAACGAGAGAGAGTGAGAGAGAGAGAAAAAGAGAGAGAAACAGAGAGAGAGAGAAACAGAGAGAGAGAGACAGAGAGAGAGAGAGAGAGAGAGAAACAGAGAGAGAGAGAGAAACAGAGAGAGAAACAGAGAGAGAGAGAGACAGAGAGAGAAACAGAGAGAGAGAGAGAGACAGAGAGAGACAGAGAGAAAGAGAGAAATAGAGAGATAGAGAGAGACATAACAAACCTGTCTTTTAACAGCAGCCTCCTAAACCCCAGAAGTGGAAAGTTGCTCTGAGTTTCTTCCTCTAACACAGGATGACATTCTTTCATTCACAAACACTGATATTTTTCCTTTTTTATTTTAAACCCACCACCACTCGCTCTCACAGCTGCTTCATTTTTCTAAACAAAATTCTAAACAAAGGGTTTTTTTTAATACATACTATAATTAACAGCAAATGTATATGCAATTTGTTGAGTCAGGAGTTGAATACAATTTTGAATACACTAACACATAAAATAATCTGTTTCCAATAGGATTTAATTTTGCCTCAGCTGATCTGGGGAAATTTAATTAGGGCTTGATTTCATAAGGGACTACTCCATTCCACCCCCACCCCCTCACTTACAGGAAAAAAAGAGACCAAAATCATGCCGTTTGTAAATCTGTCGTTCCCCCTGGACGTTAGCTCTGGATTAATATTGTTATGTTAATTCAAGCTGTATTTGTGATTCACCCACCATTTTCACTGTGGACTCCATCATAACACCCCGGCGCATTTCAGATCTGCACATGTGGATCTGCAGAGTCTATAGTTATGTGAATTCAACGTTTCCATACAGGTTTAAGCCAATCATCGCTTGAAACCACTGACTACAAAGCATCTGGAGCTAAACTAAACATATGTTCTCAATCAGGGCAAGCTTGCTATGGGTTAAAATGGGCTTCAAGTGGGGTCCTGAGACACACAATTTAAAAAAGGGTTCATCATTTTGTTGCGAGTTTTTGAATGGTACATAGAAGTTGTGAAGATGAATATGCTAGCACTCACACACCCCAGGTTAGTAGCTGTCATGTGATAGGGACAGGGTTAACTATTGAATAAAAAAATTAAAAAGAGGGAGAGAGAGTGAGAGAGAGAAAGAAAGAAAGAAAGAAAGAAAGAAAGAATTAAAGAAATGCTTTATATTGGTAATGCCATGAGCTATACAGTTGGAACTGGCAACGTAAAGAGAGAGAGAGAGTGAGAGAGTGAGAAAGAGAGAGAGAGAGAGAGAGAGAGAAAGAAAGAAAGAAAGAATAAAAGAAATGCTTTATATTGGTAATGCCATTAGCTATACAGTTAAAACTGGCAACGTAAAGAGAGAGAGAGAGTGAGAGAGAGTGAGAGAGTGAGAGAGAGAGAGAGAGAGAGAGAGAGAGAGAGAAAGAAATAGTGAAAGAAAAAAAGAAAGAAAGGAAGAAAGAAAGAAAGAAAAAGCTTCATACTGGTAATGCCATGAGCTATGCAGTGCATCAGAAAAAATAAATTACATTTTTTTCTATTATTTTGCAATATATAGATACATACATGCGAATGCTGCAAACTATGATGTGTGGACTTTTAATAAGACGCTTAGGTTTCACCTTCACTAATTTGTGAATCTTAGATGTTTAAGCCAATAGACATCCATACCGTCACACTGTGGTTTGTTCTTTATGAAGATAGAGGGTCTGGAATTTGGCAAAACTTTGCAATTTCATTTGCATTTTTGACCATTTGATCAAAACTCACACAAGAGTAAAAATATCCCATGCCCACACCTTCATGCTTCCTGGTCCCTGATACACTCCTCTAATCCACAGATGGATTCAGGAGGCTGAGATATTACAAAACTCCACACTGAATCCAACAGCCACAATGAAACCAAAGGCAAAAATATCATGATGTTTTATATCCTTGATCCTTTATTGACTTTTTCCTCTGCTGGGAGGATTGTGCACGGCTTACCTTCATTAAGACAGATTCACTGAGCTTCTCTCGGTTGACGATCTTTATAGCGACTTTCTGACATGTTACACAGTGGATTCCCAGCTTCACCAAGCCTGAAGAAAAAGAAGAGAGGCAAAAGTTAAGAACTAATCAATGAAGGATTATAGAAAAACATAATTATACAGAGCATACACTTCCATAGGATTTACATTTCACACAGCTGGAGAAGAGCAAAAATGTATTATCCTAATATTTAGATTAAGACACGGCCTAAAAGCAGAGCGCCCCATTAGATCTTTGTGAGTTGTTTTCATTTCTTTTTAAAATTCATCATAATGAGTTTTAAAGGCATTGTAAAAACAAAGTCCCTCTGTTTGCCAAAAGCGCTTTATCTTATTGATATACAATGGATATAAAAAAATAAGCACCCTGTTAAAATGCCATTTTTTTGTGATGTAAAAATAAATTAAGCAAAAATACAAACAAACTGAAAAACTAAAAAAAAAATAATGTGGTTACACAAGTTTGCAAACCCTCTTATAACTGGGGGGTTTCAGAATTAATATTTCAGAATCAACCAATCACATTCAAAATAGGAAGGTCAACCTGAATAGTAGTCAGTACACATGTGCCATCAATTAAAGTGTCTCTGATTACCTACATATAAGGATTTTTCAGGCATTTGCTTTGCTTTGTGCGGGCCGTGTGCTGTAAGAAGTAGCAAAATGTGAAAAGGATCTCATTGTTAAAAGGTACTGGTCAGGAGACGGGTACAAAATAATATTCAAGGTACCATGGAACATCATAAAGACAGTCATCAACAATGGAGAAAAAAATGGCACATCATAAAGAACTGGACGTCCTTGTAAAACCGACGAAAAGAATGCAAAAACTACTCTGGGAGGCTGCCGAGAGGCCAACGGGGACATTAAAGGAGCTGCTTGAATCACTGGTATACATTGGTTGTGTTCTACCAGACAACATTACTCACATATGTCTCATACATCTGGGAAGCACAGAATAAATGAACATAGTTCATAGTCATTCATTCATTCATTTTCTGAACCACTTAATCCTAATTAGGGTCGCAAGGATGCTGGCCACCTCAGCCGACTCTGGGCAAGGGCAGGGTACACCCTGGACAGCTCACCAGGCCATCGCAGATATTTCTTAGTTATTAAGAAAAAGAGGTTACATGTGGAGCAGTTTTCATCCATTCATTTATTTTCTAAGCCGCTTAATCCCAATTAGAATCACGGGGAGGCTGGCGCCCATCTCAGCCGACTCTGAGCGAAGGCGGGGTGAACCTTTGGGAGGAAACTGGAGTACCCGGAGGAAACCCACACAAGCATGGGGAGAACTTGCAAACTCCACACAGAAACACCCTGAGCCCGGGAAGCCTCCTTGCCGTGAGGTGGACATGCTAACCAACGCGCCACCGTGCCGCCCTGGAGCAGTATTCAATTTTTAAAAATGATGAGTCATGAAATATTGGGTCAATGCTTTACTATTTCTTTACTATTTCTAATCTTTTCTATTAGAAATACTATTTCTAATCTATTTCTCTATTATCTAGTCCCACCCTAAAGGGGACCCGTGTCTGGAGATTTTCCTTGCCATTGCCAGCTCTGGCTTGCTCTTAAGAATCCAGTATTTCTGTTAAACTGCTTTGTGACAATGTTTATTGTTAAACACTGCTTTCAAAAGTAACTTGTGCCCACGCTGCAGTGTTTAAAAGTGGTAAATTCTGGCCTTACACAACTCTAACCACCTTGTATACATAGAGAGAGAGAGAGAGAGAGAGAGAGAGAGACAGAGAGAGAGAGAGAGAGAGAGAGAGAGACAGTTAGAGCATCCAAGGACTTATTAAGACAAAAATCTTCATCTTGAAAGCCTTGCACTCTCTTTACAACTGTTGAGCAAGCGATTTTAATAGAGGTGAATACTGCTGCAATGATTTTCCTGCCTGCGTCGTCTAGGACCTAAGCTTAAATGAGCGTGTACGGGGGGTGGGGTGGGGTGGGGGGTGTGCAACGCCTGTGCTACACCAGATAATGAATATTTCATATCTTTATAATTACCTCAGACATACACATACATTGCAGGAAACACAAACAGGCAGCCTAAAGAAAAAAGTGTGACGATTCCCAGCAATAAAGGATGAAGAGACATACAGTACATGGATAATGGAGTGTAGAGACTACACGCCACCAAGCACACTGTGCAAACACACTCCGACACTCACATATTTCTGTTTGGATTCCATAAGAGGAATGAAGGGGGATGTGTTTGAAGTGCGAGAAAAGCAATCTACAGATAATTCAACATTGTAACAGCTTTAATATACAGATTTAGACACTGCCTAAAAACAGGCCTCCCGATAGATGTCTTCATTAGTATGTGTCTGGGTTTGATTTTCAGCTCCTTTCCTTTCACTAGCTGATTTCCGCTTCATGTATTATCAATCATGTTGGTTTAATTATCTGTTTAACAAGTTCATGTTCTGTCAAGCGTCTGATTTCGGAGTTTTTTCCTCCACTAACATTTACCTACAAGTCGGTCTGTTTACCTGAGTTCTCCATTAGTCTGAGTGGTGGTGTATGATCCTATATTTTGTGGGGTTTTGCCCACCATAATGCAAGTCAGTGATACATATCAGCCAATCAGCATCAACCCAGCAACCTGACAGCCTTATTGAACTTCCTGTGATGGGCAGATGTGGAAACTGAATAGACACAAGACAACCATCCAATTATGTTTCATTACTTTAGTGCTCCACTCAGGAGCTCTGTTAGAAGAGTGTGTGTTTGGGTGGAACAGTGAAGGCAGTGGGATTTACTGTATATGATACTCCGAGGTCATGCCATAACAGCAAAACCACTGATAAATATCCATCCCAACAGACCATGAATCAAGATGGCTGATTATTTCCGTCCTAATCAAAAGTACTCTACATAAACCGCACATACGGAGGAATTTTATCTAAATTCAAATTCAATTCAAATTCAAATTTATTTGTCACATACAAATTATACACAGTACAATATGCAGTGAAATGCTTAGTACGACTGTC
>JAOUQZ010000010.1:7369949-7383283 GCA_028564935.1 Neosilurus hyrtlii | reverse complement strand
CTGGGAATCAAACCCAGGACCTTCTTGCTGTGAGGCGGACGTGCTAACCACTGCGCCACTGCGCCACCGTGCCGCCCTAATGCCTCTCCAGTTGAGGCATATTTATGCAGTACTGAAGTGCTCAGGATGTGATAAACTCCTAAACTTTAATCATGGAGATTTTCCCCCCAAAACTCAAAAAAGCAGAAGATCTCTTTCTGCAGGCAGGAGTCAGGGGTGGTGCACTACAGAAGATCTGCTAGCAGGCATCTTCAAAAGCTTGAGCTGCTCTTTGAGTTCGGGCTGCTGGGAGAGAGGGCTGCACTGTTTGTGACGCACACAGGCACCTTGGAGATAGAGCAACAAAGATGCCACAAAAATGTGATAACAACTTAGTCATGTCACAACCTCATAAAACGAGCATTGTGACTAACCGTTTTTATAATGGGTCATACATTGGGCAGCCGTAGTCTAATGGTTAGAGAAGAACTGTAGGAACCGAAAGGTCGCTGGTTCGATTCCCAAACCAGCAGAAACAATGTGTGGCAGTTGGGGAGTGAGCGGCACCTTTCCTTCCTTCACCTTCATAGCTGAAGTGCCCTTGAGCAAGGCACCTAACACCCTTCTGCTTTACGGGTAACCCACTTGTGTGTGCTCACTTTGGATGGGTTAAATGCAGAGGTAATAATTTCCCTTGCTGGATTAATATTCATTCATTCATTCATCTTCTAAACCGCTTATTCCTAATCAGGGTCGCGGGGAGGCTGGCGCCCATCTCAGCCGACTCTGGGCGAGGGCAGGGTACACCCTGGACAGCTCGCCAAGCCATCGCAGGCTGGATTAATATAGTATAGCAAAATAAAAAAAAAGAATAAATAAAAAATGGAAATCATTCCAAACTAATCATATATCTCACTGTTCCTTCTTTTTAGTCGATAGTTGGATTTTCTTCAAATCTGATGACACACCACACTAAATTAAACAAAGTTAATTTTGAGATCAGCGATGAATTGTGTAGTGTGCGGTGTGCGATGAATTGTGTAGTCTTTGGACTGTGTAATGAAACTGGAGAACCTGAAGGAAACCCACGCATGCACGAGGAAAACATGCAAACTGTACACAGAAACGCCCGAGCCCGGGACTTGAATCCAGGACCTTCTTGCTGTGAGGCAGACATGCAACGCACTACACCACCATGCCTCCCACTCCCTGAATCTAGTTTATCATTAATCAATTTATGTAGGAGAGTAAGTTCAAAATGTAAGCACAATAATGCTGCTTAAATATGAAACACCCAAATGACTGTTAGGTAAAAAAAAATAAAATAAAATAACCTAGTGATACATAGTACTATGCACTATTCCTCCAGCTGCCCTGGCTGAACAGAAGATCCACTCTGCCTGCATTTCTCCTAGCAATCTTTTTTTCCCCCCAATTTGTTTTGTTTTACTTTTCATACAGACTAAAACTGAAATAATCATCAAATCATCACATCCACAGTGCTCATATTAATCTTTAGGTGAGAAGGAGGGATTTAGGGAGCAGAAGTACTATGGTGCAGATCTATCCAGGTGAAACGTTGTATAGTGTGTAATCACTGCATAATGCTCATCCTACACTGCTCATATAGATCATAAGTGATTAAATCATGTGTTGTTGTGCATTTCAGTTATTCTATCATTTCACAAGTCATGCAGTGTGTAAGCTTGTTTTCATGCAAAAGGTTAATATGCAAAAAGCATGAAGGAAATGATCATGTCTGATTCGTCTTGACATGCAATCGATGTTCGCTTTCTGCTGCTATGGACAGTCCTACATGAATTTTTTTTTGTAAAAACAGTTCCACTTTAAGTTTGACTTATACCTAAATACTGGTGCTGAAATCTTAAAGACTATGATGTTCATACCAAGCATCCTTTTATATCCATCATGTTTTTTGAACCGCTTAATGCTTCTAGGGTCACAGGGAAGCTGAAGCCCACCTAGCAGACTATGGGTGAAGGTGGGGTACACCCTGAACAGCACACCAGACCACTGGAGTGCCAACTATTCATGCTCTCATACACACACTCACACACACACGCAAACAGAAAACCATTGGAGAAAAAACATTTAGCACATCTTTAGACTGAGGAAGGAAACTGGAGCACCTGGAGAAAACCCACACAAGCATGGGGAGAACATGCCAACTCCACAAAAAATATCAAATAAAAAACACCCTCGCCGCACCCGGTACTCGAACCCGGAACCTTTTGGCTTTTAGGAAGAAATGCTAACCACTACTCCATTGTGCCTCCCTGCATAATTTTTGGACTATAAAATATATAAATGTATAAAACGGCTGATTTTTATTCCTATTTCTGGTGTCACACAGAAGAGAACAGGTTCCTGTTAAGTTTTCTTCCAAGGAGTTTATCTTATGGCTCACTCTATACAGATAAAACTAAAATGATTAGGAATTCCAAGCTCAAACAAGGGAGCCACACAGTAGGGTATTGTTTAGCACGTCCGCTTCACAGCAAGAACGTCCTGGTGTCGGGCCCCAGGCTCTGGCGCTTCTGTGTAAAGTTTACCTGTTCTTTCTATGTTTGCGTGGGTTTCCTCCAGGTGCTCCAGTTTCCTCCCACACTCCAAAGAAATGCCCTTTAGGCCAACTGGCTGTTCCAAATTGCCCCCAAGTGTGGATGAGAGTGTTAATAGATGGTGTTGACCCTGCGCTTGTCTGTCAAGCTGTTCAGGGTGTACCCCACCTTCGCCCAGTGTTGGCTGAGATAGGCTCCAGCCTCCCCGTGCCCCTAACAGAGGCTTAAGCGGTTCGGCAAATGAGTGAGTGAGCGAGCTCAAACAAGCGAAATAAGTCCATAGCAGGGCAGAATTAGGAAAATAATGAAAATATAATTTATGTTCCTCTTAATTATGAATTCCTCAGGTTTCAGGAGAATTTCTACAGGCATAGAAGATGTCACTTCGAATAATAAGAAACATGGCTGATCTCAGGATGCTCATCAGTCACTCGAAATGATGAATTGGAGTTCGTTTTTGCGTAACAGGGCCACAGCGATTAGGCCACATTAGTGATGAGAGAAGAAGTGATAGCACAGGCGTGTCATGTCCTCAGTGACTCAATTATGCTGCTGCTGTCACCACGGTTACACAACCGCGCCAACCGATGCTAGAGAGCCACCAGGGCTGTCTGCCCTAATCTGTACTGAGGCAAACATCTGCTGCCTGCTTCCACCAGGAACATCACGTGCACACGCACACGCACACACACACACACACACACACACACACACACACACACACACACAAAACACATGCCAATACACTTGGCCTGGAAGCCTCCATCAGGAACTCCGAACACAGACCTCTAGCCCTTACAAAAGAGTCAAAGGTTAAAGCAACTGCCTAAATAAGACCTCGTAAATCAGTGCCTGGAGAATTATGGAATTGCTCTTTAACCCTTTATTTGCCTCCAGACAGCCAGGGAGCAAACACTGACAGCTACTTCCGAGGTAGGCATTATTTTGGGCTGTGCTCTCATTTTGAAAATTAGGGGACTATTCTTTTCTGAGTGCACAATCCTAAAAGCCCGTTCACCAGAGTTCTCTGAAGATTTCAAAGAACGTTGTGGACTAATCTGTCACCCTGGTGATTAAGTAGCATTGCCGCCTCGGGTTACTCGCTGTGCAGAGCTTCACATGTTCTGCCTGCAACCATGTGGAATTCCTTGGGCTCCTCCGGTTTCCCTTCACCTGCCCGAAGGTGCATGGGTACTCTAAATTGCCGCAGGGGCTCTTATGATAGATCAGCAACCTATCAAGTATGTATTCCCACCTCACACCCAGTGTTCCCAGGACAAACCATGGACCAACTACAGCCCTGGGCATTATAAATCTGTTGCAAAAGATGAATGAAGGAACATTTCAAAAATAGTTTTTTGTCTTTGAAGATGGTCCTAATTCGCTCCTGCATTATGCAAAATGACATCATGGGTTTTTTTTAATGTACTAAAAGTGATGACAGACAGTGCCTGGCCAAAGGGAAAAAAAAGGTTGCACACTGTAATATTCTCATGAAGCATCTTCAGCCTTGATCACAGTGTGTTATCAACCTATCACTGTCGCTTCAATTGGTCAGGTCGAGGCTCAGCAACATTATGCGGAAATAAAATGAAGTCAGCGGATCAGCTGAATGCACTGAACAACTATCCCATCAATGGAATTTTTCTTCCTTGATGGCACAAATAAAAATTGGAGCTCTAACAGTGAACACATGAACTGGAACCGCGGAGTCCTGACCTTTACCCTATGGAAAGTCTTTGGGATGTGCTGGAGAAGACAATATGGAGTGGTTCAATTTTCCTGTCATCATTTCAAGATATCGGTGAAAAATGAACCCACATCTGGATGGAAATAAATGTTGTATACCATGGCATTCTAATCAAGGGTAAAGTCAGCAAACTATTAGAGTGGAAGCCTTTTTCTTGGCTGGGTAGAGTATTACTAATGTCCTCTCCCTTCAAGGATAAAACAATCCATGGAACACAAGCACATGCTCTAGCAAGGAGGTTGAGAAGGAGGTTTAGCTTGGCCTTATCCACACTTTCATTTTACTATACCTTTCTGCTGTAACTGCCTCTCTAACCGTCTTCTTACTATTCCTGCAGGGTGTTTTTGTAAAGCAGCAGATGTAGACGGAGATGCTCTCAAGAGATGCCCAAGGGAAACGGCCTGGCCAGCAGTAGGTGGCACAGTTTGTCGTATGCTAGTGGACGACTAGTCACCAATAAACATTTGCCTGCCTGTGCATGTAGCCAACGCTGTCAGAAATTGCTCATTGACATTCAAATGTATGCACACACCACCTCATAATTTGATTAACTCTACTGGGGGAAAGTGAAGAAAAGCCTGCTTGCAGGTTGCGAGCTATAACAGTCACACTGGAGGTCCATGCTGTGCAAGACTAGAAACACTGCTGGAGAAAGAGATCAGCTCATAAACTTGCTATTGTCTGACAAATTTCTAAAATCTTCAGTCAAATCTCTTTTCTAGTGCATACCACCCTTAAACCGGGACTAATCTGATCATCTGAAGTAAGCTGTTGAGCCCAGATGTCAGGTGGATTTCCTTCAGCCCATCTGTGCCATACATACAGAGAGACAGAAACGGATTGATGAGACTCGTCATTAAAAAGTCCTCTAGAATGACGCAATGTTGAGCATCTTGTGCTGCATTGACTTAGGGCATGATGGCAGGAAAACCAGCAGTCAAAACAGAGCTCAGCAGGGCTTCTGCCTCTTGCTGCACTCAGATCTATTTTTAATGCCCCCAACCCTGCGTCAGCAAAAAGAATGCATCATTATAAAAGCCTGCATAATTCATGAGGGGGCTGATTTGATTATATGGTGTCAGGGCTGGGCTTCATGCGTGTGCCAGAGCACTTGGGTCCACAATATAAAATAATAAAGAAAAACAGAAAAAATTATTTGAATGTTTTGTGCATGTCTTCCAGTTAGCACTGTCATATTGTGGATTCGCTTATCAGACATCCCACCCTGCAAAAACTTATATGACACTACTGCAAGGTCCCCAACCCTTCCTATACTGTGCCCCCCAAGAAGGAAAAAAAAGGAGAGAGAGATTAACTGTAGCCCTCCCACAGAGAAAATCTGGTACATCTGCTTAGCAGAGAAACAGAGACCAATCAGGATGTTCTCTCTCTGTTACATTAAACAATCACTCGCCAGTTCTCCAATTCTCTCTCTCTCTCTCTCTCTCTCTCTCTCTCTCTCTCTCTCTCTCTCTCATGTGCACTCTTACTGGAAAAAACTAAATTTGCAGAATATTTTGTGATTTGCAGGTGTCAGGGATCAGCTATCAATGTGGTGGAGACTCTAGGGACTTCTGGGAGAGGAGGGCTCTCAGACTTATGCTTTATAGACTATATTGTTACTATATTTACCACCATTCTCTTGGACAGGCTTTTCACTAAATTTTGAAATGAGATTTTTTTTTAATCATTCAGACTCAAGAGCATCAGCGAAGTTATCAGTGGTATCCAACATACAATAACATAATGACAACAGTGACAGCAAATTTAAGCAAGCAATGACACAGTGCTGGAAGTATAGCTTCCTGTTTTTTGAAGGAAAATAGCTAAGATGCTGTATATCAAAGAGAATCAGCAGGTTAGCATTAAAGTAAGGACACAATGGGTTTAAAAAAACATCATCAGGCGTTGCTATATGGAGCGCCATCAACTTCAAAGCAAATCAGTGCACTTTCATACCATTTCATCCATCATATCATATCTCAATCTGCTGATTGTAAGTAGCATTAGCATTACCAACTTTCATGTCTGCTTTTTTTTGTCCCTTCAGATGCCCCATTATATAAAATCAAATTGTATAAATTTTTCACTTTAGCGGTAGTATGGAGACCCCAGACCAAACTCAGTGACAGACAAAATGCTTTAAAAACTCAAACTTTTTTCACCTCATGGGTGAATATTTATGCAAAAACCCCTGTACAATAATGTACAGTAATGTACCATTAAGGTGATAAATGAACAGATCTAGAGATGTTGATGTGTTATCGCTCTACTAAACTGATCCTGTTGGTCCAACCCACTTGACCTTGGACTAATGTATTCTACCATAGCCTGAGTTTGACTACTTCAAGTTCGTCAAGCTCAGGCTACGTTAGATTAGTTTTCCCACTTTCCCACTTTCTTCTGCAGTAGAACCCCTCCCTGTGTGAGTAATCATATGAACACAAGAGTGTGAAGAACATCCAGCTGAGATTTTATTATAGTTCACAAGCAGCTTTGAAGACCACATGCTTGGCAGAAGGCTCCTGGAGCTGAAACAATTATACTTTTAGCCTCAAGAACGCAATCCTGTATAAGCATGGCCTTAAAAGCGGAGCTCATGATCAGAGCACCATAGTCATGGAATGCGGCTTGGATGGTTGTCCAGATTCCTGTCTGGTGTCCATGCATGCTCACCACGGAAAACCCAATAAGACTGCCATGTAGCTAAGTTGACGCTGATTGGCTGTCATGTATCGCTGTCTTACATGCCAGGCAGCAATTTAACATAATAAATAAATAAATAAATAAATAACTATGAAACTCTAACTGAAATATTGGAGGCTCATATACCATCGCTCAGACTCGCAGGGAATAACACAAAATCAAACTCATGAATGCTATATTATCATTACCTAGGTCGTGGTTCCCTAAAGGTTTGTAAGTAGAAACATGTGAAAATGTCATCACACCCACCCAAGTGCAAGCTGACTTACTATCAGAGTCTTTGCACAACAGCTTGTGTAATACTCAAAATATCCTGTCTGACACCAACACGGCTCAATTTGCTGATTTTTCCCCATTCTAATGTGAGATGTGAACATTAACTGAAACTCTTGACCTGGATCTGTATGATTCTATACATTCTGCTGCTGGTGTCTGGAGATCTGACCTGCAATCATGTCTATGTCCTGATGGGTCTGGTTTGGATGTCGTTCTGGACCTGGGTCTTGGGAGGTGTTTAATTTTTAATCACGTTCCTGAATACCTGGAGTGTGGTCCAATTTTTTTCCCCTATTCCCTAGGTAGTCTTAAATTAATCTCTGGTAAGTCTGACTACTGTTACACGATGGTTTTATCAGAATTCTGAAGTGCTCATTTCCTGTATCCTCAGAAGAAGATTATCCTCCCAGATTTGAAACTAAAGGTCATGTGAGTGAATCTTCTGCAAAAGTTTTGAGCTTTCCTATGCCTTCATGTTCGGCTAATCCCGTCTGGAATTCTAACCTACAAGACTGTGTAGTTTTCAGGGATGTCACATTTACTTAATTATCACTATACATTGCTTTGCAGCTCCGTGACACATCACTAAATCGTTGATTCATTCCTGCCATATGGGATTATTGTCGAACAATGCATGGATTAACAATAATGACTGTCAGAGAGTTGACAAAGTAGCAAACAACAAAAAGTTTCCACAGACACATTCTACATTGCAGAATTAATCGAGCCAAACAATAGCACTATTTATACCTCGCGTTTAATAGGTTTATTAATGGTGTTTTGTTCTGTTTGGAAGTTGCCTCATACCACAGCGCTCATCGGGAGACTCTGGAATGGGCTCGGTGTAATGTGAATTCATCAGCTCTGTTCATGCGCAAACTTGATGGCTTTCCCAAAATGAAGGCACACTACATCAAGAGGAAGTCAGGAAGTCAAATTCCTCTATTTAATTGAAAACTTGGTGCTCAGAATGCAAGGCAGGGGAAAGAAAGGATATTGGTTTTATGTATTGTTGAATCTATCTCTGTTATCCGATTGGATGTTAATTAACAAATAGAAGGTTTCCTTTAAAGTCCTGGATAAACAGGAGCTGTAATTTCCCAACGGAATGATCACATCCAAAGTCCCTAAGATTAAAAGACAGACGTGCTCAAATAACTTAGGTCTGCTCAGAAAGACGACTCTGCACTGGAATTCATTGAAGCTCATTAACAAACATGAAGAAATTTTTGCATATCATAAAGCCAGGTGAGGAACCCAAATAAAAATAGCAGCGTCTAGCTCTGTGTGGCCTTTCATGTATGCCAAGAAAGCCTGAAGGAATGTTCCTGTATGCAAGAATGTGTTAGGAGTATAGCGTCTTCTCAGTAAGGGGCACCTCCTGCGGAGCACAAAGTGCATATGTCAAAAAAAAACTTTGCGGCCATGAGCAGTGAAACATATTGAAAATAGACATCACTGTATGTGGTCTACGCTACTTTCTCCTCAACTTACACTCACAGGCGAAAGAAGACACCTGACAAATGAAGGTCATGAGGGCGTTTGGTGTTTACCATGTCGAAAAATCAACTTCGCCAAGAAGTGCATTCTCTAGAGACCTACAATTAACTGATGTTTAGTGTAAGACCATAGAAAGACAGGGAAAAGTCAGAAAGTGAAGGGGAGGAAAGATAGGGAAAAAGAGAAGGAGGAACTCGAGACAGAAAATCAATGGCCATTGTTCATGGTTCATGCAGAACTGTATGAGAGTTTGGCCTTTTTCTCCCCCTCCAGTGAAACCTCCAGCGAGACCTCCATCAGCAAGCTACTTGCCAAGAACCCTTCACAATCCACTCTGCATCCCAACAGACAGATGGCTAGAGAGCTAGACAGATAGTTCTACACAGTAAAACAGTAATTCACTCAGGCAGCAAATCAGTGTAATCAGCACCAGAGTGAACGCTCTTCTATTCGCTAGGACTATGTATATGTACTTCACGACATTTTCAGAAATTGAGTGAAGATAAACAGCAGCCAACAGCAACTGTTTACAGAGGAATCGACAAATACATACACAATTACTTGTGTAATTACTAGTTTGATAGCATTAGGTGTTTGTATGACTTTATGAGAGAACACGTTTCTCAATTTCTCATTTTCTATTGACTCGAGAGTGGAGCAGGTGCCACAAGACCACCTATGTAAATAGATTTATTTTTCAATATAGCTTCATATAGGGCTTCAGTGTTTTTATTATAGTATTTTATTAATGCATTATATTTTCTATTCATTCATTTCCTAGGCCGCTTAATCCTAATTAGAGTTGCAGGGAGGCAGGTGCCCAACTCAGCCAACTCTGGGCGAGGGCAGAGTACACCCTGGACAGCTCGCCAGGCCATTGCAGGGCCAACACACACACAGCCATTCACACTCACTTTCACACCTAGAGGCGATTTGGAACCGCTAATCAGCCTACTGTGCATGTTTTTGGACTGTGGGAGGAAACTGGAGTATCTGGAGGAAACCCATGTAAGCACAGGGAGAACATGCAAACTCCACACAGAAATGCCCCGAGCCTAGGAATCAGACCCAGGACCTTCTTCCTGTGAGAATGATATTTTTCCTCAAAATTTTTCATAAAAAAATTATTTTGTGTGCTTTTTTGCTTAGTTTACTGTGTAATATATACTAAAATAATTAATTGAATAAAAAATTTATTGAAATAAAGACTCATGATGATGATGATGATGATGATGATAGACCCTGAATAGAAAGGCAAGATGAAGCAATTGAAAATCCCCGAGCTGGTAAGCCTGGCAGATCTCTGAGGAAAAAACTTTACATTGTGCAATAAAATAAATATGTTTTGCCTATTAATTTCTGGTGTATGCATACCTGCTAGTACTATGCCTATGCCCTTAGCTTGGGTATCCACTGCATTTCTTTGAAGCTGCACAGTGGCATAGTGGTTAGCACGTCCTCCACACAGCAAGATGGTCCTGGGCTCGAGTCACGGGCTGTGGATTTTACTCGTTCTCCTTGTGCTTGCGTGGGTTTTCTCCAGGTACTCTGGTTTCCTCCCACAGTCCAAAAACATGCACATTAGGCTAATTTGCTGTTCCAAATTGCCCCTAGATCTCAATGAGTGTAAAAGGTTGTGTGTGTTGGCCCTGTGATGGTCCGGCAAGTTCAGAGTGTATCCCATTTTCGCTCAGTGTCGGCTGAAAAAAGTTCTGGTTTTGCCATGACCCTAATGGGATTAAGTGGTTTGGCAAATAAGTGAGTGGGTGAGTGTAATTCACTGGGGCAACAGAGTGATTCAGAGGGCAGCAAATTACAACCAATAATGGGTCACTGTCTATGCAAAATTTTGCATGCTCTCCCATAGTGTCGGTGAGTTTCATCAGAGTTAAATCTGAGTGTCTGTGAGTTTCATCTGAGTTCATCTCCATTCTTCCCTTACTGTAACTCTCATTGTAAATAATAGAATTATTTATGTTTTTGCATATGGAGAGGTTTATATTGTTGGCAGTCTTTACTGTACAGGAAAGGGAGAACAGGTGATGGTGCACATTTTTTTAAGGAAAAGAGGGAGAGATAGAGAGAGAAAGAGAGAGTGGAAGAGAAAGAGAGAGTGAAAGACAGAAAGAAGGAGAGAGAGCAAGAGAGAGAGAAATTGAGAGAGAGAGAGAGAGAGAGAGAGAGAGAGAGAGAGAGCGAGCGCAGCTGCTCAACCCTATATTGTGGGCTTTCTTTCTGATGTTCATCTGCCACACAGAACCTGAGGGTAATTAGTGTGACTTTTAACACATACGAAAGCTACCCCCGCTCTCACTATCCACCACTCCACCCCTCTCTCTCACACACACACACACACACACACACACACACACACACACACACACACACACAGAAAAACACAGACACCATATGAGTACATTTAGCATCCACTCAGGGTTTAGCATTGTCCAATTAAAAAAAAAGCTAAAAAAAAAAAAACATTTATAAAATGATAATGAATACAGTGCAGGACAGCAGCCAGGAGTATTTGTAGCAGCAATTCTGTGCAGTCTGCCGGGAGCGCTAGTTTAACTTGCTTGCGTGCTGGTTTGCCAGCGCTGAGCCGTCAGCAGCACAGGGGCAGACTGTGAGCCAAGCTGGCAACCTAAACTGCACACACCTTCAGTAATTGTGTCTGCTGAAATGTCTACAAAAAAGTGAAAGACGTCCACCTGCCTGGCTCAAAGGGGGGTACAAGCAGCCGATACCCTGAGAACTGACAGTAAAGGATCATTATAGAGCACTGTTTACTGATTACAAGCCTATATAAGAACAACACAGCACACACATTGAGTCCAGCGTGAGAGCAGCTAGAGAGAAGGATATCAGAAGACGAAATGCCAAAGTCATTAAGGTGATGATGACCCTCTTAGAGCTGACCGCAAGCTCTGGGTCCATTTTCACTCTCTCTCTCTCTCTCTCTCTCTCTCTCTCTCTCTTCACTCACAGTGTTGTCCAGCACAGAGGTGGTACGGTGGCATAGTGGTTTGCATGTCGACCTCACAGCAAGAAGGACCTGGGTTCAAGTACCAGGCTTGATCATTTCTGTGTGGAGTTTTCATGTTCTTTCTGTGCTTGTATGGGTTTCCTCTGGGTACTCTGGTTTCCTCCCACAGTTCAAAGACATGAACATAAGGCTAATTGGCCGTTACAAATTGCACCCCTAGGTGTGAGTGTGAATGGTCGCATAAGTGTTGGCCCCATAATGGTCTGCTGAATATTTCAGGGTATACCCTGCCTTCACCCTGCAATCCTAATGAGATAAAGCGGCTCAGCAAATGAGTGAGTAAGACTGAATGTACAGCACAGGTTCATACAGACATGAATTTTGTAGGCTAATAATTAATTGGCTGCTATTTACGATTACGATTTTTTAAAAATTGTGTTCTGCATTATGTTTCATCTTTGCCTTTTTGTACAGAACTTTGACGCAACATGTTGCTTTTAAATGTGCTAAAAAATAAACGTGACTTGATTTGACGTGACTTAGCAGGATCATTCCTTTTTTGAACCGCACACACACACACACACACACACACACACACACACACACACACACACACACACATATACACAGTAGTGTGCAGTGAAGATTATACTCCACTTTTGTCTAAAAGGGCTCCTAATAAAAAAAAGCAAAAAAAAATAATTTTATGCAAAAATTATTTTTTGGTGAAAGTGTATTAAACACTTATGAGAACCAAAAAAACCCTTTTTTTTATTAGGAGCCATTTTAGACAAACGTGGTGGTGTATAATCTTTACTGCACTCTACTGTGTATATAAATTCAGTCAGATACATCATGAAATGTGAAATATTTTATTAGTGTACATTTGTTTTTTAATGATTTTTCTTTGTCCATATTTGCATGTCGTCATCTGTGTACAGACTCATCAAGAATAGACATACACGCATCGGGAAATGTGTCTGGCCCAAACCACGTTCAGGAACTTGAAGAGTGCTTTAATACATCACGATAATGTTTGCTGAGCCATCATATGACTGAGACACAAATCAAAATTGTGATTATTGCTGCTGCGGTACTGTTCATGATAGCCTTGTAGGACACGGTGCGTAATTGATGATGTTTAGACTCTATAACAGATGCAGGTCCAAGCATGATTATTCATGAATACGAACGCTGATGGATAATTTTTAGGTGTGCGTAGGAAGATGAACACATTTTGTGACCGTACTTGCTTTAATGTGATGCAAACAGCAACCTTGTCAGTCTTGACTGGTGTGCTGTTCCCGAGTAAGCAGCACTCGTCAGTCACAGGTCTGTGTGATGGACAGTTTCTTCCACTGGATAATGAATAAATGGGTGGATGGACGGGAGGAAAAAAAAACGCAAGGAGTTGGTGAAGCAGGGATAAGGAGTTCCTGCACAGCTAAACTGAAAATAGAGGAGGCGCGCGCGTACACACACTCACTCTCACTCACCCCCCCCCCCCCCCCCCCCCCCCCCCCCCCCCCCCCCCCCACCCCCCCCCCCCCCCCCC
>JAOUQZ010000010.1:7340656-7354118 GCA_028564935.1 Neosilurus hyrtlii | reverse complement strand
ACACACACACACACACACACACACACACACACACACACACACAGACACACACAGACACACACAGACACACACACACACACACACTAAATAACTCATGCTCTGTCAAGCTGGAAATTTCCCATTAATTCTAAACAACCAAAACAACTGCATCATACACATGAAGAGATTTCCACCGCAGGACATGATATCATTACGGTGAGTTTGGAAGTGCTTTGCTTCCACTAATCGATTCAATTGTTTACACCAAGCACAACGTGCTCTAATTTTCCTTGAGTAAGTAGGCGACAAATAGTCTGGAGAGAAATCAATAGATGAAATCATGGAGATGAAGAATAAGGAAATGCGAATCCTGAGACATGCACAGCGGCGGTTACAATTTCTTGATAACACGATACCCGCATTTACTTTTCAATATTTTCAATACGCTTATTTATTAAAGTTTACCAAAAATGTACTTCCTACAAAACCATTTAAGGCCATTTGGAACTAGCCGTTGAGCTTCTTACTTCCTCATATTAAAGACATATGCTCTTTATTCATCTCCAGTTTTGATATTGCATAATCATAGCTTAAAATAATAAAGTTTCAGCTAAGCATGATTATCCTCACAGATTCACTGCAACATGTTTCATTATATGAGTTTCAAGTCTCAAGTTTATTTGTCAAATACAGGTAACAATGAAACATCACTACCTTAATATGGCTTTAAGAAACAAATACTGAACATAAAATTAACATTTCAAGAAAATATGAAGTAAAAATAAAAACTATATAAGTAAAAGTAATATATATATATATACACACGTCTGTGTGTATGTGTGTGTGTGTGTGTGTGTATGTGTGTGTGTGTGTACACAGTAGGATAAATAAAGAATACTAATAGAAAATACTGAAGTGGTTGTAGTGCAGAGGTAGTGTGTGCATGTACAATGTGTCCAGTGAGTGTGCAAAAAGTGTGTAGATTGTGTAGTATTTCAGCAGTTCATTAGCCTGATGGCTTGTGGGTAGAAACTGTCCCATAATCTGTTTGTGCGAGTCCGGATGCTCCTGTACCGTCTGCCTGACGAGAGGAGCATGAAGAGTGTGTTGATGGGGTGGCTGGGATCAGAGAGGGGCCTTCCTCCTACAGTGTTGAGTGTAGAGGTCCTGGATGGCGGGTAGTTCAGTCCTGGTGGTGTGTTGTGCTGATCTGACCACCCTCTGTAGAGCTTTGCAGTCCAGAGCATTACAGCTGCCGTACCAGGTAGTGATGCAACCAGACAGCATACTCTCTATGGTGCATAGGTAGAAATTGGTGAGTATTCTGGAGTCCATGCCAAACCTCCTCAGCCGCCGAAGAAAGAAGAGCCGATGTCTCACTGCTTTTGTGATCACACCCACGTGATGTTACCAGTCAGATCCTCAATGATGTTGATCCCCAGGAACCTGGAGCAGCTGACTCTATCAAAGGCTTAAGGGCCTTGCTCAAGGGCCCAACAGTGGCAGCATGGTGGTACTGGGGATCGAACCACCGACCTTTGGATCACTAACCTGGAGCCCTAACCACTGTGCGACCACTGCCACTGTGATAATATAAAACAATAATCCTTTAGGAGGAAAATGTTAAAGGATTTACTCAAAATGTGTTTGACTTCTGCAGATGCACGACTCACAGTGGCAATGCAGGTCATAACGTGACCCATAATGATTTCCAGGTATCACTCTAGAGCAAACAAAAACCATAATTAACTACCATGCTTTTCTAATGTAGCCCCTCCTGGACAGGCCTATTATCAGGAAAAGAAACAGGCTGATACTAGAAAGGTTCCAGCAGCGATCAGGTGATTTCTTTCATCCATTTGTGTGAACTACGTTAGATCAAGGTGAGTGGTTGCACAGTAATTGCTCTCCACCACTTCTGCATTTCCAGCAGCCAGGCAGAGCTGTCTTTGGTGGCAGTAACCCTCAGCTTGGGGTGACAGCATCAAGAAGGAGCTGTCTCAGCCTCCATCATTTTGATGCTGATGGAACACCCAGAGCTCACTACAAAGACCCTTTTTTGGCAGTACAGATGTTTAAATCAAAATGAGACAGACAGTATGAGATCATGCATATTCTTATTAGGAGGATAAACGGGGTGCTAGACATGTGCCAATCAGCACACCTAACAACACAAAAAATAATCAGTGATAGGATGATAAGCATCTTAATGCTACATGGACTTACTTTAACAAGGTAATTCTTTTTCAGCCGCAGTTACTTTCTCTCTCATACTCTAGGAATTTATTCCTAAACATTTGTAGTTATTAAAGAATGACAATTTTTTTTCTACTTAGAGCTACTTTTGATGCTATTTCAGCATTGTTATAACAGCTATACACTGTCATTTCATCATCAGTCATTATCTAATCATCTTGTGACTGAGATACCACAAAACCTTCCATCCTGATTTGCAAAACATTACAGCTTTACCTCAGATTGTTTCACAGTGCTCATACAGTGGTCTCCTGCCAAAAATGCTAAATAACCATTTCCTCACTAAAACAATCTCCATATCACTGATCATAGACATTTTTAGCTATACAGAACAAGAACTTTAACCACAAAATGCACAAAATGTTAAAGAAAATGAAGCAAACCATTCAAAACTGATCATGCTACAGGTCCATGGTTATAAACCAGAACGCAAATAGTATGGTCATGGAGGAAATTTTATTACCATTCCCACTTTCAGAATCTATTTTTGTTTTAAACTGTGCTAAAAGATAAACTGAGATAGAACTCAAATGTGTGCTATCATTATCCCACATTCACCACACAGTTTTTTCATGACTGGGAATTACTACTGAGAAAGAATATACTAATTACTAAGGCTTAATGAAGGTAGGTAACTAGCATGAGGGCGTAGTGGTTGGCACATCCTCCTCACAGCAAGAAGGTCCTGGGTTCAAGTCCCAAGCTTGGTGAGGGCGTGTCTGTGTGGAGTTCCATGTTGTGCCCATGCTTGCGTGGGTTTCCCGTGACCCTTCTAGGATTAAGCAGTTTGACAAATGGATGGATGGATGGTATCCAGCTCATCTTTTATGCAAACAGTGGAAGGGTAGGATGACATTGGAAATGGAATAAAGCTGCTGGGAATACTGAGATGTTAAAAACGAAAACCCTACAAGTCCCAGCACCAAACCCCCAAAATTCATTCATTTCTGCCAGTTATTAAAAAAAGAAAGTCTAATGCACACCATTCAAGGTCAAAGCTTAAACAATAAAAGATGTTTTCATAATGATATTAATTATATTTGAGCTCCAAATTTGCATGTATTACTTGACATAATAAACATGACTGGCATTAATGCACCGAGTAGCAATAAAGATACTCAATCCCTATAAACTACTTAATTACTCGCATTATTGAATACATGCCAGAACATGTATCTTATAACTGGAGACATGTGGCAGAGTTTATCTTGCATTTAATTAAAATGAAGGGGTGGCGAAATGAGACAACATGCTGCCTGAAAATATTCTGGAGGATAAAAAACTTAATTACAATTTGGTATTTTGAAAAATTGAAGTCATGTGACTATGTATGGCTATAAATTAGTGACATTGGATTTATTATTTATGTTATTCATACATTATCAGTGTATCCTGAAATCAATTACTATCAATACTAACACAGAAATGTCAACACTGCTATTAAGTATATTATATTATTTTTATTTTTATTTTTTAAGTATCAGAATTCTTATATAGTTCTCTAGCGTTACTCAGGAGCATAATCAGCAGTAGTTTTTGTCTCCCGTAAGCTGGAAATTGTCGGCAGGACCCAGGAAGTATATACTGAACATGTCTTTAGGTCGGTTTCCAGTGTGCTTTAAGTTCTATCCTGAATTTGTTTTCTACTGATAAGGTAGAATTATGATTTTTGTAACTGTCTACTTGATTCAGTTGGACGAAGTTGTTATACTGATGTTTAATAAATAAATACATACATACATAAAAATTCCTCTCCCCACTAAGTTGGTGTCCCAGTGAACCAATATCATTGAATGTTTTCACTGATAGTGACTTTAAAGCACTTATGTAAGTCGCATCTGTTCATGTGGAAAATGCCATGAATGTAAATGTTATTACATTTGTTTTACTTTAGTGTATGTTGGTGGACAGAATGGCCCAATGCAAACAGCATAAATGATGATTTTTCATATGATATGCCATTTAAATGCAAGTTGCAGAAATTGTTGCTTAATTCCACTGATTTCATACATTAATTAAACCGATATTCCCCCCAATTCATAATCTTTTGCTATCATATGCATTCACTTGATACTTGATACACCTAATTGCAGAAACCAACATTATTACCTTTTTTAATTACTTTTTTTCTAAACACTAAAAGCACAATCTCATTTCGGCGATTCTTCAGCGACTGCGCGTGATTTTTTGAGTTGGCGACTGTCTCAGACTGTCTCAGACCAACCACACCTGTGTATGTGATGTCCTAGATGACTTAAATAATATAGTGCTCAGATAAAAATCTCTGATAGTCGGCAACTAGGTCTGAGACTGTCTGCAACTAAGTCCCCAACCATCTGAGACAATCTGTGATCGACCACGACAGTCTCAGACTGTCAGCAATATAATCGCGGAAAGTTGGCGACAGTCACCGATTGGTAGGTTATCGTGTGTAATTGTCCAACATTCGTAAACAGGTTTAAAAAAATGGATTTAAAAAGATGGATTCCTCACTGATAGTCACTGACAGTCAGCAACATGGTTGACAATCAGACCCCTCATGCTTGCTCCTTAAAAATTTATTGAATCGTGGGCATCATCCGGCGTTATTGCCCAAATGAGATCGGGGCTTAAGATTACTGCCTTTATTATAAAGCCACCATGGCAGAGGAATTGTAATCACCAGCGTTTTTATTTGTATGGAAACAAAACATATTTTCATTAAACTTGGTGGTCAAACTACCCTAACTAAGTCTCAGAAAGGAGTTGATTTTGGAATGTCAAAGGACAAGAACAGAGCAGAGTCACAAATGTTTGGAGATTTTTAAGGCAATTCCTAAGGGTCACGTCCACATACTATGGAACAATAGTGAGATTAGAGCATTGGTCGTTTTTTCACTCTTGATATCTATTGGCTCAGAAGACTTACACATACAAAAAGATTTGCACAAAGTCAGTACAGATTGGCATTAACTCTTGAGGATCTGCACCTTCCACATCCTGTATGCTTTCCTCTTTAGTAAACTGACTTTAGTGAAAGTAAGCCTTTGGTTGAGAAAGCAGAAAAGTGCAGTTTTCAGGAGCCTCCCATATTTCCATTGCAAGAATTGAATAATCAAAATTGGTCGAGTTAAACTGCAGACGTGGACATTTATGCTAACATTCTGCACTAAAAGCATACCCACTGACATGTTTTCTACCACCTGCTACACTTGCTTATGTTGTCCACCATTAATGTACCTTGTTGTTATATGTTTGCAGTTGGTAATGTCTGGGTTGTAATGTTGCAGCTTTTGTGTGCAATCACTGTGGCAGTGCGTGAAATGAAAGATATGTGAGATGTCCCACGGCACCAGTGACACCAGCAGGAATTGTAATATATTTCTGTGCATGTAAAAAAAAAGGAGAGAAAAAGGAAATGAAAAACAATAAAATAAGTTTCTCTTGCTTCTGATTCCTTTTACTAGCGCCTGAATTATCTAATGCTCAGTTCAACTATTATTACGGGTTTATTTTTAGTTAATTTTTTTAACCACTGTTTCTTGCAATGTTGTAAAGTTAACACTGCACAAATACAAAGCACAAGAGGGTTAGATAACTACAGATGTTAATGGGAAATTTCTATGAACTGCATCAGACCTCACAAACAGTCTGTTTCTCTTCCATTGAGCTCTGCTGTCTTCACGAATACTAGAAACTATGATTTTTCTGCCTCAAATCTTTTAGCTTTCAACCTCAAAAAATTCACTTAATCTCACCTGCCTGAGACTGGGGAAATGAACGCTTACAGTAAGCTGGACCTTGCTTGCTTTCTGTGTTGATAAAAAGGGCTTTCGTGGAGCTTTGAAAACCTCTAAAGAAGAGTTGTGTTAGTCCTTCACTCATTTTAAAAGAAGCTACATAATGCAGGCTATTACAGTTCACCAATAAAAACATTAAAAGCATTGGGGGAAAAAAACATCAAACGTGCAAGGTCTGATTAAAAAAATGTAATGTAGCACAAAAATCCTTTAAATTATCTTAATATCTACTCCTGGACTTTGATCTCATATCAAACACAAACAGAAACTTGAAAGTCTGCTTAAAAGGTTTCAAATATACCACCAACTCCACCTTGGAACAACAATGCAAATGCTTTTTTACCATTCAGATGTTAGAAACTCCACAGTTATCACTTTGAAACACAGCGCTTTGATAATGGTGAAAGATCCTAAACATTTTGACTACAAATAAGTCAGTTTTCAGCTGGAAAAATCAGTTTAGGAGGTCTAATAATAGAACTAAGCATCAGTAACATCAGGGGTTTGGAGAGATGTCTTTTCTTTTCATCACCGTAATGACAACCTGAGGGACATGAAGGCTTTAGCATAAAAGTATGGTATGCCTCATATTAAATAACAAAGGCATCGAGGAAATAGAGACATTTGATATTGCAAACACAATTTAGAGTAAAGAGAAAATAATTTTTTCAGATGCAGTTGCAACAAAATCATTATTAAATCTGAAGTAAAAAAGAAAGCGTGTAAGGATTATGTGTACGCAGTGTCTGCACTTACAACCATTATCTAACTCCTCTCACACCTTCCTGTGTCTCTGGGGTGAGTGTCGGGCGTGAGGGGGTGACAGGTGAACCGACCTTCGGCTATTCCATAATGAGCATGTTTGCACGTGCTGAAGGTGCAGCGTGTGTGTGTGTGTGTGTGTGTGTGTGTGTGTGTGTGTGTGTGTGTGTGTGTTAATAATAGGAAGAATGAGAGTGTGAGAATGTGACATTTGTGATTGAGGAGAGGAGGAGGGAGAGATAATAATATGGAGGAGAAACAATAAGCGAAAGGTGAAGGAGAACAAA
This sequence comes from Neosilurus hyrtlii, assembly GCA_028564935.1. Taxonomy (NCBI): domain Eukaryota; kingdom Metazoa; phylum Chordata; class Actinopteri; order Siluriformes; family Plotosidae; genus Neosilurus; species Neosilurus hyrtlii. The sequence goes on along the minus strand of JAOUQZ010000010.1, from coordinate 7,347,055 downwards.
AAAAAAAAGAGATGATGACAGACCCAAAAAGGGAGAGAGATGCAAATACAGAGTCAGATTATTATGGTACACAGGACCTGAATAAAAATGTGATGAGGAAACTTGATCTTATTCAAAGCCAGCTTGTGTGCCAAAAAAACACGCAATGACTGAGGAACAGAGCAGTGAAAGCAATGATCTGATTTTACTGGGGATCTCTGCATGACAGTGGTGGCACTAAAAACACCCTTATTGCCTGTTATCAGTGAGTCTAATTACTGTTATTATTGTCATATAAAAAATGGAATTATTGTCATATAAAAGTACAAGAAATTTTTTTATATTTGTTTTATTTTTATATATTTTTATATTTATAAATATTTGTTTAAAACATGTGTTTACTATAAGAATTTCTTATTCTCTGAGCTGTCACAAAATATGCTGTTCCACAGAGATTAGGGTTTTTTTTTTGTTTTGTTTTGTTTTTTTGTTGCTGTTTGTCAGGTCAGCATGGTGCAGCAAAAAAAGGCTAATTTCATTTAGCATTCATGTTAACATTCAGATGTCTTCTCTCTCTCTCTCTCTCTCTCTCTCCTTGCTCTGGTGATTAGAAACAAAAGAAGATGGTGCAAAGTGATGTAATTTGTCCACCAAATGGGAGCATTTGATAGCAGCTCCGAAGAGACATGCAAACAAGCCCAACCTGTCTGATTATACTCATTTACAGTCGATAATGGAGATACACTGTTTAATTAAACAACATTGTTGGAATGTGACAAATTAAACCTTTGCCAGATATAAAAGCTAAAAAATGCTCAAAATGCCAAGTCAGAGACATGCCTGCTGGGCCAGTGAGCCATGGTCCCAACAAAGACATAAGATAAGCTACAGACCAAATACAGGGCAGACTAGCCGGATTCTGATCTGTGATGGGACTCTTTACATTCAAATTAGATCACCGTAAAGCATCATATACTATTGTTACCTTCAATAAAAAAGAAAAAAAAACAGACATGGACATCAAGAGAATACCATCCATGGTTCTAGTGGTAAAAAAGGAATGTGGAGATCATTACTAACAAGTTAGACAGCTACCAACAAGACGTAGCCAAAAAGGCACAACTATAATAAAAGATATAAATAGACACTTTGATGACACACTGTATACTAATTACAGAGATAAACAATGGTGCTGCCTTCAGAACTTCTATGTTCAATGACAATTTAATGTCAAAAATATATTACCGCATTCACACTGAATTACAGTAATTATAAGCTCTGCAAACTTTTTTTAAGCTTTAGCATGATATCCTGTTCTAAACAAACGTGACTGAAGAAAATTTCTTTGGAGTATGAAGTCAGAATTTACCACATATTCTTTTTAACCCATTAGTATACACACCGCACAGGAATGGCATGATCTGATCCACTGGTCGGCTATCTCAGGATTAAAAAACATTATTCCGGGTGGATACCCAAAACGACTCACACGGTCACTTACAGCAAGCGCCATCATCATTGTCACACTTTAAATGGGAAAAATAAATGCTAATATTTCATTTTAATTGTTTTTCTTGTGTAATCTATGGTAGTATATAGTAAAACACCTTTATGAGTGTGATGTCCATGTAGTACGTACTATAAACTGTGAATGAGTAGGCAAGTTAATTATACAGTGTTTACTCCTACTCACTGTGCCCAGAGGTCACCTGACCTGAAATATTTAAAAATAAACTATAAAATCTTGTTTTGTCGCTCGGACTATTCTGCAACATCCATTTATTCATTTTCTGAAGCGCTTAGTCCTAATTAGGGTCATGGGAGGCTGGCGCTCATCTCAGCCGACTCTGGGCGAGGGCAGGGTAGAACCCTGGACAGCTCGCCAGGCCATCGCAGGGCAGAAACATGCTGACAGCAATACAGCCTACTCTTGACGAACATCAGTAATGGTTCTTTTACATGCTTCCATGAAAATTAAATAGTCACCACAGACAGTGAGAGACATGGCTGGCATTTGATAACCCAGTTAGCTGCACTGGGGGGACAGCAATGAGAACCCATTGATAGTGGGGCTTGAACCCCCGACCTTGGGATCAGTAATCCAGCACCCTACCACCAGGCCACCGCTGCCCCTGCGACGGCCACCATGCGAATAATTTCTAATTATTGCAGTCAGTCGACAATTTAAGAGTGGACGTCTCGTTAGCAAAATGTACAAAATGCATCCCCCTTTTTAATGACCATCCTCCTTCTCCATCCCCTAGATAGAAGCAGAGAGAGTTTTGTGTGCGCAAGTAGAGAAGCTGCGTGTGCGGGTGGAGCTATGAGTATCCTTCTGGTTAGTACTAGCTAAGGCTCAGTATCCACAGTTTACATTTTTACCTCCAGCTCCTACAAAATTTGTGTTGAATGGACCCAACTGATCATTTTCTACCATTTAATCAAACTCATTCCCTTATATCAGAATCCATATTTGGGAAGCAAATCAGAGTCACCTGGCCCAGAATTTGTACAATCATATACAGAATTACTGTAATACCCATGTGTACTAGAGGTGCCAGTATTTATTGAGCTGATCTTCAAAATTCCCAATATCATCATTTCTTATACTGACCACAGTGACACAATTTTCTCATTTTATCCAATCTATATGCTGAAATGATATCCCTGAAAGGACTATTTAAAGATGTTAATTGATCAGTACTTCTACTTTGCGGTGTTAGTTTAAAAACTACTGTACATGTCCTGGACTGAGAATTTCTACTTTACTGTATGCTGTGAATACAAAATCAAGCCACCAAGAGTTTACTGCACTGAGACAGACACTAATACACTATAATCTATCTACATGATTTGAGTGACTGGGGCAGTCAACACAGACCCACTTCAGGCAATAATCATAAATCGTTAATGCAAATATGTATTTGCAATTACCCCTGGTTGGTCATAACCCATATGACATCACTATCTTTTTTCATCCATAGCTATTAATAAAGGCACTGTGGCTTGTCAGCAAAAAGGCAAATGGCTGAAGGTGGCCATGACTTTGCTGCGAGAATGAATGGTGCAGGAGACAAAGAGGAATGCATATATACTCTCTGGTGTGGTTCTGAAAAAAAAACTGATACAAAGATAGGAGCTCTGGCTATGACGGATTCTGTGTAATACGGTATGTTCACTGGTAACTTAAGGTCACATCGTCACCTTGTCCTTGTCTTTAGCAAAGCCACACTGGTGATGAAGTCAAACTCTGTGTTTAACACCCTTTATACTCATATCAACACCGCCCAATAGCCCCCCCCATGTAAGAACAAGAAGAACTGCACTGAAAATAACACTGTTTGTTTATAATAAATGTGTACTTGTTAAAAAAAAGGGCATCCATATAACTGTATCAGTCACACTGACATTCTGCCTACTACAGTACTCACACCACCTGCATCATCCAGCTGTATAGTAACAGTATATATATTATACCTCATGCGCCTTATTTAGCAAAGCACCCAAATGGAATAGCAACTCGGTTTAAGTGGGTGTGGCTGCTCCATGTCGAGAGCAATGGGTGGATATAGTAGCTTATTTTAACTTACTGTTCTATAACCATAGATTGTAGATATAGCCAAATAAGAATATGGGGCATGTCAGCACAAAATTAGTCAAGGCAATTAAAAAAATAAAACGTTATTTCATTGGATATTCTTAATCTATAATGTATTACTTTGTGAATAAAGGGTCATTTGTTAAAATTGGTACAAATAAAAAGCTATGTCAGGAACATGCATGTAGATTGAAATAAACGCAGAGGTCATGAGTTCGAATCCCCATTAGACCCCCACCGTGCTAAGAGCCCTGGGCAAGGTTTTGACCACAAGTGTGCCTCTGTGCACCCAGTATAAATGGATACCAGTAAAAAATACTAGGAAGGTAACCTGCAATGGACTAGCATTACATCCAGGAGAAGTTGAACTCTTAGTTGCTTCACGCTAAAGAAACCGAGGATAATCTCCATCCTGATGAGCCTATAGGCTTGGGTGTAAAAGCCCAAAAGTCTTACCTTACCTACATATTTATTTGGCTGGTAAAGACATATTTATGGGTTGTTTTACAGTAAAATATTTAGGTGAAAGATACATAATAGGTGAACTGGCGAGTCAGGGATGAGTCTTTGCCTCAAGCGGAGAAGTGCAAGTATCTTGGGATCTTATTCACGAATGATGGTAGAATGTAGCAGGAGATGGACAGATGAGGGCATTGCACCAGTCCATTATGGTTAATAGGAAGCTATGCCAAAAGACAAACCTTTCAATTTATCAGTCCATATACATTCCAGACCTACCACAGGATTATATATCCCATCTGGATCAGAAGGAAGGCTTTGGGATCCCCCAGGAGCTAGAGAGTGTTGCCGCCAGAGGGATGCCTGGGTTTCCCTCCTAGACCTGTTACCTCTGTGACCCGATCTTAGACAAGCGGCAGAAAATGAATAGGTAGATGGGTACATAATAGATTCTATAATGTATAGTATAAGATTCTGTAATGTATAAGATTATATAATGTAAACACAAAATAAAATAAAATTATGCATTTAAAGCAAAAGTTACAGAAAACACATGTGTGGATAATTTTTGGAGACACTGTCATTTGAAATCACTACGTCACAGAATGAACTTGCTTCAGATAAAATCTCACTTCATATGTGACTCATATAATCTTATATAATAAATCTGTAATAAATCTATAATAAATCTCAAACAGTGGCATGTGGTTCACTGATTAATTTGTAGTTACTGCACATTCAAGTTATAGTGGATTATTTGCCCAGTGTTGGCTGACATAAGCTTCAGCCTCCCACAGCCCTAGTGGATTAAGCAGTTTGGCAAATGAGTGAGTGAGATACAGTATTGTGTTGCACTGCTTATATAGTGTGATACTGTATGATAGGTATAGAGTGAATATTGTTTCAAATAGTCATAATCAATTTGTCCCCAAAGATGGATGAATGGATGGATGAATAAACTTTAACAGTCATATGAGTCAAATTCTCAGGTGTACTCTACATCTATGTACATGTGACAGTTTTATTCACTAGACCTGAATGTCCTTTTTAGCAGTGGAGAAAGAAATCAATGTGGTATTAACCAGATACAGAAGTTCAGGATTCACTTAAGAGCTCTCATATTGATTAAGCAGCAATTGTTGTGACTGAGATGGTTGGGGTGGAGATAATGAAAGGTACTGTACAAACAGAGCGAGACGTGTAGTGAATCAACACCAAAGTGGTACTTTTAAATCTCCTTCCATATACTCCAGCTATTGTTTTCCTTTTCCAGAATGCATGGTCCAGGTATCTCACATGGTGCCACACTCACAGTTGCAGTTTCAAGTATATACAGTAGATCCATCAGCAAGAAAAGTTTTGAGAAAGGAAAAATTTACTGTTTTTGCCATTTTTCATAAATAAATATAACTATTTAATGTGCCACTTCTGCAACAGTGTTGTTCTTTACATAGCGTTCGCAATTGCATGTGGAAAGACATGTAATTTGTCTCTTGTGTATGCATAGTGGCCACTACGGTGCTCAGCTTTTGGAGTGCACTGTCCAGTTTTTGATACACATATGGTACACATAGCGTCTAAACTGCATTTGCTACAAATAGCTTCTAATGCTAAACAGAAAAAAAAAATCTGACTACTTACACACTAAACGTAAAGCTTGGTTGTTTGAGTTACAAGATACATGACTGGTTTCAGTGCAATCCCATGAAGAGCTCTTTTCCAAAACACAATAAGCACCATTTTCTAAAAAGACAAGTTAGTGATACTGTAGCACTCTGTTCAGAGGCTGAATCAAACTGCTGCATTCGGTTGTCACCAACAGGCAATTATCTCCTATTATCAAGCACGCCAATCCGACTTTTCTTTCCATTTCACGATAAACGCCATGCCAGTTTTTTAGCAAAACGCAATATTTCATCTCATTCAGTAAGTAAGTAAGTTGAAAGTGGCTTCCCTTGAGGAAAATGGGATTTCAAGGAAAATACATCCTTTAACATGACCAAATTCAAATATCCATAAACACAATCTATCCATGCTAAAATACTTGTATAAGAAATGGTTCCATGCCCAGTCCATATGGTATTATTACATCATTATGGTATTATGATATGCAATATTATAGGATAGGGTGACACTTTGATGTACTGGTTAGAACTTCCACCTCACAGCAAGAAAGTCCTAGATTTGAGCCTGTTTCAGACAGTAAGTTTAAGTGTGGAGTATATATAGTTTCCCCCATGCTGAAATTAAACCAGGTACATCAGTTTCCTCCCACAGTCCAAAAATTTCAAATTCAAAATTCTAATTTAAATTTTTATTTGTCACCTACAAATTATACACAGTACAATATGTAGTGAAATGCT
>JAOUQZ010000010.1:7279119-7289854 GCA_028564935.1 Neosilurus hyrtlii | reverse complement strand
CACACACACACACACACACACACACACACACACACACAGAGTGCATTTTTCCCATTGAGATGACAGTATCAGTCCCAGGGTGTGAATATCGATGTGTGTACAGACATGTAAGCATAAATAAGAGATGAGCTAAGAATAGTAGCATGGCAAACAAAGTCTCTCTCACTTACACTATAGCACACGGACTGTACAGCCAGCTCTGAACACACACACGCACGCACGCACGCACTCAAGCGCCATGAACAAAGCTATAATTATTATAGAAAATATTACTGGCACAAATAGGACCCACCAGATCTATATCATTTTTTCTCAACATCACTGACTAATAACAGATTAGATTACAAATAAGTGTGCAGATTAGGACCTTAAAATTCCATGAACAGTATTTGGCTCTAAACTTTAAAGAGGATATATTATTTTTCCACTTTTTTGACCCATAAATATTGCTAGAGTGTTAAATAACCATGCTAGAGCATCATATAACAAGGTTAGCGTATGCATAAGTTGGCCATTGGGCTGCGTGAGCTGACTGTAAACACAAAAGCCACAGTTTCATTTGGTCATCACTGTCTTCTAATTCCATAAAGACACTCAACATACACCTGCTTTGATCCAGCTCCATCTCCATCAGCAGAGTTGTCGAGCAGGTCTGTACTCTCGAATAACGTCTGCTTGGGTATTGTTCTTAAACCTATTTTCACCTCAGAGTGAAAGGGGTACAATATTTATTTGGTTTTAAACAAAGCTTGGGTTGTGCCCAGTAGCCTGAAAAGCAAGAAATAATAATAAAAAAACATAGAAGACATTATTTCACTAAGGTATTCCTGCTTTCTGGAGCAGTTTGCCTTTTATGACAAATAATTTGGTGCTGCACATGACAACTTGTAAAAGGGAAAAAAATTTTGTGGCTTTTTTACTGATTCTGTGTTGAGGTGGATATAAATGCAAGGTTTACACCTACTGCTCGTTCCCTATGACCCACTGCCTTTGTAAAATCAATGTGTAAAATGGATCAGATGAATATTTTACGCATTGATTGTCAGTTCCCAAAATGACTCCCTGCTCCCTATAGGAGTGCACCATATAATGTACAAACTAGAATCTGTTGTACCCTGTCCAGTGCACTACTGTAATATATTAATTTATGTACTGCCTAAAATCAGAGTTTCCCTCTTAGCCTGAGGCAAAGAACAAAGACTATAATTGGAAGAAGGAACCCAAATACACCATTCAGCGCACACATTTAAAATCAGCATTAGAGGCGAGGTGAGAAAACTTCCTGAGGAACTGTGGAATTTTTTGGATAAACAGTCATTGGTGCTCCGCTGGTGTCCCAAATGAAAAAATAAAGGTCTGAAAATGGATATAATATCTGACCTTCAAAGACTAAGTGGATAATAATGACAGAATTAAAGGGGTTAATTTTTCCAAAGACTTAACTGCTCTGATTGTTAATTTACCTAATTGGTTATAATGTAATTACCAACCAAAAGGCTCACTGGCAAAGTGGTTTAAGTTACATCAGTTTTAATTTTGAACCTGCTGGCCACAACATTATAATGAAACAAAAGTAAGATTGTAAGGACTATTCACGGAGAATGCGAGATACATCCCATTTAAAAAAAATTTTTTGTTTGGAATTTTTCCTTACCATCTCAGGTACAAGAATTTCCTTCTAGTGCGAATAAAAGCCAAACAACTGAATGCTTTGGATTCTAACCATTTCCATAGAAAACGATGTTTACAATTTCTTATACAAGTTCTTCAGTGGCTCTGAACTCCAAACTACAGCACACATATACAGACCAAGTAAATATTCAGGAACTGACACATGTGCAATGATGATGATGATGATGATGATCTGATTGAGCTTGGGATGTGACGAAGAGATTGAGCAATGACTCTGGGTGGGGGAAAAAATTGGATTTGTTAAATAACCTCCATAAAAAAAACACAAGCTAGCCATCCTTTCTGGCCAAAGAGAACTTTCTATACTTTCTCCTTCTTGCTCCTTGCTATACTTTCCAGTTTCTATTGTCCTCTGACTATCACTGTCTCTTCTCTCTCAACTAGCCTCCGCAGAGAAATTTTTATGCTGTTTGAAGATTTGGAATTCTGTAGACTTAGGCTACCTGTGAATCCAACACAAACATTTAAACAAGGCCCTGAGAGGACAAAGAAAGAGAGAAAATAAAAAAGATGACAAGCAGTGCTGAAGTTAAAGAAGTATCTGGCCTGTGTTTTTGTTCTCTCTCTCTCTCTCTCAGTCTGATTCAGAGAAAGTGAGTGATCAGAGAGGCTGCTAGATCAAAGGCAGGATGAAAATGTGCAGTTTAGCTCTCAGCAGCCAATCAGTATGGCTAGACAGAGCGCAGCACTCCAGCAGCTCGAGCAAAGGCATCAGCACTGACCCGAGTTCAGCTACATCAGCCTGCGTCGTCTCTCACACAGCTCTGTTCATTAGCACAGGCACAGTCATGTTTATACTAACTCAGCTAAACTCATATGCATCCGAACAGACTCAGCTAAATTCACATGTATTAGCAGAGACTCAGCCACGGTCAAATGCATTAATGGGAGTCTCAGATCAATTCAAAGATATTAAGAGAGACTCAGCAATATTCAGATACATTAAGGAACAAACCTAAAAAAAGCTACGATCAAATACATTAAGGAGAAACTTGACTACATACAAATACATTAAGGAGAGAATAAAAGAGCTCTCAAGTCGTTCAGCAATTTAGGATCGGGTATCAATAGTTTGTGGTGGCACGTGGTATAATGGTTAGCACTTCCGCCTCATAGGAAGATGGTCCTGGGTTTGAGCTCTGTGCCCAGCGAGGGACATTACTGTATGTGGCTTGTATATGTTTCCTCCTGGGTGCTCCTAGGCGTGTTTGGTTGTGTTTCCGTCCGACGTGTGTACCCTATCTTCGCCCGCAGTCGAATGGGATAGGCTCCAGCCTCCCTGTGACCCTAATAAAGGATAAAGCTGTTTGGAAAATGTAATGACAATAAAGCGTTTGCAAGTTTGGACCCTGCAGGCAGCATAGCTGCCCATATCTGCGCTTCCAACAAAGCCTAACTGATCTGCTTTCTCATAGAAGTGCGATTTTTCCCTTCACTTATTGTCAATTCAGCATTTTGAAAAGACAGACTGGCTGTCGTCCGTCGTCCCTCCATCATTCCGTCTACTTGATGAAGCATGTTAGGCATCACCATCCAAGATTGGCAGTTGATGTGTGACAGGAGGAGAGCAAAATAATAGCATGGGAGTTTCCCAGTGACTAAATTTGGATAATATTCGGCACAGAGATGAAGTGAGTGAGATATACTTGTGCAAAAATATTATGTATAATTAAGGAAGGTTGAGACACCGGCATGCAACCCTTGTAGGCTGTCTCAGCTTCATATAATTTTCCAGTAGCTCTTTGAACTACTTGGGCTGTTTGATTAAAGAGCAACAGGAATGACACGGGCCATGTGCCATTAACAGTGAAATGGAATTCTGTTTCTGGAGCCATAACTATCACACAAACATGCACATTCTTATGGCAGTCTCCATAGAAACCAGAGGCTAGGTCGCTAGAACATACCTCAAGCTTCTCTGCATGGCAAGATCTTTCTATTTAAAGCCAAACACACACTCCTGGCTGAAGAACAGAAAAAGAAGTGTGTGTGTCTGGACAAAAATATGTAAACACTGGCCTTTCCATCCCTGAAGGCACAAAATAACTAGAACTAAAACTAAATTATTCATGTAAAGTGTGTATGAGCTGGTTGTGTTTGTATATCTTCGTCAGGGCTCATTGATTTTAAGCAAATAAACAATAATGACTATTTTGATTCCTACTGGGATTGTGATTATTGGCTGTAATTAACACTTGTTAGTACATTTCCATTCACAATGAACACACTATGACTTCTTATGCATGCCAGGATTCTGCCTGGATGTTTGATAGGTACCGGGTCTGATTGCTCAGTGATGCTCTGTATGCACACCTGAGCAATGCTCCTGATGACTGCCAATGCACATATTTGCTGCTGTGGGCATGTTGCAAAAGGAAATTTCATTCATCACTGCCGTTCCCAAATCTGCCCAAGCCAAAAAAATTATATATTGTGTGATTTTGATTAATCTACAATTAATCATGCAGTCCTGGTGCGTGTGTTTGTTATGATGATGTGACTTCGCTCTAGGCACTGAAGCTACACCCACTCGCATTAATGACACACCCTGTGGCTATCCTACGCTTTCATATCACCGCAGTCCTATTAAACAGTGCAAAGTACACAAATAAATACACACACAGGCAAACACAGCAGTGGTTTTGCTCTTCATAGTGTGACGGATTACGGATTAACCAGGAAGGGGAACAATTAATTTTTAAGGTTCGATGCCTTTTACAAGATAAATAATAAGAAATAACCAAGCATCAAGCATTTGCTGTAATATAAACAGACATCCAAGGAAAACTACTAATAGATGATGTGTCTTAGGCAAGCCTTTTTGTGGTGGATGGCACAATATGTGTTGGTTCCCCACATCTCCAGTGTCCAAAGTTCTATGATGAGGTGCCAGAGAGACTTTTCCATGTCTTTTCCAGGGTCAAGTCGGTTTCCTCAAAGTTCCTCAAACTTCTCTGTTGCTCATACAAAAACATGCCTATAGGTGGATTACTCATGTCTCTCACTCATTTGCTGAACCCCTTAATCCTACTAGGGTCATGGAGAGGCTTGAGCCTACCTCAGCCCACAAGGGCAAACATGGGGTACACCCTGAACAGCTCACCAGACCATCTCAGAGCCAACAGACACTCACAGCCATTCACACTCACAATTAGGAACAAGCTGAAACAGCCAATTTCCCTAACATGCATGTCGACTGTGGGAGGAAACCACATTACCTAGAGGAAACCCACGCAAGCACAGGACCATCTTGCTGTGACAAGATAAAGCTATTCACAATGCCACCGTGCTGCCCTAAAGGTCGATTACCTCCTCTTAATTGTATGTCCATCAGGAGACTATTCCTGCCTTATGCCCAGTGTTTACAGAGTAGTTCTCTTAGTAGCAGGTTTCTGATAATAATCAAAGACATTTCTTCTGTTTCCAGTGCTGTCTAATGTTTTGACAAAATACAGTTTATTTTTGCCCTGGGCCTTGGACAAACACAGTTTTCGGAAGTGAATATCCCCATCACTCTCTACACAGCTTAAAGTGGCAATTGCATACATCACCTTTCAGTTAGTCAGCATAAACAACACTAACCCACAAAATCAGCTCCATATCACACCACCTGGTCAGTACAGGCTCACAAGGCTTCTAGTACAGCTATACACTTTTCCAAAGCTGGTAATTGAAACAGCTTGACAACACTGGCCTCTTAAAGCCTTAAAATGTATCAATTAAATGTGTTTAAAAAAATTCATCGCATGAATCATGCAGAAGAGCCTTGAGGGGAAGACATGTGGGTCGAGATGATAATCAAGCCGTGCAGAGCCAGAGAAGACCAGAGCAGTCGATTGAGTCCCTTAGCCCTAAGCCATAAATCTGAGCAGTCCACGGAGAGGAGCTAATGAATGGGTGGAGACACAGGTACAAGTCCTCGAGCTGTAGATCAGCGCTCCTGGGGCATTCTTACAGGCATTGAGAAGATAGAGCAATGCGTATATGCATGCATTACCTTTTCTTTACTTGGAATTTTAAGATGCAGGAGAAGGAAAAAACGTCTGCAATATAAAATAAAGCAATGGAATCCCTAGTTTGCAAATCTGCAAGCATTATGAATTAATGAGGTTCCCATGTTTGGTGGCTAATGGCCTGGTATATTAAATGTTGCTGCCTATAAAAACAGCCCAAAAGTCCATTTGTATAACTCAAAGTTGCAATTTAGTGACGGATTGGGCTTCGAAAATGAAGCCCGTAGCAGCATTCTGGGACTGACCTGAGCACGGATACACACTCCATCTCTACACCAAGAGCAGTGAGCTAGCTCTGCAGAGTGTATTTAGCAGGCCAAAGCAGGCCAACAGTATCTGGATCCCTTCCCACTATCTTTAAACATTCAAGAGTTGCTTTGTTTCAGTCTCCAGCAGTGAAGAAAGTCTTGGCACCAACACAGGAGGCATGAACTGCCTTTTAAGTCCTGAATACCTCGACACCATGTCTCGCTGAGAGAGTCAGCAATGTACATCTTAAGAGATATACAACATAGCAATGCGGCTGGTCAACGTTACATAGTACCCATCATCATTTGTTGGTGTATAAGGGGACCTGTAGCATAACCGCACTTCTCTAAAGGAAAGCTTTCAAGCTGGTCAGACATGGTGGATCATTTTGTAGCCAGGTCCCAGTAGGAGACTTCACACCAGTCACCCACATACTTGTGGGTGATCTCTGGAAACAGTGCCTGATCTTAGCGCCAGGCGGATGCAGGACCTAATTGAAAGATACAGCTTGATTTATGCTATCTGCGAAATGCTGCATTATTTGGCTCATCTAGCCAAGACTCATGTTGAGAGTTCCCAGCAGGAGGATTGCACAGGCAGCGCCAATCACGAGGGCCCCATGACACCAGGAAATTTACCAGGTTTTCTGTGCCGTGGGTTATTATTCTCCATTTTGCTCTGTATCAGCTACTCTACAGACTTAATTGGCTCTACCCTGTGATGTACTGTGAGCAGTTACTCCTGTGTACTTAAAGGGAATTAAACCCAAACTTAATAAAATCTTGCAAACATTATACATGTTTTTGCACATCAAAATGTGCTACTTACATGTTATTACAATCATTTTCATAAAGAAAAAATTTACAAGTATTAAGTTTGTGAAAAGTGAAATGTGACTCATGTAGAAGAAACTGTAAACATGGAAGTGGTTTGTATTTAAATGCACTGAGCTATACACACACACACACACACACACACACACACACACACACACACACACACACACACACATATACACACACTATAGGTTCACATATATGAGTAGGCACTTGTCTTATGTATGGAAACGTAATGTAATCTGTGCAAATGTGCCTAGCTTTATATTATTCAGAATTTCACACTGTTTATATTTAATTTGTTTGTTTAATATCTGTATACTGTTATTTTTATATTTATCATGCCTTATTGGAATTGACACGTCCATGTCCTATTCTCGTGATTTCTCTCACTACAGGCTACTTCAAGCAGGCACTTTTTTGCAAATTATTGAACAAATTTTAACAGACTGCAACTTCAAATATGTAAGTAAAAACTACCTGATGATGAAAACATACATATACATTTCAGTGTAACAGGAGAGGTTGGAAAGCTTTCCTTTCAGTTACTTTTAAGGTAACGTAGCAAATCTCTTGGAAAAACTTGAAGTCCACCTTCATGAAGCACAGGAGAAATTGAGGCATGAGCTGATGCTCTCATTAGTTTGGTTACGATACGACAGGCTGTGTTGTAATGAGACACAGCAGTCTGCAGAAATGAGTACAGAAATGCACTATACAATCAAATGAGCAGCTCCCTGCCTGCAAACACACACAGGATTTTAAATGGAGTGGGGTGATGTAGAATAAAGATAAATTGCCCTAATTCCCTTTCAAACCGGTAAGAAATTTGCGAAGAGGAAATGTTACAGTCACATATATTCAAAAAGTGTTCCTGCTTTCCTGCTCATATGTGATGTCAACCAAATGTGACTAGGTTTCCCTACTGAGTCTGGTACCTTTCAATGTTTGCTCTTCATGTCATCTAGAGGAGTCTTTCCTTGCCAGTATCGCCACAGGGGTGGAGAGGGTTTACAAAAAAGGGTAAAAAAATCATTAGTTTCAATTCTTAACCAAATTTATACTATGTAAAGCTACTTTGCCACAACGCCAATAGTAAAAAGCACCATACAAATACAACTGAATTGATCTAAGTGATCAAGTGTTAATATTTCTAATTCAAATTTGTCCTTACATCTATTAAAAAAAAGAATTTGGTGCAAGTTTTAATTAATTTCTGTTTTTTCTGCAATCAAGTAAGCATTAAAATTATAAATATAACACTGTGAACAATTGGATAACTATCCCTTAGCAAGATTCCCTTGGACCACACACTTTGTTGCCATCAACAAGACTCTAGCAGAATTCTGGTTTGAGATTTCACCACACTTCTTGGCAAAATTGGTGTAATTCAATTATATTTGCTTCCTGGCACAAAAATTACTTAAGTTCAGTTTATATTTTTTCTCTAGGGTTGAGGACTTTAAACTTAATGTTAGCCTGTTTTATCCATTCCACAACCAGCTTTGATGTGCGTTTCTGGTCCTTGCCCTGGTGTGTCCAGGTTGAAAACTTCTTGTACAGTGCACCCAGTTCCACCGGCATCAAAATAGGCCCAGGGCATGATACCACCAACAATATTAATGGTCTTTACCTCCAGTTATTGGGGTCAAATTGCACAATTTTGTCTTATGTGACTTAGGTCACCTGCAAATGGAGTCAAGCTTGGAGGTGCCGAATTTGGAACAGGGGCTTCTTTTCTGAATGGAAAATCTCTTTCTGGAGTCCAGAGTGATGTAAACTTATTTGATTGTAGACAATAACTCTGTACAAGAAGATGCCAATAGCTTCCGGCTTAGTGCCAGCCTATTTCTGATCATCCAAACTATTTTTCTTCTCATCTTAGAGTAACAGTTTGGTTCGTCTTGTAGATCTGCTCAAATGGCTCCAAGAGACTTGTGTAATGACTTGTATAATCCTGGGTTTACAATGAGGCACGATGTCCGAAATCTCCGCAATTAAAAAAGATTTATGACCATGCTTATGAGCACAATTGGGGTATAAAAAGGGGGCAGCTCACATCCAAGAGATGAAACTTGAATTTGACAAGTTCATAAAGATTCCCTACGATGGCGCATCAGGGTTTGTTACGCTCTGTTAAGGTCTCTTAAGCTCTAGTGCACTCTATTATGATTCCCACGTTCTATCACGATTGTCTATCCTAATGCATCGTAATAATCATAGGAATGTTTTTGATGATTCCACCGAGTTCCAGCCGGATCATCAAGAATCCATCCAGTTCCCTCAAGATCATCACGATTTGAACCCACAACTCCCAACACTTCTCATGATTCTCTCAAATCGTGGAAACCGTACACAACATGCCCCAGTGTAAACCCAGGGTAATTCTAGAACCATCTCTCTCAGATCTACAATGTGCTCCTTGGACTTTTCCACTGTATTGTGTGTTGGTTAATCCAATGGCTGCTGTCAAACCAACCTTTTATATGGTGTAACAGGTTGTATGTTCGGTAATCATTCTGCATGAGAAAAAGAATGGTACAAGAAATCACTGAAAGCCCAAAATTCCCATGCGTCATACCACTGTACATATATTTTTGTATACCTTGTACAACTTCTACTATACCAGGAAAAGATAATGGTCAAATCTGCCTTATAGTAAATAAATAACTAAGATACACCCATATAGATTAGGGGTTTGTAGTTTTAAGTATTCATAAAGGGAAAATCCTTCTTGAATAACAAATGTCTGACATTCTTGATGCCCAAGATTAATTTCATAAAAAATCTCTTAGTTTGCTTTTTTGTTTAATCTTCATATACTGACATGTTGATCACTTTTCGCTTTTCCTACATTAGCAACTGCGCTGTTTAACTATGTGCTGATGGTGCCTGTGGGATTTTGCCCATGTTTTTACCTAAAGTGAGCAATGCAGCAGCACTTAAGTGCTTGAGTCTGTCCAGCACTCTCACCTCCTTGAAGCTTCAACTTTCATGCTAATAGCTCCATCGAGGGCTTTGTGCTTGTCACCTCATAAATCACTCAAGACAATCCAAGATGATTGCCAACCATGAAACTGCAATGTAATTGTATTCTGGAGGTTTATTGTTTTATTACCTATTAAAGACGCTGAATGTCACTAGATGATGGTGAGGGTGCTAAAAATATACTGTACTTAGGAGTTAACAGAGAAATTACTCTCATGCTTCACGCCACTGATTTTTTTAAATAAAATAAAACAGTATTTATAATATTTACTATTTGTAATAAACACTATAGGGGGAGTGGTGGCCTGGTGGTAGGGTGCTGGATTACTCATCCCAAGGCCAGGGGTTCAAGCCCCACTATTAACAGGATGTCAAAGGCCAGCCATGTCTCTCACTGTCTGTGGTAAGAGGCATGTAAAAGAACCATTGCTGATTTTTATCAAGTGTACGCTGCGTAGCCATCAGCGTGTTTCTGCCCTGTGATGGCCTGGCAAGCTGTCAAGGGTGTATTCTGCCCTCGCCCAGAGTCGGCTGAGATGGGCGCCAGCTTCCCCATGACCCTAATTCGGATTAAGCACTTCAGAAAATGAATGAATGAATAAACACTATTTCATCTACACCAGTAATCTCACCTTCTGACTCAGCGCTAACTTCTCGTGGGAATACTGAAAATGCAGAACCAACACCAACTAAATACATCCCAAATATTTCTATATAAACAGAGTGAATATTCACAGCAATAACTATAAATTATTGGATTAATGGCTAACATAAACCCTAATTGTAGTTGTGTTTTCTTTCGTGTGTTTTCCAACAATTCCCTGGCATGACTGCCTATTAATAATACACTCACAGGAAGTTCTGCATATACATCAGGTAGTTTGCTCTTTTGTTTTTCTCCTTGTTACCTGACAGTTTAATTCTTTACATTCTGGACAGTCGTACTAAGCATTTCAC
>JAOUQZ010000010.1:7264610-7277862 GCA_028564935.1 Neosilurus hyrtlii | reverse complement strand
ACATTCTGGACAGTCGTACTAAGCATTTCACTGCATATTGTACTGTGTATAATTTGTATGTGACAAATAAATTTGAAGTTAAAGTTGAAGTTGAAGTTGAAGTTGAGGTAGGTTTATGGTGTTGCAATTACTACTACAGCCATACTGTAACATGCTACTGTTTCAAAAAATATCTTTTATGAAAATACTGAGGACCTGCATGCTTTAAGCTGCTTTACAGCACATTATCTTTAGCTGTTTAAAGTGCAGTTAACTCCTAATCATAAGCATGACTTTTCCACAAGTCCTATTTTTCAGAGATTTGTCAGGTTAAGCATAATGTGTGTGTGTGTGTGAGAGAGTGAGAGAGAGAGATGCAGGGAGACAGATATACAGAGAAAGAGAGAGAGAGATGCAGCAAGAGAGACAGATAAACAGTGAAAGAAAGAGAGCGAGAGAAAGAAAGATACAGCTAAAGAGACAGATATACAGAGGGAGAGAGAGAGAAAGAGAGTGAGAGAGAGGAAGATGCAGCAAGAGAGACAGATAAACAGCGAAAGAAAAAGAGCGAGAGAAAGAAAGATACAGCTAGAGAGACAGATATACAGAGAGAGAGAGAGAGAAAGAAAGAGAGAGAGAGAGAGAGAGAAAGACGGACAGTGTTAATTGAATGGTTGGTATGTTGAAGGAGCACTCTGCTTGCTCAGCTGGGCAAATCCCATTAGCAGCCAGTGAGATCTAATCACCCTGCATGAAATTATTAAAAACCTTAGTGAATCGCTCCATTCCAGCTAGTTAAAGGTGACACCCACTATTACAAAAAGGCTGAGGAAGGATTCTTCACCTATACCCTCACACACACGCACACACACCTTATACCTACAGGTAGAAAAGTGGCAAATTTACGTCAACCCCAAACACACACACACACACACACACACACACACACACACAAAATTACACACTGATCCCCTATGCTTGGCATTGTCATGGCAACCAAAGCCACACATTACCAAGTGATGACCAGTATCCAAAGTGTTCTATCTACTTTTTTCATGTGTGTGTATATAGTTTATATATATATATATATATATATCAGACTAACAACAATCTCTGAGGTGTTTTCAGTTATACTTCATCCCAAAACACCCTGGACATTCACATTTACCTTTTCTATCCCTGCGGTCTTAGCAATAAAAAGTACGACTGAACACAAGCTTTCAGGTGCTGAGATATCAGAGCAATGATGACAACAGTAAAAATGTATGAATCCTTAAGGCTTGTTTGCTTTTTTCCCAATGATACATTTAATACTAAGGAAAAAATTTATTACCAAAGAACAATAGGAAATTTATGGACCCTGTTGGTAAAGGTGTATTTTATGAACAGAAAAGAGTAATTTAATTATTGGCACCATGCTGCTTTTTATTCCTGAATATGGATTTAAGATTTTATTTGTAGCACTTGCATAATAAAATACACATGCAAATGAAACTAGTTCTTTATACCCAAACCTTATACCACACCACAAAGAAATCAATCACATTGCCATGGAAACCCCCAACACAGCCCTATGTTTTTCAGCATGCGCTGGCTGCTATGTGAGGTCTTCTCTTGTAATCCGTGATTAGAGGAATAAATACATATGAATAAAATGTGCAAAACCTGCCATGCAGTATGTCAACTGTCCAGTTACATTATTCACAAAGATTACCATATTAAACAGGAAATGACACGTTCAGTAACATGAAGAGCCGTTATCAAGGCACAGCTTAAGGTATATAACTGAAATCACCAAAATGTCATTTCTAGTTTATTCTGTGGACAGATTTAAAGTTCAGTAAACATGCTGTTGGATGGAAATTTGGTCCTATACATGCTGCAGCTGGATTCAATTTATTTCAAATGAATTTCATAAGGAAGTTAGTATTGTGTGGCCAATGTCAGTATTCTTAGAGCCAAATTTCATTGTCCAGGAGGCACACAGGTCTTTAGTGGGAGGAAGATTGCTTGCAGTTGCACAGAGGATGAGCCATAAACCCAACGCTGTACTTTATGTTCAATCATCTGCATCCAAGCTCAAGGTCATGTTTGTGCAATTGATGTTCACCCAAGATCAAACTATTAAGTTATAAAACTGGGAAGCATTGATACGAAACACTCATCTCTGGCAGTCACAACACTTATATCACTTAAAAATCATTGTATCTATAGAGACTCCTATCAGGGTGAAGACACAAGAGTTCCATTAAATTCACAATAAGGAAAGTCCTAAATCTGAGTCAACATGAATTCGGATATCCGCCCGCACTTACCTAGTGGCTGGTTCTCAGCGCTATGAGATGAATTCACTTTAAATGCATTAGCAAGTAAATTAGCCACATAATGGAAAGCATTCCCTTGACAGAAAGGAGATCATATACATCACCCAGCAATGCAAAAAAAATAAATACATACATACATAAATAAATAAATGAATGAATGAATGAATGAATACATACATAAATAAATACATAAATAAATACATATATGAATAAATAAGTAAATAAATAATTAAGTAAATAATTGAATAGATAATTGAATAAATAATTGAACAAATAATTCAATAATTAATTAGGTAAATGATTAAATAAATGCTTCGATGAATAATTAAATAAATAACTACATACATAATTAAATAAATGAATGAACGAATAAATAAATAAATACATACATACATACATAAACAAACAAACAAACAAACAAACAAATAAAAACACTAAACCAGCACTGTAAATCTGTTGTGGATGCAGCCTTGCTTTAATCACTGATTCGTTCACTTTTGTCTGTTCAGGTTTATGGTGAATCCAGAGTTCACGGAACACAGTGGGACGCCATGCACAATGCACACACATACACTCACACACACCCAAACACACCTAAAGCAAACCTGCCAACCACCATGTGTTTAGGAGGTGGGAGGAAACCAGCGAACCTTCAGAATTGATCCAAGAGCCCAAGAGGTGTGAGACAGCAATGCTACCCCATGCTATGGTTCTGCCTCAAACACATACCCTTTAATCAAACCTGTTTAATACTGCTCACTGAGTGTCCTTCCCTTTCTTCCTCTACATTTTGACTCACCCAGGAATTAGAAATGAAAGAAAATCATAAGCTTCTTAGAAATATAAATCCTCAAGACACGGTTTCACTGTTCATAATTAATGACAAAACACAATTTCGAGAGTTTAGGGACCATTCTGCTAAAATTTACTTTCAAATTTTGACAAGCATTTATAGATATGGGTGGCATAGTGGCCAGCATGTCTGCCTCAAAGCAAGAAGGTACTGGGTTAAAGTCCTAGGCTCGGGTGTTTTTGTGTGGCGTTTGCATGTTCTTCCCGTGCTTAATCCGGGTACTCTGGTTTCCTCCTACGGTCCAGAGACATTTGACAAAGCACACTATGCTAACTGGCTGTTCCAAATTGCCACTAGTTCTAAGTGTGAATAATTATGCAGGCGGCACAGTGGTGCAATGGTTATCACGTCCGCGTAACATCAAAAAGGTCCCGGGTTCGATTCCCAACTGGGGCGTTTCTATGTGGAGTTTCAATGTCCTTCCCGTGCTTACGTGAGTTCCCTCCGTGTACTCCGGTTTCCTCCCATAAACAGGCACAGCAGGCTAATTGGCTGCTCCAAATCTCCCCTAGGTGTGAATGGTTGTGTGAGTGTTGGCCCTGCGATGGCCTGGCGAGCTGTTCAGGGTGTACTCCACCCTCGCCCAGAGTCGGCTGAGATGGGCACCAGCCTCCCCGTGACCCTAATTGGGATTAAGCGGCTTAGAAAATGAATGAATCCATGATTAGTGTGTGTGTGTGTTGGCCTTATGATGTACTGGCAACCTTTGCTTAGAGTCAGCTGAGATAGGCTCCATCCACCCCTCGACCCTAGTAAGATAAAGCGGATCAGCAAATAAGTGAATAAATTTGCAGGTTTTGGATGACAATACATGTCAAACACTAGCAAATCAGGATTAGTGAACACTACACTGAACACTCAAAGAGAAGAAAAACCATTTAATCTTACATGCACAGATCTGGGAATGAACTCCTTGCGTAATGAGAATTTAATGAAAATAAATTACTCTTCCACTGACCACATTTCCCTTTCCAAATCTAAGCAAATCATGCCAAATCAATTAAAAATAGCAGTTTTCTTCCAAATTTCAAGATCCGTTTAGAAACTCTAGGAATTCACTTTAGATAAATCCAGTACGAGTCAATACGAGGGAACACTCCAGATTGGACATCAAAGATGCAGCCAAGCATTGCACGTTACAAACTCAGAGTCACTGAGCATGATCAAATCCTGCTATTAGCATATACACATACAGGGCGAAATAAATTAACAACCTAATGTGGAGAGGTGACGAGCAGCACCGGTTGGTGAGAGCACAGCAAAAAAAAAAAAAAAAAAACATTTGATAGGCTTCAAATTGAGGAAAAATTGACCGTAGCAGCCCCTTCGTTCTGCCACAATTCTGCCAGTTTTCCTACTGGTGTCAGAAAATAGCAGCAGGGCAACATGAATTCGTGACACGGTGCATTACCCCCTAAACAGAAACCAAAATGACCCGCGCATACTCTCACCTCCCAAACCTCTTTAAAAAGACACTGGCATTTCATACTGATGTGGGGCCAGATTTAGAAATAGAAACAAACTTTCATTTCTCTCTCTAAAATCATGGCTAAAACAATAATCATAGTTATTTTTGTTCAATATTGCAGTGTAATCACTATTACTGAGCACTTATTCAGCCAGCTGGAGATCTGGAATGTGTATGAGAGAGAAAAATCCCTCACACACACATTTTATATTGTACACCTATGATGTGAATGAATACAGTCCTACATTTGAAATGCTACATTTACAAATAACTACACTCCAAATAATACAAATGCCAGCATGGTATGCAACCAAACAAACAATTAAAATGCGAATCCCAATTTGTCACAGGGATTGTGATTTAATGCACTGGAGCCAGTAAACTTTAATGATTAACATTATCCAGTCAGCTAACTTTAGCTCTAGCTTAAAATTACTTTAAGCTATGAGGCTTTGTAGAAGCAAAATATCATGACTTCTATTAAAAGATAATGAACTTGGCTGCCGTAAACTCATTGTCCACTTTATTAGCAACACCTGTCAGCCAATCATGAGGCAGAGACACGGAGCTTAATAAAATGTAGATTAGGTCAAGAGCTTTAGTTCTTATCAAAGTTCAGAAAAGGGAAAAATGTGAACTCATTGACTCTAGCAGTAGCGCGGTTGTTGGTGCCTAACAGCCTGGTTCGAGTAAATCTTGGCCTGTATTTGCTTGAGGATTTCCATTGCTGCTTTTAAATGACTTGCAGGTTAGGAAATTGTATGTACGTATGTATGTACAGGTGTTCCTAATAAAGTGGCCAGGAATGCATAACTGCACTAGAGGTCAATCAAATACTATCACTATATTTTAATAGCCAATCAAATACTTATTACCGTGAACAAAGGACTCATAAGTAATGTTGAGGTCAACATAGTGTAGGATGAGATTTCCTCTAAAACCACATTATATAGTCATATTACATTATTTGTGTTTAATTTTTGTATTATCATTTTTATTATTATTATTATTTCTTTTTTGGTCACATTTTTTGTACATGCATAATATTGACTGGAAGCACAGATGCACTCATCTTCATAAATCAGAGAAGAAAAGCCAGTGGGCAGTGTACTGCAATCCTGAAAAGACCAAACTGAAAAAAAAGGAAGCACAATCATCCCATCCCACCCCACCCCACCCCACCAATCCCACCCAAATCCCCACTCATGTCCAATCTTTGAAGCAGAACCCAGTTCATACATGACAGAGCAGCAGGGTGGAGTCTTTACACTCCACTCTACGCTCACTGCATCCTCTCTTCAGTATCTACGGTCGTACAGTCAGACCCTCAGCAACACCCTGCGGAACAAATGCCGTACCCCACATCCCAAACACCACTAATACTACAAACACACTCTGCTTGGTTTTCACATGTACATTCGGGGGAAATGCTATCTACCCTCTTCTGCATACATGAGCTCACAGATTCTCGGGTTTGGCTAAAGTAGCTGTGATGGACAGGAAAGGGAGTAATGTGGTCACTGTTATCCAGAGAAAAGAGAAAATTTTACTCTCTTGGGCTCCTGGCAATAGATGGTTATCATGTTAAAATGAGCCATACCGACTGAATCATTACATCCAACATGTGATGACTTAGTAAGTAATTAAGCATTATAATGATCCGATATTCAGTACAGACATATACACACTTCAGTAAAGCATTAAATACAATATAGTGCAAAAATCAAGAACAAGTTCCCTGTGACTGCAGTGTTTTATTTAGTGCTGCTTGCTTCCTACTTAACAGCTCGAATCTCAGACTTTTTTCTGTCCTAATGCAAACCTCTACACTTATAAACCACAGGAGTACCCCATTCTGATATTTTTGTTACAGGCTTTATGAAACCATAGGGAATACCAAAAATCCATATCGTGATTTCAGCATTCAGATATTGGTGCCCCAAATGGGTGTTCAAGTACACTTTACTTCATTCATTCACATTTGCATTCGCTTATATACTAAAGTCATGGAGAGGCTGGAGCCTATATCAGCCTACACATGGCACAGATGAGGAAGTGTGGGAAAGAACCAGTGTACCCGGAGGAAACCCACGCAAACACAGGGAGAACTTGTACTGAGAACTGGGAGAACTTGTCACTGGGTATCTTGAAACGACGGCTGAAAACCTACCTTTTTCGGCGGTACTTAGACTAGAACTATGTCTTTTTTATACACACACACACACACAAAAACTGCACACAACACCTATCCACTGAGTTCTTGACTGATGTTATACTTAGTCTGTGTCCTGACGACCAGTATAAAAAAATATATTCACTGATAGTGACTTTAAAGCACTTCTGTAAGTCACTCTGGATAAGAGCATCTGCTAAATGCTGTAAATGAATGAAATGAATTGTGAATTCCACACAGAATCAACCTCATCGACCTTCTTGCTGTCATGCAGATGTAATAACTACTATGCCACCATGCTGTCCACACCTTTACTTTCCAAATCAAAATGTCAAAAGTCACAATTTCCATCTAAAAGCCCACTTTAAGCTGCTGAAGCCAGGTGAATGTTCACGACCTGCCCGGAAACCTAGCACAGAAAAGCATGTGAGCAAGTATAGCGTAGCAAGGTTTAATCTGCCATTTCACCAAAAAACAATGTTAGATCTTTAAGTGAAGCTTTCAAGAGTTCATGTCAGCTAATGAATTAGGTGCCTCATATGCCATGAGGGGAATATGAATGCTCTTTTGTGTTTGTTTCTGGCAAATGAATATTAAGGACTACAGTAACCTTAATGCCTGAATGAACCATGGTTTCATAGAGAACAGACTTTCGCTGGCAGTGTATTCCTCGCCAGTTCACACAAGCTGCCCTCACCAGCCGAGAGTACTGATTTCTCCCCAGTGCATTCATCATCATCCAATCCGAAATGAAATGGTATAGATCTGTACCGCTGCAACAGCTGTAAGAGGTTTTATTGATCTGACTCACTGATCGGCAGTTATTACTCATAGTCAAATTAAAAACTGCCTCCATGCAGAGACAGAGAGCTGAAACCAAAACCTGAGCATTCCGATACCAACTGGTTTCTATTTATTTATTTTCTTTTTTTTTTTTTTGAAAGACCAAACATATCATAAATCATAGCAAGGTGTGAGACAGAATAGAAGAAAATACAGACATATTCCTGTTGAATAGTCAAATAAAAATAGTGCAGGGAGCCTCCGACTCGACAGTTAAATTACAAAGATGTTGTAATTTAACTGTCAGGAAAAGTAAAAAAAAAAAAAAAAAAAAAAAAAAAAAACTTTAATTTTCCTGTCAAAAGCAACAGCATGAGGTGATACTGATATAATGAAATATAAACGTACTAACAGTTATCGAATGAAGAGGAGAATGAAGAGAATTCATAATTGCTCCCTTTTACATATAATTGTGTCGACTGAGGTGCTGATACTTCATGGACAAAAGTGAGACATTTAGAAACAAATATTTTCATGTTCATAAAATCAGAAAGATTTAAGCTTTATCCAGTATCGCATGTCTTAAATAAAAGACATCTGTGGGGTTAAGAATACAACTAAAGAAACTATAATAGGTGTCAGTTTTATTATATTCTAAAATATTTTAGGCAGATGTAGAGCCAAAAAAGTTGACCCTTCAACTAAACAAATTTAATAATTAAGCAATATGATTAGATTTATTTAAAAAAAAAAAGTAAAAAAAAAAAAAAAAACACATAATTGACATGGCAGTGCGCTGCAGTGTACTGCTACCAGACCCCCAGGCCTCATCCTTTTTTCTTTCACAGCACATTCCTAAGTATTCATCATACATTTCAATTTATTGAACGAGTCTAACTTTGTTATTTATTAATCTGCAAGTCAATGGGTTTTTATCTGTAATACACTGCCCGGCCAAATAAATGGCACACACTAATATTTCATTGCACCTTTACCCTTTATTAGAGCATATAATTACCACAGCATTGTTTCCACAAAGTTAAGAATAATCACAACATTTATTTCCATCCAGAGTCTCAACAGGGTTAAGGTTAGGACCACTCTTTCACTCCGAGTCCTAATTATACATCCGTGCCATCAGGAAACAGAAAGTCCACTGATTGGATAACCTGGCGATTTAGTATATTCAGGACGTCAGCTGACTTCATTTAATTGCCACGTAATGTTGCTGAGTCCCGACCTGACCAACTGAATCATCAATGCCATGCTCTGTAATCGTCCAGCAAAGTATTAGAATGTAGATACATTAATGTTATGAAGCAACCCTTACTTCCTGTTATCCTTTACATTACAGTAGCTTTAAACATTCATTCCTGGAACAGCCTTCCTCTTTTTCACCCTTTTTTTTTTATTTAATCCCATCTTTTCATGTACATGGGAAGCCAGAAAATGCAATTCCTGTCCTGAAACTGTACTGTTTTAGAAAGATTCATGACTGTTACAAACTAAAACAGAAGACATTTCTATACATTTTAAACAATTGACTCCTTATTGAAAGCTTCTTCACCCAAACGATACATTTTCTTTCTGTATTTCTAAACAAAGGTGCGAATGAAATAAAGGTATGCCTGAGGTGTTACTATAGAACAGGGAAGTGGTAATTCAATGGTTAAGCTTTTGTGTTGCTGATCAGAAGGTCGGAGATTTTACCCCATGTTCTACCGAGCTGTTGAGCCCTTGAGCAAGGCCCTTATCCTGCACTGCCCTGGGGGCACCGAATCATAGCTGAACCTGTGCTCCGAGCCCAACTTCCTATCTATTGATTTTTTTTTTTTGTCCATCTTTATTCAAGAGCATGGTCCTTCACTTCAGGACAGTATTTATCCATTCACATTCAGACTTTGCAATGTCATCCCTGCTCATGTGCAAATTTGCTCTGCTCCTGCCCAGAACCGTTTGTCTGCACTCAGATATCCTGTTTCTTGCTTAAATGCTCAGCACTTGGTGCTGTAGTTTAAATTTATCTCCTCACACTCATACCAAATTTGTGTGCTCACGAATCTTCTGATCACTTCTTTCGGCTTTGCTCTCACAGATATTTTTGGAAGGACCCTAACGATATCCACCAACCAACAGTATGCAAGGTATGACATCAACCAATGAAATCGTCCCTCTCTCCTTGGGTGTGTTCGCTTTACTTACAGGCGGTTCCTGTTGTTAAGGCAGATCAAAGACCTAACTAATAAAAAAAAAACTAATATTATTAATGAATATAAACTTCCATAAGTCTTTTTCTTACTCCTTCAGCAATTCAACACCCGAATATACTGTCTCAACAAACAAAGCTGTCACGCAAGACCCAGGAAGGCTTTACTTTCAGGGAGCCACATGGGTTTAATTGCTCTTGAGGGAGCCTCCTGCAGAATCTCCTGCACTGAAGCACAGCCACTGTATCAGAGCTTCAGCTCCAGCACAAGCAAGAAGCAGCCAAGCAGGACTCAATAAACCCTTCCTACAAGCGCCACTGCGCATGGACAGGGAAAAGGGGAGAATCCAAGGATGGCTGAAGTTGTCATTTTATGCCGTCGGCGCTTAGACATGGCTTGCCGAATTGTTCATGCTGGTTAATGATACGGTTACAGACAAGTTAGACTAGCATAGATAAGTATGAATTGCTGATCATAAACAGTAATGTTGCTTTAATTTGCCAGCGTAGGCAGAATTTGATGTTTTTTAATGATTGTGAACTCAAAGGTATCCTTTTTGTCCAAGGAAATGCTTAGAGAAAACAAACGCATGTGCATGCACACATATGATGCTTTCAGGCAAAATACTTCTTTCATTCATTCACTCATTTTCTGAACCACTTATTCCTAATTAGGGTCACAGGGAGGCTGGTGCCCATCTCCGCCGGCTCTGGGCAAGGGCGGGGTACACCATGGACAGCTCGCCAGGCCATCGTAGCGCTAATACTCTTACACAACCATTCACATTCACACTTACACCTAGGGGTGATCTGGAACAGCCAATTAGCCTACTGTGCATGTTTTTTGACTGTGGGAGGAAACCGGAGCACCAGGAGGAAACCCACACAAAGCATGACAAAACTCCATACAGAAATTCCCGCAATTGAAATTGGAGCATGAGATCACTAGATTCACAATGATTTGTGAAGAATGAGAATGAATTTAAGGATATACACAGAGCTTTTATGCAAACACACCCATAAAATAAGCATTTTTATGAATGTACATACAGGACAAGCAAACCACAGTGTGAGAAGGACAAAACTGAGCATGGAGTAAGAGAGGAAAAGAAACTGGCAGTAAAGCAATACCATATGGTAAAACTGAGCCACATGAGAGCGGCGTTCCCAGCAATGTACTGTTGACTATTAAGGTCAGCCATGGATTGTGCTTATTTTGAAGCAACCTGTGATTAAACTAACACTCACAGTAGGTATGCTGAAAATACACTTCTATCAAAGCTGGCCAAAATTGTTAACGATTACCTAGCAACTGAAGACAACAGATTCGCAGCGTGTCAAGCAGGTGGCACTTTTCTGCTATAATAGGCAAGCTGATGTTGGGTTCCATTTCCGTCCTTTTTTTTATTTTATTTTTTCCAAGCTTTGCAAAAAGTTTCCTTCTTTAATCTGAATTTCTGTTGCATATGTGTGCATTTGCAGACTTTTATTTTTAAAAATAAAGAGTGGAATTTGTATTCCTGCTGCCTCTTGATTCATGTGAGTGAGATTTTAGCATGGGAGATTACAGACATGCTGGAGGATTTTAATCACATAATGACTGCAGCATTGTATGAGACCGGATCTCAGCCCAGACCAGCCGCTCTATACTATATATATATATAAAGAGAGAGAGAGAGAGAGAGAGAGAGAGAGAGAAACAGCTCTAGCAGTGCACACCCAGAGTCGGTCAGTAACCCCCAATCACACATGCACACTCACAATTATAAACCAAATATTAAACATACTGTTTAACCCGCAGCACTAAGGTCCCTCTTTACCATGATTAGTGCATTACATTGTCATGTGTAATTGGCTACAACCTGCTATATGTATGTACATACAGGTGGGGACATACCCAGAAAAAGCCAAAGTGTCAGACACAATCATACCCACGGTCCTCTATCTATGCATTCTAATTTCACTCCTCTACACTGCCAACATACAGTTCTACAACAATGCATATCTGCAGTGGTGCAAGAAATGGGGTTTATCAGGTTCATTGAGGGGGCATGATGGCGTAGTGGCTAGAATTCTCGCAAGCAAGAGGGTCCCGGGTTCCACCTCTGTTGTTGGCGAGGAACTGACAGCTCTGGTTTCCTCTGACAGTCCAAAGACGTGCACATTAGGCCACCTGGCAATTCTAAATTAAACGGATGTTTGCTCTACAGAACAGGTTCTACAGGGGCTTGCAAAGGAAACCATGAAAGTGGACCAATGCATCATGGGTATGGAATAATATGAGAGGTAGGTAGATAGGAGAGGTAAACTGGCTTTTTGTATGACTTTAGATTTTCAAACTCCAATCCAAGGAAGTTAAATTCATTCATTAATTCATTTGTTCATTTTCTAAGCCACTTAATCCTAATTCGGGTCGCAGAGACTCAGCCGACTTTGGGCGAGGGCGGGGTAGGCCATCGCAGGGCAAACACATACAACCATTCACACTCACACTCACACCTAGAGGCAATTTGGAACAGCCAATTAACCTACTGTGCAAGTTTTTGGACTGTGGGAGGAAACCGGAGTTCCCAGAGGAAACCCATGCAAGCACAAAGCGAACATGCAAACTCCACACAAAAATGCCTGAACCGGGGAATTGAACCCAGGCCTTCTTGCTGTGAGGCAGACATGCTTACCACTGCGCCCTTGATTTCAATTTGTAAATAATACATGAGAGTGTGTGTGTGCATGTGTGTGTGTGTGTGTGTGTGTGTGAGGAAGTGAGGGGATATTTGGCATTTATGTTTTTTAGCATGTTTTTAATGTACATGTAACATGTTATCATTGCTGTAGACACCAGAATTTCCTCAATATCCAAGGAGAATTTCTGCTAAGGAAGGTTATAAAGTCTAATCTAATCTAATACTCTGTGGTTTAATGATCTGTAATCCGAAACTTAAAGCAAATCTGTCAGAATGTACGTTAATATGCACAATAAATAAAATATCTGTGTAATCTAACACACTGACTATTTTTTCTGTGGGATGTCACAGAAAGAAGGTTCTGGACTTGGCGAGGGTATTTCTGTATGGAGTTTCCCAATAATACCCCCACCCTTCACCGGGCTTGCAGGGTTTCCTCTGGGTACTCGGGTTTTCTCCAATAGTTCAAAGACATGCACATTTGGCTAAATGGCTGTTCCCCTAGGGAGTGTGAATGGATGTGTGTGTGTGTTGCCTGGTGATGGTCTGGTGAGCTGTTCAGGGTGTACCCCAAGTTCCGCCAAAAGTCAGCAGAGATTGGCTCCAGCCTCCCCTCAGCCCGAGTAGGAATGAGCGGTTCAGCAAAAGAACGAATGAATAAATTTCTGTTTATGGAAGATTTTGTCCTAGACTGTACCCCAGTTATGGGCGGCACGGTGGCGTAGTGGTTAGCACGTCCGTCTCACAGCAAGAAGGTCCTGGGTTCGATTCCCAGCTCGGGC